>CM022088.1:11987193-12487193 GCA_011114355.1 Carex littledalei
AAATTTAAAGCGTTCCGCACGAATCTTAAAGCAAATCGACGGTGATTAAACCCATCGGACCTACTCTCAAGTGTTCAAAAACTAGGTGGATCGAATCACAATTTCGATCACCCCTATATTCGGAATTTCTGTGGTAAAAAATGTGTGTTGTTGTGAAAAGGAGACGACTGAACTAAAGTTTTAGTCACTCTATGTCTGAATCAAAACTTTAATTCAATCATTATTATTTTTGAAGGAAGAATAAATATCAATATGTTTGTGAATTTTTTCTTCTGAAAATTATTTAAAATTGCCTTTTATTTGTTTTTACAAGAGATTTTTTGTCCTATTCTCACTAGAATTAACACGACAAGCTTGGAAGCCACTTTTGCTTTGTCTACTTTACTAGGAAGAAAAAAAAGAAAAGTAAAAAACAATGTTAGCAAGACAGCAAGAGGTCCTTGTTATGTTGCCCCATTCCCATGCATCGCAAACTATTACGACCAACTATAACATGAAATAGTTAACGATGCTACTGCACATTTCCATATACAGTAAATTCTACAGTTTACATTAAATTATATGGTTTACAAGATGCTTCTTTTCTTCATGACATGAACAAATTTTTGTCCACCAATTAAGATTTTTAATGGTCACTTAAATATATTGTTTATATATTAGAAAATATGATGAGCATTTTAACTAGAGGAATGATAACAATCACTGAAAAAATCGTCCAGCAATATGTTAAGGACGAATATTAATACACCATGTACAATTCGTTAGCATATATTTTGATGCAATGAAAAGTAAATTTTACATTTCTTTTTAAAACTTGTTTTTTATGTTTTTAGATAGCAAAAAAATCAGTTGATTTAAAAGTTCGGAACCATCATATAATAAATCTAGAAATGTAAAATTGATCTTCAAGTATATTTTCAATCAACAAACACGTTTAAAATTTCTAATCAAAACCTAAAGGACAATTATTTGTACAGTGGCTAAGGTGATGGCCTGATGCTTTGTATGTGGAATATTGCATATTTTAAGTATGATATTGAAGCTAATTAATGCTATATCTTATATTTTTATCTTTACTTATTAAAGAATCCGATACATTCTAATATTTTTTAGATGTTATTTTCAAAAATTAAATCTGTATCTATTCGTTGAGATACAGGCCTCAGACTATTGCGCTAAGCCTGTGGTTCTTTACTGCAGTTTAAAACACATTGGATAATGAAACTCTGCTATGCTACTGGTGTTTACAAGGATATAAGCATGATTTATATTATCTACATATTCAAGTGATTTGAAATTTTAATAGCTTGAACTTATCGGTCTTTCACGCATCTAAAAAAATACTTAAAATTAAAAAAAATGATCGTTAGATAACATACTTATAATTTAATTTATTATTTAAATTCATTATCAACATTGTTAAAATAATCTAAGTAATCTCTTCTCAAAAAATAATTTATACATACTCTATGTTCCTCGATTGCATACATTGATCAAATCAATTATGCGAGGAGAAGAACTCAGTTGGATTTCACATCCCTGAAAAAATGGGGTCATGGGGACAAGTCGAACAATGTACCATCAATCATCAGAGAACTTTCAATATACCCTACTTTTGTTGCTTTCTATAATTCTTCTAGTTTTGCCACTTAGCCCCTTATGGAAGGAGTAATTGTTACTCTTCCAAGTAAATTATAGATGTCGATAAAGTTGAAAGATAGTATTGAGGTCGATTAATGTGTTTAGGAGCAAAATAATTTGGAGATAACTCAAGAACAAAAAAAAAATAGTATTCTTATTACTATGCGAGGGGAACTTTTTTTTATTAAATAGAGGGTTCAAATATCTTAGTTTGCTGCAACTTCATTATCCTTCTAATTTTAATATTCTAATAAAGCAAGATCTAAATAAATTGTATGATCTATGTCATTTTTTATGCACACATAGAAATTATGATATTTTGACTTTATTTATATTGGCTTCAAGAGGTTGAAAAATCTATTGATGTGGTTTCTGGTCATTGATTTTTTAAGTCTTTGACATCAAAGCAAGAAAATAAAATAAAAAAATTTCGGATGCATTTGAAGAAAAAAAAAATATAGATTAAAAATTGTTTGCAATTTTAGTTTTAAAATTATAATAGAGAATTTTAAAATGAAGGCATAGAAATAGAAACATTTGAATCATCTTTTCTTTTTGTTGAGTTATTTTTCTTTCAAACTTTAATTTAGACTATGTTGTATCCAAATTATCTTACTCTCACCTGAAATAAAAGTAATCTCATTTATCTTTATTATTATTTTCTACCAACTCACATGGTCTTAAGAGTATAATCAGTATATATAAAACTAAAAGAAAATGGAAGGAGAAAAAAAATCTGTAACTCATGGTGTATAAATTTTATACAGTGGAAGGGTGAAGACGTAATTTTCTTCATCTCTTAACCTGCACATAGAAAAATTGAAATTTTGAGTCAAAACATTTTTATCTAGTATCTGATTAGCTAATGAATTTGAACCCGATAAGCTATTTAAATCCGATTCACTATCTTTTTGCCCCTCTCTCCCTTGGCGAAAATTATGAATCCGCTCCTAGACAATGCTCCGATGGAGATTGCAGGTTCGAAATCTGAATAGAATAATTCGTTGTGGATATTAAATAGTTAGTAGCTTGATATTCAACTTTTATTAAAAAAAAAAAATTGTGTTATTCGAACAGAGCTTAAGTGTGAACTAAGATACTCTATTACTTCTTATCTAGAGAAAGAATCTTGTAATTTTGATGGTATTTGTTTGGGATAAGTGTTCATCAGATAAATCCAGAAGGATCTAAGACTGAACAGATATCAAAATAGAGTAGGGTTAAAATGCACCATTGGTTTTGTGCTCCAATCATGTTCCACGTCTTTTTCTCTATTTTCAAAGTTCGAACAATCGATCCGAACCGCTCAATATGATTTTCATATTAAAATGTGCTTGGAGACAAAATTTTAACCTGCAATCCGCTGGTTAAAATTTTTCTATGTGCTTGGAGACAAAAATTTTGTCAAATTAGTTCGAACATTAGTTTTTCTCACATAATTTAATGCAACGCTGGTTGAGTTACCTGAGTCCAAGTGTCAGCCTTAAAAAGAGGGAAGGTAAGCCATCTCTATATCCTTGTAGATCAAAACTAAGTGGCCTACAAAACAGTAATCAATTCTATGTAAATGAAAGAGACATTTCTATAATGTCTCATTATTTCTACGACTATTATGCCGAGTTGTTTATTGCAAAAAAAAAAGAAGATTAATAATAATATTAAATATGGAGGCTTTTGCGTTACTTTTTTTAATTGGCTAATTTTAAATGTTTATATTTATTATATTACTCAATTAAACACAAAGGACAGCAAGCTTATCACAATCGAAATTAAGAATCGAAAACTATCGAAAACCAAGCACATTAAAATTTTGTCTCCAACAATCGAAAACTAATGTTAAGAACATTAGTTCGAACATTAAAATTAGTTCGAACATTTAATGTGCTTGGAGACAAAATTTTAACCTGCACATTTTAACCAGCGTTGCATTGTCAAAATTTTAACCGCTCAACATTAGTTTTCTATCAAATTAGTTCTCTTAACCTGCACATAGAAAAATTGAAATGTAGACATGCTGAAAGAGTAGAGAACTCTGAATAATACGCTTCCTGCACCGTTTAATCCTTCTGATGGGAGTTCTGCAGTAAATGTTTTACAAGAGGGTTCAAATGCATCATGATTTTGTGTTCAAATATGCTTTATATTCTTTATTTCTGTTTTCAAAGTCCGAATAGTCAATCCGAACCACTCAACATGATCTTCATGATAAAATATGTTGGAGGCCAAATTTTATATTTGTTAGATTCTTTTACTATTTTTTAGATAGGTACAAAATCACTGTTTTAAGGAGATTCTGGACCATCCGAAAAAGTGATATTGTACCAATGTAAAAAAATAGTAAAAAAATTCTAAAAAATATAAAATTTGGTCTTCAAAAATATTTTATTATGAAGATCATGTTGATTGGTTCGGATCGACTATTCGGACATTGAAAACGGAGATAAATTATGTGAAGCATATTGGAGCACAAAATCAATGCATTTGAACCCTCCTCATGTTTTACTGATCATAATTGGCAATTGAAGTGAGAAAAAAAAATGAAGCAGTATGTAATTAATGCATCTCAAGCCATTAGTTTTTGAAATGAAAATGTGAATATCAGTTAAAAATAGTGTTGAATAAAAATGCATAAAGATTAGGAATATATTATTGAGAAAACTTAATTGATAATTATGTCAACAAATTAATTAAATAAGTATCAAAATTAATTAAAGTTAAATTACTGTACACCTTAATATGTCGTTTATTCAATTTTGTACAAGTTAAAAATCGTTTGATCCTCCACCAAATGATTTTAAAAGTTCATGTTTAATTTTTATCAACACTTAGATCGATGAGCAAACAAACTTCAGATTGCACCAAATTTAATACCCGACCATCTAAATCATAAAAGATTTCTAAAAAAAATATTTTTATTTAAATAGTCATTTTGTTGGTTGTCGCAGTTGTCATGTGCAAATAATTATCAATATATCTCTATGAAGAATAAATTGTGACACTGTGGTATGCAAGAACTAAAACATCCTCATTAGTTATTTTCCTTTTAAAAAAAATGAAACAAAAAGTACCCAATGATCTAATATAAACATTTTGTTGGAGCAAACTTAAAGCACCTCTTCATATGTAACTTTTATAAGGTGTGCATTAACCTTTTCAAGGTAGATTGTTTTTTTAATGTGACTCACTCAACACAATAAGATTTTCACAAGAGATAATCTGACAACCAAAGAGTGAGTTGGAGAACAAAATTGTCTGTTCTGTCATGAATCTGAAACAGTTACTCATCTTTTCTTAAAATGTACTATGGTACAACAAATATGGTTATGGTTAGATAAAAGTCAAGATATCATGCACACATGATACACCTTTGAAGATTTGATTAATTTTGCATTACAATTACGCCCTGTACACATGTATGGTTTTCTGCTTGTTTTAAGTGCCTTATGCTGGATTGTCTGAAAACATAGAAATGATATTTGCTTTAACAACAGTTTTCCCAAAACAGCTAGAACTATAATCCTACTAATTAAATCTCTGATTTGTATTGGACAGGGAATCTCAAGAAGAAGGCTAAATTAGCTGCTGAAGAATGGCTCCCAGTGATTGAGGATGTCATTCCACTGGATTATTACATGCCTCTTGAAATAGTGGTGTACCAACCTCCTACTGAGTATCCACCATAATCAAGAAGAAGAAGCACCAAATTTTGTTTCATGTTATTATCTCCAACCCATTACTTTGTGGCTTAGTTAGTGATACTTTAGAATACTTTTGGAGATTAGCAATCTCAAAAACATGGTACATTTCCTAGCTATTATGCATGTTATGCCTGTAATCTCACCTATGTCTAAGGTGATTAGTTAGTTGTTGAATTGATTTTTGTAATTATTATATTTCAGCAATGAAATGGGCTTCTGCCTTTTTTTTTTTTTTATTGCTTCTTTAATATAACAATTTTCACCTTAATTATTACTACAGATTGAATATAATAATATACGATATATGTAGAAATTTAGTCAATTATTGCTTCAATTATCAAACATGGGGTTAGTTTCTTTCAAAATAATCCGGACATAAATAGAATGAGACTATAGTAATATGCATATTAAGGGTCGATCTGTGCTATGGATCTATCTTTTTAAAAAAAAAAATTAAAACAATCAATCTAAACCGTTAAAATAGATTTTTTTTTCTCTTAGATTGGTAGAAAATCATAACTGATGGTCCAAAATTTTTAGATTAGGTGATTTTTTACTTATTTTAAAAGGAGGGTTCAAATGCTTTTATTTTTTGTGTCTCTATCATGCTTCTATTTTTAATTTTCTAATAGCAATTTTTTTAAAACTTATATGTCAAAATAAAATCGTTAGATGTGATCTATATTATTTCTCTACATGCACAAAAAAGTTTCATCACTTTACGGTTATATTTTTATATGAATCAATAAGGGAAAATTAACACTCAGAATTTATCCATATTAGTATATTTTTGCAAGCTCTTGATACCAATCAAAATAAAATCGATATGTTGCAATTTTTTATATGTGCATAGAGAAAATGATAGAGGTCAAATCTAAAGGTTTTATTTTGATATTTGTGTTTTAAATTGAAGTTATTAATGTTTAAAAAATAGCGACATGATGGAGGCACAAAAAATGTAGGCATTTGAATCTTTCTCTTTGAAAAATAGTAAATAAATTCTAAAAAAATGTAAATTTAGTCTTCAAGTACATTTTCATATTGAGGTTATGTTTAACGATTCGGATCGACTGTTTGAATTTTAAAAGTAACAACATGAAGCATAGCCCGGATTTTTTTTTAAAAACCTTCACAAAGGCTGCGAAGTCATGAGTGGGAATCGAACTCTCGACCTTTAGGTAACCAACAATCTTAAAACTTTCTTCATAGTCAACTGTGCTACCTCCCTTTAACCATAACCCGGATTAATCCATAATATCTGTAGTAAATAGTCTCATTCCGTAATATATTCAAAGAAATTGGATTCTTATCCTAGGCCAACATGGCTTATTATCATAGCTGGCCAAGTGGCCCCCTAGAACCAGTAGCTCAGCATAAAAAAAAAAAAAAACAGGCCTTCTGGTCAGAGACAGAGAACCCTATAGCCTCAGTGTAACCTACGTATGTAACATATATCGATCACAATTACATCATGATTCAGATAGACTCTACAGACTACTGCCTCACATGCAACTTCAAATTCGCTTGAGAATGTTTACATAGGCTAATAGCCAACATGTAAGGGGCCCCTGCCTGGAGTGCTATCCATACGAAGAACATTGGCAATTTAAATTAAATTCCTCTCTGATTCTAAAAAAAGATGTGGAGCCTCAAACCCGCTATCTTGGTAGAAGCAAGAGAATCTTACTGATTTTTTTCGCTGATTTTTTTATTTATTATTATACTATTATAATCTACACAGAAGGTGTTAAAGACATTAAAATTATTTTAATATTCGATGGGAAGAGAGAATATATATAGTTATATACTGAATACAGCGAACTCATCCATGCACATTTAGCTTTTAATTATCACAGTCCACCTTATAAAAAATTGTTATTAGAAAAATCAAATCAAAATTAATTGTTTTTCATATTGATCTAGTTAATCCAACGACTCAAATTAATTCAATATTTTCTATTAAAAAGTGGGGTACATGAACATATTATTTTTGAAATGATAAAGAGGAGGCTTCATATGCTTCCATTTTTTATTTCTCCATTTTATCTCCATTTACAAAACTTCTAATAATTTAAATTTCAACTTAAAAAATTATGGCATATAAAAGATTATTTAGCCTCCTTACACTTTCTTATTTATGTCAAAATAGAACCGTTAGATATTATCTATGTCATTTCTTCTATAAAATTTACAAGATTATGGCAATTAAAGTTTGTTTTGATATAGACATTTAAATTTTATTTTGATTGTTATCAAGAGGTTCAAAATTACACTAATGTAAATAATTTATGAACATTGATTTTTAAACTTATTGTTTCATTTAAAAATAAAATAACAAATAATAATTTTTTATGTGTTAAAATGATAAAATAACATTTAATGGATTAATTTTGACATATAAGTTTGACAATTTTTGTTCTCTAAAATTAAAATAGAAACATAATGGAGACAAAAAAATGAAGACATATGAACTCGACATTTTTATTAATATCCAACACTAAATAAGAAATATTAATTATACCTAGCTTGGCTGGGTTTTTTTAAAAATGCCCAAACCAGCCAAAAACTTGCCGGCTCTAATTTTATTCCCAACCGGCTAAAAAATGGCTAGTCCCAATTTTAATCCCAACTGGCCAAAAAATGGCCGGCTCGGATGTTTATAAAAGAGTAGGCTGGGGATCCGTTTTTTCAAAAATTTCATTCTCACAAAATTCACAAAATTTCTCTCCTCACTTTCTCTCTTTATACAAAATTTCTCTTCCTCTTCTCCAGAAGTCCCTTTATTTTTTTAATTTATTTTAATTTCAAAATTGTTGTAAATTGATACAATTTGTTAGAAATGTACCGAAATTAGTATAATTTAGTTCTCAATTAGTTTTAATTTGTGTTAATTAGTTCTCAATTAGTTTAATTAATATATATTTATTTAGCATTTTAAGTATATTAGTTTTATTTAGTTTAATTAAGTATATTTTAGCATATTTAGTATATGTTAGTTTTAATTATTTAATTTAGTATATTTAGTATATTTTAGTAGAATTAGCTTAATTTATCATAATTTAGCATATTTAGTATATTTGAGTATAATTAGCATAATTAGCATAATTTAGTATAATTTAGCATAATTTAGAGAAATGTCCTCCTTTCGATATAACCAGTCACTAGGGGTGAGGATGAGAATGTCTGAGATACCGTAGTACGGATGAGAAGAGAGGTCGAGGTTGATGTCGTTACAACTGATCAAGGAGTGTGGCAGGGACTACCTGATCAGGGAGTAGCGAGGGACTACCCGACATAGCTAACAAGGGAGTGCCAGCATCGCGTTGGTCCCCCTCTGGTGGTCGTCACCGTTGACCATAGTTTTTTTGATAATTTTAGTTAGATTATTTTGTAGTATTTATATTTGGTATACTGATCACTCAAAAGAGAGCAATGTTTCTTTTAAAATTTATAAACTCGGAAATGCTATCGGTTTGGACTGCAAGTGCACAATCCTATCGAGTAGTATATTCGAGGTCGATCCACAGGGAATATTGGTTCAGAGTCTTGAGCGATCGAATCACAATCTTTCGAAAGGCTAGACGAAATCTGAAAATTGAGAGTTGAAGTTGTGATCAATGTAAATTTGGAAGCAATTAAAAGTAATTAAAATAAAGATAGAGATGAGAATTCCTAGGGTTTCGGCACACCATTGCTACTCAATCCACTTTGATAATATACTTCTGTCGGGTCTGATTTCCTGTTGTTGTTTTATGAAAGACACCACATAGGTCACTGCGAGTTATTTTACGCAAGTATGACAGATCTTTCATCGAGATTCTACATAGGACACTGCGAGTTATCTTACGCAAATGACTGATCTCTTAAATACACAAGTTACTACAGATCACTACGATTTATCTTACGCAAATGATAGAACTTGGTTCGCGTTTTGTTGTTCCAATTTATGGTTTCCCCACTAAGGTTTTCTTCATATAAATCTAATAAATCCCAACGAGGCTAATTCGTGCAACATAGTTTCTCTTACCATTAAAGTACTGTCACTACCCTAATAGACTAAACTAGATCATCGAATTTAGATGAAGGGATAATAAATCACAAAAGCATTTCGATTAAACAACAAGAAATCATAATCAACATAAAATATATATATCAAAGCATTAAGAGTAACGAGGTTTACTACCTAGCCCCTAAGAAAGGAACTTAGCCGCGGAACGACATGGTTACAATCACTCATCTCTTCTCACTTTAATCAAATCTAACCCAAATTACAAAGATACTAAACTATTATGTCTAGGGTGCTTATATAGGAGTGAAGGGACGTCTGGAGTTGAGTAGAAGCCAAGAAATTGATTTGGATACAGCTGTCGGCAGTTATTCCCCAAGAGGCGCCTTGGTTACGGTCCGTATCAGGTGATACGGTATGTATTGAGACCATGTCGCTAAAGGGTTTAATGCGTATCACGATATCTTCTGGTCTGTATTCGGTTAGGTCCGTATTAGGCAATACGGACCGTAACAGAGACTTAGTCAATGAGCGTCGCTTATCCGATTGACCCGATTCTTGCTCCATTTGATGTAAAATAGTTCCAAAACCTGTTTTCTGCAATAAAACATAAAGAAGGGTGACAGTAGTCTTTTTCTCTAATTAATTAAACATAAGTGTGAGAAAATATGCAAAATCCTACGTAATTCATCATCATTTTGACACTGATCATATACTATGTTTGGTATTTTATGTGTGGATTAGATTATGTCTGTGTTTTTTTATATTTGCTACTTTATGGTATTTTTATGGTAGTATTTATATTTATTTAGATCTTTTTTATGCTAAATTATACTAAATAAACTAAATTATGCTAAAAGAAATTAAAAAAACTAACAAAAATTAAATTATACTAAATAAACTAATTTATGCTAATTATATATCAAAATATTAATCTATCAACTATTACACTAAATTATACTAAAATAAACTAAATTATGCTAATTATGCTAAATTATACTAAAATAATTAAAATAAACTAACAAAAATTAAATTATACAAATAAACTAATTTATGCTAATTATATATCAAAATGTAAATCTATCAACTATTTCACAGAAAAAAATTACCTGACCGGTCATTTTTTGGCCGGTCCTAAATTTAATTCCAATCGGCCAAAAAATGACCAGTTTGGACATTTAAAAAAAATCCAGTCAAGCTGATTATAATTACTATTTATATTTCATGTTGGATATTAATAAAATGTCGGCATATGAACTCTGTTAAAAAATAAATAGATAAAATAAGTTGTATAAAAGTTGTATAATTAAGTCGCATATTCTGATTACATACGTCATAACTATATTTGATGACACGCACAGTTCTGAGATTCTTGTATGGGACTAGAGACAAATTTGAATTTTTATTAAATTTAAAAGCAGGCTAGACCTCAAAATAAAATAAACTAAATCACAACAAGTTGCAAGTGGGCCCATGCCACAAATTAGAATTTCGGAATTCGCTGAGTTGTGTTTGTCATTATGATAGACTGATAGTACATGAAATGCCGCTAGCTATAGCCTACCTATCTAATTGTTTATCCTCAAGCTTCATGAAGATTCCCCTATTCTAAAATGAAACGAAACATATCATCCACTTGACGCAGATAAGCGAAATTTTTATAGAAACCATAAATAAAAAATTAATAATTTATCAAACCAACTTCATTGGTTTAGTTTTTATAAAACCATAAGAATTGAGATGTCATTTCGGTCCGAAGTATTTTTTTTTTCCGAACCGAATTGTCATTTCAGTCCGAACTGTTTTCACAGATTTCGAAAAAATGATTTAAACAACTTGTGAAAACACCTCAGACAGAAATGACAATTCGGTACGAGAAAAAAAAAACGTTAGACCAAAATGACATCTCAATTTTTATGGTTTTTGTAAAAATAAAAAAACCAAAGCAATTAAGTTGGTTTGGTAAAATCTTTTTTTTTTTTTACTTATTGTTTGTAAAAATTTTCCAGATAATTAAGCTAGCTAACTAGCTTATAATATTTCTGTTATGTTTTATTTTTTTATTTATCAGCAGTAATGCTCAAATAAGTTCGGAAATTTAATATAAACGGAGTATGAAAGTGTATAGGTAGGCTTAAATGAGCAACATTTTTTTCCTTCATTTTTCTCTGACTCAACTTAAATATCATGATGTATTTTAAGAATTTATTAAGGTTATTTTTCAGACGTAGTTGAAAACATATTTATTCAAGGAAGCGTTAATTTTTAAAATAAAAAATCATTTCTCTAAAAGATTATTTTATAGAAAAAATTGGGCACAAATATATATTTTTTTCAAAATATTAAAAACATTTGTCTTAGTAATTTAACATGGGGACGCTATTTTTTTATTATTATATTATACCTTGTGCACATCCAATATATATCTTTTTAAATGAGAGCAGGGAAGCATGATATAAGAGTTAGTCATTCAATCAAAAAATGAGGAGAGATCGATCGAGAACTGAATGAAATGGATGAAAATACCGTAAATGTGGAATAATACAAATTAGAGGTTTAATGTTTTTTTAAGCAACCATTTGTTTGTGGATATGAAGCATGTTTTATTTTATTTAATCCTGATGAAGCGTGTTGTTATCTGAGTAGGTGGATGTGCACCGTACCAAAAGATTCGGTGTACCATATACTTAAGCCAAAATCATAGAAAGAGACAATTTTTTACTGGAACGTACGGTCATTGTACAAATGGTTGGTCTATAACAGATTAGGAAAACAAAGATGCATGCATGATCAAATGTTCTGCTTTAATTTCATTCTTTCTGCGCTTTCATGTTGTATTCTTGTGGCGATATATATATATATAAATATATATATGCTAATGTAAAACGAGCTTGTCTATCAAATATCTATGACATGATGTATGAAAAGTTGAAAACTAAGATAAGTTTTAATTGTTCTCAAGAAAGATGGAAGAAAATGAAAGTGGTAAAATTCTTTAAACAATTTATATATCTAGCTGCAATAGTAATAAAAGAAAGAAACTTCTTGGGCCTACGAAAACATTATAATCACGCCTATTTCTACTATTGATAAACTTTCTAGTCAGATGGCAGTAATGTCAGTGGAGAGTTATTTACAAGTTTCTGAGAAACCATCAAGCCATCGCCTCATCATATATCACTAATTGAATAATGTTTATGAACTTTTTTTCTAGTGCGGAGTTAGGTGTGAGTAAATATCACCTCATCATAATATCAATAATTGTAACTTCTTTGAGAAATCCGTTTGCCTGACTGGATGACTCTTAGCCTTGGACGATAATTTTGTCCGCGTAGCCGCAATTGTTATGTCACTTTATATAATGATGAATTATATATGCTCGAAATAAATTACAGAATTACTTGATGATTCAGAAAGTAATAAAGAAAAACGGTCTTCTGTGTCATCACTAGCTCATCAAGTCTTCCCTGCCAAAAGCTCCCTTCTCTCTTTCTTCTCAGTCTTTGTTCCCATCCGTACCACCAACCATCAGATTCTCTCTCTCTCTCTCTCCCCCCCCTCTTTCTCTATCATCATATCTCAAGAATTATATAAACCCCATATTCACCACCCCCTTAACCCCCACTCACCCAAAAACGTGCCAAAATTCAAACCACAAATTTTAATCAGTTCATTTCAGTGAAAATTCTGGTTTCCACAATGCCATCAGTATCAGTTGAAACCCGGGGTAGACCAGCCGAGGAGTCGAGGATAGAAATTGAGTCCCAGCAACAGCGGGAGCGGTGCCCCCGGTGTGACTCGACCGACACCAAGTTTTGTTACTACAACAACTACAACACATCCCAGCCACGCCACTTCTGCAAGTCATGCCGCCGTTACTGGACCCTCGGTGGGTCTCTCCGCAATGTACCGATCGGTGGGTCCACCCGTAAGCGCCTCCGTCCATCCCCCATCCCGTCACAATTTTCAAAATCGATCCGGGCCGGTACTTCCATATTGCCGCCACATGCGTTCGGGTCAAACGGGTTGTTGACCTCGCCGTTAGCTGCTCTAAGTGTGCCATTCTTTCAGGGCCGAGTTGGGTTCGAGCTTGGGCTCGGGCTTGGGTCTGGTACAGGCCCGGGTTCAGATTGCTTGGATGACATGGGGCTGGGTTTTGGGCTGGGGAATGGGCCTGTTATGTGGCCCGTATCTATGATGAATGAGGCAGGGGGTATGATGGGAAATGGGGACACTTGGAAGATGGAGAGTGGTCGGGTTGAGGTGCCGTTGGGTCTACCACAGCCAATGGGGATATGGCAGGAGTTGGCTGTGTCGACGCCGGTTGGAACTCCAAGTGGGCCCGGAGCGCAGTCAATGTAGTATGATAACTTACTACAAATTGATACCAGTTTGTGATGAAGATGTGTCAGTTGAGTCATCTTTTTTGTATTGTGTATGATTGGTCCTTTTCTTGCTTAGATTAGCTATTGAGTAGTGCTTCATGTTTGTATGCTATGACTAGAGAGATATTAGTGCTATATAAAGTTATTCTTCTAATTCATTTGTTTTTTCTTATTCTGTATTAATTACTATTCTTCACTTTTTCATATCTTTGAAAACTAAAAAAGGTTATTTTTGTTAAAAACAAAAAACGGTGTATACATAAAAGTACAATGAATGTCAGAATTAACAAAATCCTTACTTTAAAAAAAATCATGATAACATAGACATTGTAATATCGTACATTCGTTCGTACTTTTATGTAACCTTTTTTAAAATAATATATATCTATTTACATATAATGACGAAATTAATTCATTACAAGATTTTTTTTTAATCTCGAATAATACAAAGAACTAGAGTCGGCGGTCAAAATATTTGAAAAGGAAAAGTTGACAAATACAGAACAAATGTTTGCCTGACATAGAATCATTAAAGACAACTCCATCGTAAATCTTTCCTCCTGGATGGTTGTACAGAGACAAAAAATTCAAAGGAAGCCAAACCGGTTACTGAAAAAGAAAAGAAGGAAATCAAAGCAGTCCAGATGCAATGCATCTGATGATCTGATCCCTATAAAAAACGGACATAAAAAAAGATAAAACTTTTGACTCACAAAATTTAAAGCGTATAGTTTGTGAATTCAAAAAGTTTCAAAAAATTTATCTATGAGCTAAAGCAATTGTATATATCGACAATAATATTATAAAATTAGTCATGTGTTGGCTTGTTGCCCAGGTGGAGGCAGCGAATGTTGAATTGCAAAGATTATGAAAGAAGAATCAGTCATCATAAATTCAATTTACATCTAGTTGGGCTTAATTTAATTAAATCTATCTCATCCAGTTGTTCATATTTAATCTTAATAAACCAATTCTCCTTTATGAACTTAATCATAAATGTTCGAGATTTAATGAAAGAACTGTATTTTTTGGCAAGACAGGTATATATCCCATGTCGTTACAAGAAAACATGACACCGTAGAAGTTGTCAAAAAGGCCAAGACATCCATCAGAAGAGGTAGTTGTTCATTCTCCCAAAATGTTCTCCAGCTCCTTGTCAAAATTATCCTCAGTCGCCGCGATTTGATCGGTCCAGTTGGTATCTGTTTTCTCATAAAAATCATTCTTTTGTGCATCCCACTTGTGCACTATCTCCTCCATCACATCCCCTGTCGATTTCTTCTTCTCTATAATGTGCTCCACATCACCAATATCCGCCGTCTTACTAGCCTCTTTTGAAAACAAAAACACAAAACAATTAAAGGAGAACTAATCAATAACTTGAGGTAATTAACTAAACAAAAAAGGAACCAAAGTCCAACCCCAACATGATCTGACCAGAAAAACTTGACTGAAACCTGCACGAAACAAAATCTCGCCAAAAGAAAAAACACTTAATTAAAACACAAGACCAACTGACCCAAAACCAATACAAACTACTCTAAAACCAAACAAGCTGAAGCAGTTAATTAAGCTATTTGCAAGTTTTAAACCTCCCCCATCCCATGCAGAAGTATATTTAAGACTAATGTTAAAAGTAACTCTAAATGGTAAAAAAAAGGATACGCACACACCTTGGATGGCTAATTCTTTTGCTAGTTCATACTCTGACAAATTTTTCTTAAAATTTTCAACTTCAATATCCGCACCCTGTGAAAATAAAATATCTATTTCAATGAAATATAAACTAGAAATCACAACAAAGAAAACTTAAGCAATGAGAGAAGTTCTGTGCATTATAAATTTAGATACAGGAGCTTCTTGATTAAATGAAGAAAACTTTTCATGCATAAATTATTTTACATATGTTCTAGCAGGACAGAAAAGCTTACCAGATCCATTTGCATATATTTTTCAATATTACCATCCGCAAATAATCTGTTAGGACAACAGCAGAAGTAGAAGATTAAATTGATCGGAAATTATATTTTGCTTAGTCATGTAAATTAGTAACATCATATGAAAAAAAAATCACAAGAATAAAAAATACAGGTTGTTGCAGTATGTCAAGTACTGGCACACATCATAACCAGTACGCCTATCCGGATAAGCATAGCTAAGTCTTAATAATTAAATACCAAATACCTTAAACAAATTTTTTTTTAATGTTTCTTCTCCTTTTGATGTTCCAACCACACCAGGTTACAGAAATCAAACCGTAATAGGAAAGACATAAAGATAAAAAAAACTGAAGTGTAAAAAAAGTACAAATTGATAAAATAATAAAGAAAATTGAATCAGATACTCATAATTCTTATCTATACCAAAATGCGAATAAAAAAAGTTATACTTGTCATATACAGCTTCTAGTCGCCAATTTGGCTGCCCGGTTATGTCATCCCACTGGACCCCTCAGTTGCACCAAGCACATCCATAAATCCAAATAGAAACATGTTTTTCTCTAGCATCCTCTTTACAAGAGCCGGTACCACTTCTAATTTGTATGCTTTTGCCTCCCCAAGCAAATTCGGTAATTTACTCAACTCATCTATTTCATAACATCAAAATTGTAGGTGCAATTCTGGAAAAAAATGGTATATGCAATATTGTTCCTCACAAATGGTCAATTGACCCCTCAGTTGCATAAAGCCCGAACGAATGCTTCAGTTTTGCAACCAAGCATTAAGTCAATCAATCTGGCCTCAGCTTGTTTTAACTGTACATCACAACTCAATAATCAAGCGTAACTGTGAACCTCATTAATTACTTTATTAGCCTCATAGCCTGAAGTACTAAATTAAAAAATCAAAGACCAGGAAGAAGAATACAGGTAATGAATCCAAAAATTGCACCAGTTGATGCAATCAAAACCTACAGCATACCAAGAGAGAGATAAATTTTGAACCCGGGTTGGTATGGTTGGATCTCATGGAGACAGTAAAGAATGTAGAGAGCACCTAATCTCCTAGGTAAAGGCCCTGCAGAAATCATATGACCTGAAAACAAACATCTCCAATTAGTTTAATTTGCAGTGACACTTTAATTTGCAGAAATCATTTTTTTTTCCGGCTAAATTGGGATCAAATTTAATCTTTAGTCAGCGACACTTTGAACTGAAGAGGACCTTTTTGCACAAGTAATGATATTGTATGAAAAATTAAGATCATATTGAACCTATCATTTGAGGGTTCAGAAGAGTCGTTTGGACTTGATTTTGGGAATGTTATTTTGGGCAAGTAATAGATATTTTGAACAATTCCAGAGGTATACTGGAATAAGCTGGCACTTAATAAGTTGCATAATTGGGGAAACAAGAGCAACATATTGGCCCAGTAGAGGTTGAATTTGCACAGCATTGGTTAATTCCTTTCATGCCAATAATGAAATTAAGTTAATATCATACTGATGCAATGTGTGTAGAGGGATTGCATGAAAAATGCGGAGTTCCTAGTAGGTTTGGCTTCAAAAATGTAAGAGAATTTTCTCTCCTTCCATATTCTTTTCATATCGACCAAGGTTACGCAGTTTCTCTCAAATTCAATGTGGTTTTATAAGGAGTAAGGATATAATACGTTAGGATGAAAATTTGAGTTAGTGAAAATAATAAAATAATTTAACTTTTTGTTGAATTAGTAAAATAACATGCTAATTCATAAAAGACAAACAAAAAATAGTCTCTTTTTGTTAACTCAAACGCATCTAAACATAAAATAGTAGTTCGCTAATCTGGATTAGCACTATTCATTGTCTCATTCAAACGTATCTATAATAATTGAATGAAGACATTCTACATCATAAAAATAGGAGAGGATATGTTTTAGTTTAGTTACAACAGTATTTTGTTAGTATATGTATGCTGCAAACTTTAATAAATTATACTTTCATAAAGTAATGAAAGTCGGCATCCATTTTCGGAGTTTTTTGTTTTAAAATATTGTAATTATCTTTTAAACACTTTATTTAATTTGCAAATATAAAAAGCATACTAAAATGCACCTTACATTAACATCAAAAGAGTTATGGCGTTGTAATTATCTTTCAAAAAAGCTTGATACATATTCACACGATTTTTTTTTTTTTTTAATAGTTGGCATATACATTAAAAATAAACGTACCTCGATCACGAAAGACGACGCCACAGAAAATCGCTCCACTGAGATAGGCGTATGAGAGAAAAGACTAACGAAATCAAGATCAAACCGTCCAGGTGCACTGCATCTGAATCCCGAAATATGAGGGCAGTCTGATAGGCATTGGATCAAATTCGATCCGATATCGATCTCTGATAAAATCCGTCCGATCTACAAAGAGATCCGTGTGAACTTGATCCGCGTCAATCATAGAGCTGAATTCACGAATTTAATGCAGATGGGATGGGACGGATTAGACCGGTATCGGACCGAGTTTTGTCCGATGCCCATCCGACCTTTCCCCGTTTCCCCTATCTACATTTGATAGTCCTTTTAAACACGAAAAGAGACAACATTGATACTAAAACAGTCAAGTATCAATTTAAGCAGCATTCTCCATGGAGCAAACGGTCCAAGTAGATCAAGCCTTCATCCAGCCCCAGGAGCACCGGCCCAGACCATTTGTCTCGGAGGCCGACGGTATCCCTCTCATCGACCTTTCGCCGCTCTCCTCAGACAGTGTCAACACTGCTGTGCCGGAGACACTCGTCGCAGAGGTGGAGGCCGCCTGTAGAGATTGGGGCTTCTTTCAGGTGAAAGTCTAAACACACACACTCACACACCATTAATTGCATCTTCACTGGGAATCAATCTCATCAAATTGTTCGCATTAATCGATGAAGAGCTTAATTTGTGATGCAATTGTTCATATTTTATTATTATTCTCCTTCATAAACTTGAACCAGTAGATTAGGAACGACGATATGTCGAGAATTGATTGATTGAGCCCCAGCTTGATGACCAAATAAGCTCTCAAAACTAACTGTTCCTGCATCAGGTGATCAATCACGGGGTGTCGCCGGAGTTATTGAGGAAGGCAGAGGCAGCACAGAGGGATTTTTTTGCTCTCCCTGAGGAAGAGAAGAGAAAAGTGAGACAGGATGAGCAGAATGCGCTGGGGTATTACGAGTCCGAGCTTACCAAGAATGTGAGGGATTGGAAGGAGGTGTTTGATATTATCGCACATGAGCAGGATGAAATTGATGTGGTCGGACTTGTGCTAAAAAACAAGTGGCCTCAGGTGCCTCTAGGTTTCAGGTAAGAAATTTAGAATCTCAATTTTCTGGCAATTGAGCTGGCCCCAAACTAAAATTGATTTAAATCATATTGTTTTTACTGTTTTTACATTTGCTGCTGTTTGGTCAAGTGTATATATTATGTTTATAAAACCCATAATATAATATACAAGGTATATCAGGATAAAAACGGGCATACTAGTTAATTTTGGCGATGACTCTGTTTGAAACATGACCTTTGTTTCTCTATTTTCTTTTTTTGATTCAATGCCACACTACCTTATTTCCTTTTGGCAATATTGTCATTTACACTTTTTTTAATCCTTCAAAAGAGTAGTTGGCTATCGAGGTGCTACACTATATTATTTCATTTGGCAGGATTAGCTTTCGATGGAGTAGTTGAGTAGTAACTTCATTGACAGGTCAGCGCAAAAACTTTTGGTCTGGAATGCCACATGTCTATAAGTTTGCATCATCATCTTTATCAACCTTGTGTTTTGTTTTGCAAGACGTTTGGAAATAGATAAACTAATTAATTAGTCAATATTTATATTAGGGAAACACAAAATCACAAGGCATCTAGAAGAATTGACCCATTCTATTTATTAATATTATATAAAGGGAAAACCATTTGAACATGGAGCATTTGGATTTGCCTTTCTCTTCTTCTTTGTTTTTAATACTTGAAATTTAAGCATTAGAACAAGTAGCTTTTATCCATGCTTTTAATTAAATTTTACGATGTAAATGCAACATCATCACTTTGAATTGGGAGTAAATTAGATAACTAGAGTACTTGTAAGCATATGTATATTTTTTACAAGAGCAAAGTCTGATTTTGACCTCATTGACTATTACATTTGTACAAGAAGTTCCTGTTATTTTTCCATCCAACCCCTATTATTTTTCTTGGTCTAGATAGCCCCTGAAGTTTTTTTATTTTGATCCAAGTAAATCCTTCCACTAATTGATTCATTTAATAACCATAAGATCATTAATGAAGACACAATAACACTATAACCTTATATTTTTGCACAAGTCGTCAAATTATAATGTTTGTTTAATTGTTAACTAAGGGATTGAATTAGCTATTCAAAATTTATGAGGCTAATTAAATCAAGGAAAAATTTGAGGACTAGATTGAGCCTTGTGCAACTGTTAAGGGGCTTGATTGGAAAAAAAAATTAGGGACTTTATTGATAAAAAATCAGACTTTACTCTTCTTACAACTCTAAAGAGTATCTCTACTCTGTCCACTAATTAGAAGATAAGTTTCATTCAAGCATGCAAAAGTATACAATTGACTCTGGTCTTTAAAATTAGAATTAGACCCATAAACCAACTTTGTATATGATTTACTAAAAATGAAAATGCCTACCTTGTATAAAGATCAATAGTAGAATAACACTTCCTAATTCTGAGAGAAATCACATAAAACCTCAGGACTATTACGTGATCCATTCTCACCTAGAAATTGTATATAAAAGAAAAACAAATGCTTGTACTCATTTTTCTGCCACTTAGTTATGTGAAACAATCATAACAACTAAATTTATCTCATTTTCCAGAGAAACATTTGAAGAATATACTAAAAGTGTGGAGAAGCTAGCATTCAGGCTACTGGAGCTCATAGCACTGAGCCTCAACCTACCTCCAAATAAACTCAATATCTTCTTTGAAGAAGCAAATAGCCTTCTCCGCCTAAATCACTACCCGCCATGCCCCAATCCCGACCTTGTGCTTGGTGTGGGCCGCCACAAGGATCCAGGTGCCCTTACTGTCCTTTATCAAGATAGTACTGGTGGTCTTGATGTGAAAAGACGGTCAGATGGTGAGTGGTTTCGGGTCAAGCCGACACCTGATGCTTTCATCGTTAACGTCGGTGACGTCTTTCAGGTAATTTGCCTTTTGTGTGTGTTATTTTCTTACATTTATAATTGGCTCGATCAAATTAAGTTGGTTGGGATTATGTATTTCTCATACTGTTAGATAATCATCTAATATGATCTAAATTGCCACGCTCAAATAGCCCCTTCTTGGACCTAACTTACTGAATTCATAATCCTGTTGAAATGGGGTTTGGTCTGGTCAAGTGCATGCTGAATCATTGATCTCGAGATCTTGAGTTTTCTTTGGTAAATAATAATTATAGACGATGGGCCCAACTCGATGTTTTATTACTGTACTTGACAAAAAGGAAACTGTCAGGTAGTACCCAAAAACCCATCCTGACATGCCGAGCATGGGTCAAACAATGAAGAGGAGCCTAACAGGAAACCCATAACATGGTGGGACCGCCCATCTGAATGGCTTTGGGTTAGGTGGCATGCAACCCATTAGGCCATCAAGCTAACCGTTTTTGGGTAAAGATTTTAACAGAGCAGTTTTGGCTTCATGCAACGCACCAACCATACGTAGTGCTGTTTTGATTCTATAGTATGTGTGCTGCATGAAGCCAAAACTGCTCTGTCAAAATCTTAACCCTCAATTTTTTTCTAATTATTATTAAGTATCATGGGTTGTCTTGGTTAACAACACTTGGAAATTCAGTCAGTAACCACCGATTCAACCAGGTTTGGAGCAATGACAAGTATGAAAGTGCCGAGCATAGGGTTTCGGTGAACTCAGAAAAAGACAGGTTCTCCATCCCGTTCTTCCTTCAGCCAGCGAGCCGCACCAAAGTGTGGCCCATGGAAGAGCTGATCGATGACAAAAACCCTCCAAGGTACAAAGAATTAAATTACGGTGAGTTTATTAGTGCCAGGAAAGATGGTAATTTTAAGAAGTTGGAGGTGGAGAACATTCAAATTACTCACTTTAGCAGGGCTTGACTGGGTTAATTAGTGGGCTGGTGAGTGAATGATACTCCTGCTGTTGCTATCAAACAGATTGAGGCCTGAAAGGTGCATTGTCAGCTAAATAAAAATGTTTCAGGGTTCGATATCAAAATATTGTAATGTGTTTGGGCAACGTAAATAAATGCTGAGTCACACCACTTCTTGTTTCCAAGTTGAAAGTAAAACTTTATTTTGTTTGGACATGTTGAGAGTAGGCTAAAACAAATCACTTGTAAATCATAATATAGTATTTATCTCTAGGGGACATGTTTTTAATAAAACTCAGAAGTAAACATCTTAAAATTTTGATTTTCATAGTCTAGTTCGTTGGAATTATTTTTACAAATATCTTCTCTATTTAACTCTTTTTTTTTTTAGTATTTATACTAATCTGCATCATGCTGAAAATATTGACACGATTATACAGTACGTTATTAGAAAGATAAACTCTTAAATTTATATTTTACTTCTTTGACAGTGTTCATTTAAACTTTCTTATAATCATTCAAAAAAAATAAGAGTGAAAACTTTACATAAAATATATAAATACTTTTGAGATGTAAATAAGAAGTACAAAATATAAGATACAAAAATAATTTATCTCCATATTTTAACACAAAAAAATTATATATTGTCAAGATATTTTTTTCTCTATTTGGTTACAATATAAGACATTACTTAGATAAAAATGGCAATTATCCCCGGTACTTATGGTGTCCAATTAGTAGATGGAAATGAGAATATATATTAGTATTTGATTCTTGCATTAAGGACATGTTCGTTTTTGTAAATTTGAATCGTAATACATCAAATTAATGCAGATATGCTCATCAGTAATAAAAAAAAAATCCTCAAAATATGATTATTATAATGAGCCTTTTAAAAAAATAACAAACATATGATCATATTTATAAAACTCCGATGTAACTGGTTTATATTTATAAATTTATTGTCTTTTGTAATTTTATTAATATGAGTTGGCCAGAGATACTAGTGGCAACCAATATCATCGTGTAAATAATTTTATCATGGTGCATATTAGTATAAATATTTAAAAAAAAACATGTATTCGATATATATATTATCTAACTGAAAAATTTGTTACATGTCTACAATTTTTTTTTATTTGAATTACATATTTTTTTTAATTATGCACTCATTAAAATTTAATGAAAGATAAGGAGGTGTCAAACTTGATGAGAGTAAATAAGAGGTAGGAATAGAGAGGGGGAGATAGGGGAAATAAGGGCTAATTTATTTTAGAGGAGTAACATTTTGTTTGAAAAATTTGAAAAGTAGGGTAATTTGTAAAATTTCCCGATAATTATGCTATGTTATTGAGATAGTTTCTAAATTAAATACATCGATATAAAAGTATTTTTTTTCTTTATAAATCTATGTTTATTACTGAATAGTTGATAAATTGTAATTGAAAAATAACTCGTCCTCTTATTGAAAACAAGGAAAAGAATTTTATTTGAGTGAGACTATGGTATTTTGGAATGTGCATATTGGTCCGTGTTATAGATCCATATCTCTATTTCAAAGTTCAAACAGTCGATCCGAAATACTCAATTGGTCCAAAATCTTTAGTTCGTATGAGTTTCTATCTATCTAAAAAGATAATAAAAATATTATAAAAAATGTAAAATTAATCTCCAAATACATTTTTATATAAAAATTATATTGAATAGTTTGAATTGATCATTTAAATTTTAAAAATTAAAAATATGCATTCATAACATGAACCTATGTGCGTATCGCAAATTACCACATCCTCACTCTCGTACATTAAACCACATCCTCATACATTGTCAGTGACTCAGTTATGATTTGTCTCTGGTTCACCGCTTGACCATGTACTAAATGAATTCGAAACTTTAAAATTTTTGCATGTACATGCATCACTCACGAAGTACATGAATTTCAACGGTTTGAATTCGTAGTTCGAAGTCAATCCAATAGTCTTTTGGAGGTGTGCTCACCAATCCCTCTTGGTGAGCACATCACATCGTAGTTTTGCTCTAGTTAATTACCCACATAAAAAAAGCTATTTGTGATGGGATAGGAGCTGTGTGATTGACATTGTATTTGAAAAGTTTTGTAATTTTGTATTTATGAGTTGGGCTTTTTATTGCTTAGCGGACTATAACAGTAATATCATTTTTCCCCTAAATTTAATAAAGCATTAATAAATAATCGACATACTAGATCTAGACATATAGCTAACATTATAATTACAAAAGAAGGGCCCAGTATTTTTTTTTTTACAAAAAGAACATCACCAATATTATTCTTTTTCCAATATTTTTTTTACGTACAGTTCGCTTCGACATTCAAGTAGTAAATATACGCTTTGAAAGCAACATACCACATGGTTTTATATTTACAAAATTGTGAAAATGCATGAATAATTTTCATCAAATTAAGATTTTAAAATGTCTGATCTAAGAATTAACCTCTTAAATTTACAAAAAGTTTTTTCTATATGTGTGAACATAGATATTAGATTACACAAAAAGTTCCAATATGATCACATGCATCAGGCGTTTATAAGTCTAAGATCCATTTGTACATAATTATTTTAGTACCCGCGCTACAGTACCCGCACTGTACCCGCACTTCCATAACTGTAAGGTTGCGGTCCCCACAACTACCGATCTAACTAACAATGTTATCGGACCTTCCATTTTGAATTTCAAATGTTCCTTTCTCTCTGTTTTTTTCTTTTTCGAAGGCTTCGGCGATTTGGAGGCGATTTCGAAACTGGAAGCGATTTCGTGTGGTTCTCACAAGTTTAATCGGTGATTTTGAAATGTGATCAGCTAGATTAATATTGTTTCTTTTCGATTTTGTTTTTGTTCTGGTGAATTAATAATGATATATCGTTTCGTTTCTATTTCATATACACAATCGTGTTTCAGTGTTGCTGGATTTTGAGATGTTTGTGACAATTTGATTTGCGAAGATGATGTAATTGTCTATTATGTGTTCAGATATAAATACTTGGTAGTTCAGATATAAATACTTGATGTGTTCAGATATAAATACTTGGTAGTTTAGATATAAATACTTGATGTGTTCAGAAATAAATACTTGATGTGTTCAGATATAAATACTTGATGTGTTCAGATATAAATACTTGGTAGTTTAGATCAGATATAAATACTTGGTAGTTCAGATATAAATACTTGGTAGTTTAGATCAGATATAAATACTTGGTAGTTCAGATATAAATACTTGATGTGTTCAGATATAAATACTTGATCTTTTCAGATACAAAAGGAATAACGTTATATGGTTTAAATTATTTATTTGAAAAAAATATATAATAAACTTCCAATGGGCTGATTATTATATATGAATTCATATAAACCATAGAGAATACTAACATATTACAATTAGTGCAACATATATACATATTGCCTTTTGTACACATGCAATCCCATGTGATCTATAATAACATATACTCCTCAAGATCCAATACAATGTTTGTATAAAAGTTATGTCCTTACCACTTAGTAACCATGTGATCAAGGTTTGGCCCAATTTTCGTAAAGTTGGGCTCATGTTGCCAAAACTCTTGGTTATGATCTAGTTTGGACCAAAATTTCATACAAACTAGTTGTATTAGATCCAACATATAAAAAAAAGAGTGCCCATGTGATCCATGACATGATGCCTCTTGGTTAAAGGTCTCCAACATTTCAACTCCAATACTTTTTTAAGATTCTTATTCATCCAACGTAATATAGATATAAATATTTTAGTTCGTAAGTATAAATACCACACCCTTATAGTTATAAATACTTTGTTTCGTAAGTATAAATACCACAAGAATAGAGATATAAATATTACCCGCACATAAGCTAAGTCAACATTTTTTGTTGACAATTTTAGTGGTCCCCACATGTCGTTTATTACCCACACATAAGCTAAGTCAACGTTTTTTGTTGACAATTTTAGTGGTCCCCAAATGCGGGTACGAAGCGAGGATTTTTCAAGAAAAGGTGCGGGTACGGTTATTTTAGAAAAATTCATATATCATATATGTAGTTAAATGTATAGATATAAATACTTGTCGTGTTTGAGATATATACTTCACAATGTTACTATTAATATTAGTAAAACCAAATTACAGTTTTGGAAACGGTTGCGGTCCCCACAAGCAGTTATGGCAGTTTAGGTGCGGGTACAGTGCGGGTACTCATATCAGCTTCCAATTATTTTCTATGAAACCAAAAGAAAAGAAAAGTTAATGATTTTCTGAAAAAATGTTCATGAAATAGTTTTAAAATGTGATCTAAATTATTTTCATTAACCGCTGAATCTGATCTATACAATTTTCGTTACTTCTATACGATTTACATGGAAGTAGAAGCTTGAGATCGGAATAGCAATCTCTCTATCTTTATATATTTTGAATAGCATAATAAATATAGGGTAATTATAATTTCCCCCGGCTTCCCATCCCCCGTTTCATCCCCGTGGCCGTTAATGATACAGTTAATTATAGTTAACTGTTTTTACCGGTTAACCCACTTACCCGTTTCTCTAATTCTAATTACCTTTCCTTTTTTGAATTTAGTTTCCTTTCTCTCCCCGCGCGCCGCTCTCTCTCTCTTTTCTCAAGCGATCGCAGCTGGGAGGAACTGCCGCTCGGATTCTCCGACGATCTTCCCCGCTCGGACGCTCCGACGATCTTCCCCGCTCGGACGCTCCTACGATCTCACCCGCTGGGACTCTCCGACGATCTTCCTTGCTCGGACGCTCCGACGAACTTCCCCACTCAGGCCATCTGCGCTGAGGCTATTCTCTGATCAGGTAATGAAATGTTGATGCGATCTGATTTTATTTTTGATCTCTGATCTTCATGTTGTGATTTCTGTTGGTGACATCTGAAATCGCTATTTTATTACTGCAATTTGAAAATTTCATATGAATCTGACAACCTTATAAATGTGTTAAATACTGTGGGATGAATATTTCTTTTATTTGGGTGAATACTTCTTAGATTAAAAGTGAATTGATGTTAATTTCTGTGGATGAATACTTGGATCGTGAATGAATACTGTCAATATTTGTGATAAATACTTTCTACATTTCGGATGAATACTTTCTGTATTTGGGATTAATACTTCTTACATTTTAGGGTGAATACTTCTACATGTTGGATGAATACTTCTTACATTAGTTGTTAATTAATGTTAAATACTGTTGGATGAATACTTCTTGTATTGGAGATGAATACTGCTTACATTAGTTGTGAATTGATGTTAAATACTGTTGGATGAATTCTTGGGTCGTAAATCAATACTGTCAACATTTGGGATAAATACTTTTTGTATTTGGGATGAATACTTCTTACATGGTTTTTATAGGATGAATAATTGGGTCGTATGATGAATACTTTCTATTTTTATGATGAATACTATCTGCATTTGGGATTAATACTTCTTACATTTTGGATGAATACTGTATTTAAACTCAAGTAGTTGTTTTTTCAAGATGAGTTTTGATCTCAATGAAATCTGCGGAGATGAGATGTGGATGGAGAATAGCAATTTAGAAGTTGATGAGGTGAACCTTTATCAACATTTTGAAGAGGTTCATCGTGAAAATGAGAGAGTGGTTGATAGTGTAGGCAGCAAGGAGAGTATATTTGAGTTTGACCTAAATAAGGAGGCTGTTGACATTGAAAGTGGGAAAGATCAACCAGAAAATGCTAAAGTAGAAGCTGATGCTGCTGATGATGCTGATGATGATGGTGATCATCGTGTGAGAGAACCAGCAGTTGGGGATGAGTTTGACTCCATAGACGATGCACATTCATACTATCAATTGTATGGATTTAGCATATGCAAAAGGTCAAATCACAAGATTGGTAACATAAACACTCATTATGTGTTTATGTGCACCAAATATCCAAAAAGAGTGGTGTCAAACGAAGGTCGTATCCCAAAAAGGAAAAGGGGTTTTGTAGGCATGGGTTGTCGTGCTTGTTTAAAATTGAAACCTTCTAGTTTGAATGGTGGATGGGTAGTAGTAGAATATGTTGGGTCTCACAACCACATTTTGCAACCTAATTCTTCATTTCTGATATCTGGATTCCGATACATCCCTATGAAATATCAGAATATGCTGGATTTTAATGATGATCAAGGTTTGGGTGTGGCAGTTAATATTAAGTTAGTAATAAAAAGTGCTGGAGGTTATATAAGGTGCCCTTTTACTAAAAAAGATGCAAGAAATCATATTGAGAAGTACAAGCGGATGAAGTTAAGGCCTTTTGAAGGTGATGATGCTTCATTGATATTTGAATTCTTTCGAAACAAATCGAAGATTGATCGAGATTTTTTTTATGCTCACGATTACACAAACGAAGGTCGATTGTGGAGTGTGTTCTGGGCTGATGGTCGAAGTCATGCAGCATACAAATACTTCCACGATGTTATTGTTATGGATGCAACTTACCTCACAAATAAGTAAGTAATAATCTGCTAATTATTATATTATTTGACTGTAATTTAGTATTTTGTATGCTTGTGATGAATACTTGCTATTTTTGTTTAAAATTTGTCAGGTACAATATGCCACTTGTATTGTGGGTTGGTGTTAACCACCATGGTCATTCTGTCATCTTAGCTTGTGCTTTGCTAGAAAGGAAAACTGAAAGAGATCACATATGGTGTCTTTCCAGGTACTATTTGAATGTTGTTTTGAATGTTTCAATACTGATTTACTTGGATAAGTATGAATGAATACTTAACACTTGGTTTGATGAATACTTTATGTGGTACATGTCAATACATTATACTGTATGAATTGTATGAAGTTTTGAATGCACAGGAAAAAAAAATTTAGTTCTTTGATTGTTAGTGGATGAATACTCTATGCCGTACATGTCAATACATTATAATGTAGAAATTGTATGAAGTTTTGAATACACAGTGAGGTTGCCTTTTTTGAGTTCTTGCATTGTTAGTGGATGAATACTTTATGTGGTACTGGTGAGTACATTATACTGTAGGAATTGTATGAAGTTTGGAATACACAATAAGATTGTTTTTTGAGGTCTTCCATTGTTAGTGGATGAATACTTTAAGTTGTACAGGTGAATACATTATACTGTAGGTATAAATACTTTATGTAATCTTTTCTTAGCACAATTAATTTGTACTAACAAATATTTTATGTCTAGGTTTTTGGAATGTATGAATGGAGTGAAACCTGGTGGCATACTCACATATCAATGTGGAAGCATTGAATTAGGGATTAAGCATGTGTTTGGATCAGAAACCACTCATAGGTACTGTTCTTGGCATATATTACATAAGCTACTCAGTAAATTGGGAAGAAAAGATAAGAAAAGTATTTTATCTGCTCAGGTGAAGGAGGTTGTGTATTATTCCCAGTGTAAAGAGGATTTTGAGGAAAGATGGGTACAGTTGATGGATAAAATCGAGAAGCAAGATGATCCATGGTTTACAGATATATTTGAAATGAGAGAGAAGTGGGTGACAGTGTATCTCAATTCTCAATTCTGGGCTGGTATGAATACTACACAACGTGTAGAAAGCATGAATGCTTTCTTGGATAGCTACCTGACAAGGAGAGAAAGCCTTAAATGTTTTGTTGAATGTTTTGATGAAGCTCTAAGAAATATTTGGGGGAGAGAGCATAAGGCTGACCATGATTCGAAGTACTGAGTTCATAAATGTAATTCTGAATTGCCCATGGAATATCAATTTCAAGAAAGTTATACAAATGATATTTTCCTCAAATGTCATGAGCAATTCACATTATGTATGAATTTATCTTGCAATTTAATTGCAGAATAAGATGGAGAGGCACTTTATGTTGTTGCAGATTGTTGGGGGAAAAACTTTCAGGTTTTGTATAAGAGGGCCTTAAAGGAGGTGTTTTGTATTTGTAGACTGTTTGAGGTAATGGGTGTTTTGTGTTCACACTCCATTCAGGTCCTAAAGCATGAAAATGTCTTTTCTATTGATGAAAAGTATATTGTCGATTAGTGGAGGAAAGATATCGATCGTCAGAATTTGACCATAATTGATTCATCTCATCCTACTTTACCAGAACGAAACAGGTAAAAGTTTCTAATTATTGGATTTATTTATGCAATGGTTGAATACTTACAATTATAAGGATTAATACTTCACTGTAAGTTGTATCTGTTTTCCTTTGTGTATTTGTAGGCTGTATGAGTTGTCGATGTCGACAAGATTTGCTAAACATTGGTAGTGTGAATGATGAGTATCATACTATGGTGTTGAATGGTTTACATGACTTAAGAAAAAACATAGCAGGTTTGTCAATAATATTCATTTTCTGTCTGTTTTAATATCTTCTTTGTTTCACTTCAGGTTTAGTAGTGAATATTTCTGACATTATAAGTGAATACTTATTGTATTAGTTGTGAATATGTATTGATACTTTCGAGTTTTGTGGAATCAGGTTTAGTTGGTGGCCAACAGAATGTGAATGTTATTGATACTTCTGGAGTTTCTGGAATGACACCTATAGTAAGAAAGAAAAAAAAAGTCTACCACAGTAAAAGGAAAGCAACAAGATGTTTCGGCGGCAAGAGGTATACATTTATATTAATTTCTACACAGATTAGTACATGATTCTGATAGTGTGAATACTTGTGATGAAAGGATGAATACAATTTTACAATAAAAATTCATGTACTAATACCACTGATTGTGAATCCTTAGATTGCATTGTGGGATGAATACTTTCATTTTAATGGATGAATACTTCTTTGCAGGTGAGTCAGTGCTTGATGGTTTTCAAAAATCTACGACAGTTGAAGAACAAATTGATGGGACTTCATTAGTTAATTGTCCACCTTCTAAACCTCTACTACCACCTAAAAAGTCAAATCGGAGGGGACGACCAAAAAAAATTGCTTACAAGAGCAAAATGGATGTTGTCATAAAGAAGTTGTTGGACAAGCAAAAGAATATGAAGAAAAAGCAGAACTAATTCTTTTTGTTTATAAATATAGAAACATAACTTTGTATAGATTATCATTTTTTAATTTTTATTTTGAATAGAAACATTAGTATTTCATTGATGAATACTTTAGTGTCCATAGTCAATACTTCAGATGACATAGATGAATACAATACTATTACACGGAAAGGTTGCTTGTTTCTTTGTGAGATCTCATAATGTACGGTTCAGATATATTACAATTAGCAATTCGTGCTAAATATAATTCGTAATTTTGCTTTTTTGATGTTTTGACTGATTGTCTGTTAATTCTGTTGCATCAAATGTGAACAAGGCGAAAGGGTGTTTTGTTGAAGCCCAAAGGTTGCCTCAAAAATATTATAAAACATGATATTGTGTTCATTCCGTTTTCAAACTGTCTTCATTACATCAAACAACTTATATTTTCTGTAATGGCTAACATAAAAGAAGAACCCATTGAACTACCAGAAGAACATGTTGAAGAAGAAGTACCTGTTCAATACGAAGAACCTGTTCAAGAAGAAGTACCTCTGATTGACCCTGTGCTGGTCATCCCTGCAGGGTACGAGTCACGTCCTCCACTTGTTAGAAGGACCTGGCCATGGCCTCATTTGCATGAACCACGTCGCAGCCCGAGAGACCATCCACCACCTAGGGCGTATATCCGTAGGGTACCCCGTAATGTTAGAGGCCATCCTCCACGTTGGCCATTTATCCGTAGGCCACGCCAGAGAACTGTCAAAGAAGAACCATAAAAGACATAGATGTGTCGAATTTCTCATAATATGTTGAAGTTAATATGTTTATTTATGTAATATGTTGAAGTGAATATGTTTAATTTATCGTAATATGTTCAATTTTTAGTTTATCTATGTAATATTTTGCGAATTTATTTTGAGTTGTTTTATTTTTTACTTGTTGTTTTATGTGAAGAGATGAATATATACTGTTATTACATTTAAAGAATTTTTGGTGCACAAATAAATGTTGAAGTGAACAGTGTTCATCGAAGTATTCATCCATAGACAAACAAGTATTGACATGGAACATTAAACTGTGCACATAATCCGGGATTATGTCATTGTTATTATATGAATAAAAAGTTAACACATTTTTACACAATAAAATTAGTGTTAATCCATGATAGGTTAAATGAAAATATTTCACATTATGAAAAAGTATTTAATATTACACAATAAAATTATTTTTTCATCTAGTACAATAAAATACATAACAGTGTTAATTTAATTTAATATCAAGCATCCCTTCAGTGAAATGGAGATGTTGTTCAAATGAAATGGTCCCACCTTATATGGTCCCACCTTATATACTTTATGCAGTGACATGCATAATGAATATCATATGAATATTGAGTCAATATATTATTGATATTGAGTGAATACAATAAACACAATAAAATATTAAATTATTATAATATCAAGCATCCCTCCAGTGAAATAGAGATGGTGTTCAAATTAAATGGTCCCACCACATGGATTTGAAATATATATATAAGAGTTGCGCCATTTCGTTTCATAGTGCATTTCCATTAACGTCCTTTCATTTTGATGAACCCGTTCCATATGATATATCACTGATATTGTAAATGAAAATTAAAATAAAAAATTAAAATTCACTACGTGACAAAATATTCACTCCTCTTGACAAAATCGCACACTTCAGTCCATCGTACTCTCGCAATCGCACATTCGGCCGACGATAGGATTTTAGCATCGATTTTGAAAAAGAAAGAGAGTGAGTTCATCAAACTCACGGATTCGCAATCGCACACTCGGCGATTGAGAGAGAGAGTTCATCCACTTCACGTAATCGCAATCGCACACTCGGTGATTGAGAGACAGAGTTCATCTGATAGCGATTCTTTCTCCCCTCCGGTGACAGTCTTTATCTGTGGAAATGGAGCAAATCGATGGAAATGAACAGGCGGTGCTGCCTCAAAGTGAAGAAGCGGTGCTACCTGAGACATCTGCACCGCAAATCAGTGGAAATGAAGAAGGAAATGTAACAATCGCTGATTCTCGAGGTATTCATCCAACTTAACTGAAGTATTCAGTATTTTAAATTAAGTAATGCGTACTGGTACCGGTTTGCTTCCTTTATCTTGCTATGTTGTTGTGACGATTTTTGTTACTGGTAATCGGTACCAGTAACACTGTGTGTCGCTGCCTCTGTTCTTTGTTATGTTGTTGTTATTTAGTTTAGTTTAGTTTAATGTTACTGTTATTTAGTTTATTTTAGTTTAGTTTGAACACACTATTTCTGTTATTTAGTAGTTTAGTTTAATGTTATATTACAGATGAGCACACTGTTGCTAAAGATGAATAGTTTAGTTTAAATGCACTATTCAGTACTTATTAGAGATGAATACTTCTTTGTTAGATGAACACACTGTTATATTTGATGTTATATTAGAGATGAATTATGATTATTTTTTGTAAACAACTCCAAGGTGAAGGTGAACAAATCACTGAACAACTCGAAGCAGAAGGTCAACAAACCAGTGTCCCTGAAGATGCTGTGAAAACATCTGGAGATGATATGGTACAAGATAATGTACCTTCTGAAGCTGATGGTAAGCTTTTTTTCATCTATAACTGGGATGTAGAGTGAATACTTGATTATGCTTGGATCCAATGATAGTAATGGATGCATATAGTTTAGTTACTGGATGAATATTTTGTTGTAGCTGGAATGTATACTTTTGATGTTATATAGTTTGATATTAATAGCTAAATATCACTTTTGATGTATCTAATTGTTTATTGTTTTTATTTTTAACAATATATGTTACTAACTGTTTATTGTTTAGCAGGACAAGATGAATCGCCAAAGAAACCTCAATCTACGAACCAATCAGCACAGGTGCATGAAGATATTGCTAAGAACTCTCCAGGTTTGATGATTTTATTTGTTTGATGAGTGAATACATACATGTTAAGAAATTAATACTTTATATGTTACTAACTTTTTGAATAACATATTATTATTGTTTTTATTTTTTAACAGAACAACATGAATTGTCAACTCAATCTCCAGTCCAACCAGCACAGGTGGATGATTATATTGAGAGGATATCTGAAGGTTTGATGATTATTTTTTGTTTTGATGAGTGAATACATACATGTTAAGAAATTAATACTCTATATGTCAGTAACTTTTTGAATAACATATTATTATTGTTTTTATTTTTTAACAGAACAACATGAATCGCCAAGTGGATCTCCAATCCCACCAGCACAGTTGGATGATGATTCTGTGAAGATCTCTAAAGGTGTGATGAATATTGTTTGATTGATGAGTGAATGTGATGAATATTGTTTGATTGATGAGTGAATACATACATGTTAACATAGCAATAAATAATCTATATGTTACTGACTTTTATTATTGCTTTTAATTTTTAACAGAACAACATGAATTATCAAGTCAATCTTCAATCCAAGCAGCACAGTTGGATGAAGATCTTGAGAAGATCTCTGAAGGTTTGATGAATATTGTTTGTTTGATAAGTGAATACATACATGAAAGAAATTAATACTATATATGTTACTAACCTTTTTAATAACATATTATTTTGCTTGTATTTTTTAACAGAACAACTTCAATCTCCAAAGAAACCTCAATCTCCAATCAAATCAGCAGAGCTGCATGAAAGTTCGGAAGATATCGAAGAAAGTTCGCAAGAAGAAGGTGCACCAGTAGTACAACTGCATACGGGAGCCCGACGAGGTCACAAGGAAGGTATTTTCATGAATTTACTTATATAACTTTGTTTAAGTTACAATTAATTATATGTCTGCTGTTTCAAAGTTTGGTTGTTGTCTTGTAGTGAATACAAATAGCTAAGTTGGATGAATACTATCTATGTTAGTAAATAATAAGTTATTTTGTTAATATTTAGAATTTAGTCTTGAAACTTAACAAATGAGCTGAAAATTATTTTTTCTTTATTAATTTTGGATCTTCTTTAGTAGATTATTCTTGTGATCAACTTAGACAACAATATAATTTTTCAAATAATTCTTCAAAATGTGTAGATAATTCTTCAGAAGAATATAAAGAAGAAGAATCATCATCTTCAGAAGAAGAAGTGAAAGATGTCCCACCAGCAAAACGGCGTAGGGGAGCCCAACCAGGTCACAAGAAAGTTAATTATAATTTCATAAATGTGTACTTATACATGTGTATTTTGTAATAAATTTGTACTTGTTGTCCAGTAGTGAATATCCTACTCAATTCAAATGAATACTTTACAGTTAATGGATGAATACTTGTGTCACTTTGGATGAATACTATAATAGCTTAATATTACTTTACAGTTAATGGATGAATACTGTACATCCAGTAGTGAATATCCTACTCAATTCAAATGAATATTTTACAACTCTACCTAATTTTTTCCATGTAGGACAACGTATTGGAAAACCAAGGACATCTGATTCATGCATAAAGAACAGATGCAATATTGATGCTGCTATGCTTTTCTTCCACAGCAATGTTTTGCCCAATTTGAAACCTGTTCACATAGCCCGTTTAGCCAATACGCCCTTTATGCATTTGTTTGCATTTCCACACAAAACACATGCAAACAACCATGTTTTACATAGTATTCCGTTGCATTGGGAAGATAAGGAAGGTGCGTTTGTTTTTAATAGAAAAAAACTAAAATTTACTTCTCAAGAAGTTGGGTTGGTGATGGGACTTGGTGTTGGTGGAGAGGTGGTTCAAATGAAGAAGGGGAGGGTTAGTGATTCTTCCCTCAGGCGGCGACATTTGAAGCCAAATGGAAGGATAAGTGTATCCATGCTTGAGACGGCAATTAAAGAATCACTTAAGAACAATTCCACGGCAGATGATGTAGTGGGACTGCTTGTAATGTACCTCTTCACAATGGTACTATTCCCGCAATCTTGCGGAAAAGTTCCACAGCATCTGTTCCACTATGCTGCTGACATCGACAGTTTGAAAGATTATAATTGGGCAGAGGCAGTGCACCGTGTTCTTATGGAAAACATTCCAAACAATGCCGCTTGGTGTCGTTTGCAAATGGACAACCGAAGTACAAGTATGGCAGAAGAAGAAGAGGAGGGTACAAAGAGGAAGACATGGGAGAAAGAGTCAGGAACCCTCTCTGGTTGTGCACTTGCATTGATTGTAAGTTTTAATAAAAAAATTTAAATACTTTCAAGTGTATATGTCTATACTACATTAGGTCGTTTAAATGAATACTGTTAACATTTTGGATAAATACTTCTCACTATGTGGATGAATACAGGTCGTATAAATGAATACTGTCAACATTTGGTGATAAATACTTCTTACAATTGGGATGAATACTTTCTGCATTTTGGATGAATACTTCTTATATTATTGGTCCTACAAATGAATACTGTCAACATTTGGGATAAATACTTCTTACCCTGGGAGTGAATACTTTCTGCATTTTGGATGAATACTTCTTATATTTTAGGTCGGATAAATGAATACTGTCAACATTTGGGATAAATACTTCTTATAATGGGGATGAATATTTTCTGCATTTTGGATGAATACTTCTTATATTTTGAATCAATACTTAGTAAGATTGTTTTTTTGTTTCTATTTTTTTAGGGCTGGTTTTTTGAACACGTGAAGATTTCGAACAATAGAAAGTTCACTGGCCACATTTCAAGATTCTTGGATCACAAGTTGAATGTCTGTTAGAGGAGATCTTCATTGAACAAAGTGCTTGACAATGTCCTGGTGGGTGATATTGTTACCTCTGAGATGAAATGGGAACCTGCTGAGTTACTGAATAAGGAGAAGGGTTTTGTTGCAAGCGACCAGTTCTCTGTTCTGTCAAGCACCGTGCAATTGCGAAAACCCAAAAACAGTCATCTTCTGAAGTTGATAACCGAAATGGCACCTGTTTACTGCCTTTTCAACTTCAATGTCTCCACTGAGCTGGTTCAAAGGGCAGCGAAGCATCGGTTTGAGGATCTGAAATATATACAAGATTCAAGTGGTATTCCGCTTTTGTCACCAGCATCTGAACAGAAGCTTTTGGTGCAGGCTTCTCATTCGGAAAGACAGTATCATATATCGAAGTGATTATTTCGATCACGTATGTTTTATATAATTTAATTTAAAGTATTTTATTTTGTATTTAACTTTTATGAATACATACATATGAAACTTGATATTTTTAGTGATCGACATTTGGGATAAATACTTCTTACAATTGGGATGGTTACTTTCTGCATTTTGGATGAATACTTCTTATATTTGTAGGTCGGATAAATTAATACTGTCAACATTTGGAGAAGTACTTCTTAGAATTGGGATGAATACTTCCAGCAGTTTGGATGAATACTTCTTATATTTTAGTTCGGATATATGAATACTGTCAACATTTGGGATAAATACTTCTTACAATTGGGATGAATACTTTCTTCATTTTGGATGAATACTTCTTATATTTTAGGTCGTAATACTGTCAACATTTTGGGATAAATACTTCTTAGAATTTGGATGAATACTTTTAGTTTCGATCATGTATGTTTTATATAATTTAATTTAAAGTATTTTATTTTGTATTTCACTTTTATGAATACATACATATGAAACTTGATATTTTTAGTGATTAGCACCTGACTTTGTACCAATAATTGACTTTAATTTTTTTTTCTTTTGTTATTTTCGGGGGACAGCTGTCAAAGCTATTGAGGGAACAGAGAAGGGAACTTCTGGTCATGAGCAGAAGAAGAAATCAAAGTGTAAGATTTATAAATTTTTGTTCATTTGAATATTTACATTCAAATTTAAGAAAACTGAATCGTTTTGTTGTAGAAATTTTGTGAATTATCTTTTAACAATTGGTATTTCGATAGCCGTTGATGCTAAGGTAGAAGGTAAAGTACCTTCTGAAGCTGCTGTTTCTGGAGATGCTAAATTTTCTCCTTATGGTAAGATTTTTTGCATCTATTAATTTTTATGGTGAATACTTGATTGTTCTTGGATGAATACTTGTTACAACTGGGATGTATACTTTTGTTTTTTTGTAGCTGGACAAAAGAAGGGTGGTGTTAACACTAGGAGCTCTTTGAAGCTGTTAAGCAAGTCTGCCAATGTACAAGATAATGTACCTTGTGAGTATTCATCTATTAAACTTTTAGTATTTTCATCTATTTCTTTTGTGTTAAATACTTTAGTATTCTTGGATGAATACTTTGACATGAATGGATGAATACTTGTTTCACTTTGTATGTATACTATAATTGCTAAATATTTGTTACTTCTTTTTCCTTTTTGGAATTCTATATTGCTAAGATGTATACTTTACAGTTACTGGATGAATACTTGTTATAACTGAGATTTATACTTTTTTTTTTGTAGCTGGACAAAAGAAGGGTGTTGTTAACACTAGGAGCTCTTTGAAGCTGTTAAGCCAGGCTGCTGAAATCAAGGAGACTCCTGCCAGTCCTCTGAAGAAGAGAGTTTTATTTGGCAAAACTGTGACACCAACACCATCGGTTGGTCGAGATCCACCTGTGAAGAAATCAAAGAATGAAACAAAACAACCTCAAGCTGTGGAGGAGAACGTAGTTTTCGAAGAAGATACTCCTGGGTTTACTACACAGGAAGATGAATCCCAAGATCCAAGGATTGATAAAATTATACAAGATGTTATTGATCACCATAAAGAAAAAAAAATCAGAAGGAGGGCAAGAAGCTGATGAGAAACAAGGAATAGAGAAAGAAGGTATTAATATTTTAGTTTTGTTATATTTTTTTGCAGTTCATACTTTGTTATCCAGTTTTATATTTTGAATGTAACAGTATGCATATTTGTAGAAATTGTAGGAAAGGAAGTTGAAGTAGATGAAGAGAAAGAAGCAGTATGTAATCTTGCTGATATGGATGGTCCCTCGTTTAGCCTCGGTTTCTCACCGGAAGTCCAAATTCCAACAGATGATAAAACCAAAGAGAAAGAGAAAGTGGACGTCCAAAAAAGCGAGTTAAAATCCCGACCTAAGGTCTTGGGAGCTAAGTTTGTATATGAAAGAGGACAAGGCAGGAAAAGAGGCCGAAAACCAATCCCTGAAACTGAAACCAATGTTATTGAAATTAGCTCCCAAGAGCTAGAGCAACAAAAACCAAAACCCAAGAAGAAAGCAGCCGGTAGAACGAAGAAGAGGGTTCCGATGCGAAGAACCATGCCTAAAAGAGGGGCTAATGAAATGAAACCAGGTTTTCGCGGAGAACCTTTTGTCCATGATGTTACGAAAGTTGCTCTACCATTCAGTGAGTGGATTCCATGTGTCTTTGCCAAGTACGGAGAAGAATATAATGAATTCGATGAGGTTCCTTTCAAATTAAATTATCCAGATTGGGATTTTTTTTCGGACAGTATTTTCGTGGATCCCACGTTTGAAAGCTGTACCGGGAAAGTCCCGCTGCCAGACAAGAATTGGTGTTATGACAATCGGGATTTGGTTAGCATTAAAGTTAGCAATGTGCTGGATTCTTGGGTTAAGAAGTACTTTCAATTTGAAATTGGTGAGGAGGACTACCCATTTAAAAACACTCAGTCTGGCCTATTTATGACAATAGATCAATTTCGAGACCTGCTGTTTTCCAAGAACCACGTTGGCTCTGAGGTATGAAAATTTTTATTTTAGTAATTTTTATCATGTTGACTCATGTATGATTACTGGATCGATTATAGTTCTATATTAATTGGTGAATTATTGGTGTTAATAGGATAATACTTTGTGCAGGCTGTCAATTATATTTTTTCATTAATGAATACTTTGGTGTTCATGAATGAATACTTGGTAGCCATAGGTGAATACTTGTGTATGAAATGTGTATTAACTGCATAAATACTTGTGTATTAATTGGATAAAACTTGTGTATTAACTGGATAAATACTTTTGTTTAATCGGATGAATACTTTGGTGTTCATGGAGGAATAGTTTTTACATCATTGGTGTTAATGGGATAAAACTTGTGTATCAACTGGATGAATACTTGTGTATAATTGGATGAATACTATTTACATTATGGATAAGTACTAATCTTGACATGAATTAATATTTGTGCAGGCTGTTGATATAGCACTCTTTATAATGCAACATGAGACTCCAGTTGATGAAGAGTGGTTCTATTTGACGAATGATTGTATTGTGAGTTTCTAAAAATATAAAAAGTATATTTTTATAAATTTTTGAAATAATTAAATATTTGTTTGTTTATTTTATTTATTGTAATATTGTAGGAAATGGGACCATTCAATCAAATGGATGTTGTGTACCGTCGACAGAGGGAATTATTTTCACTCCAATTCGAGAAGTGCAGATGGTTGTTCGTACCATTAGTTGGTCGAAAGCATTGGATATTAGCTGCTTTTGATTTGAAGAATCAAAAGATCCAGATGTACAACTCCCTTAACCCTTCATCGAACCAATACTATCTTGAGCCACACATCAACTATCTGCACTGGGTGAAGTACTTTCTCTCCTGGAGGCTTGGTAAGTACTTGTATCTTACTTTATATTCATGTTTTTAAGCTGTTTATGTGTTACTTTTTTTTCCAGTAAGCTTGTCTTAGGTATGAAAACCTTCATAAATTTTCTTGTTTTTATACAAAATATAGGAAAAGAGTTGTGGATGGACGTACAGCTATCCTGGATGGAAACTCCTCGGCAATCTTCGCAGGATTGTGCAATATTTGTACTGCGGTGTATTGACTGTTTGACGCGCAAGGTCCCGCTCGATTTCACTCAAGTTAATATTATATAAATTTGTTAGCTTTCTGTAATTTGAATATTACTGGATAAATAATTGATTCACTTGTTTTACTGGGTATTACTGAGTATTACTGGATATATACTTTACAGCTAATGGATGAATACTTATTTCACTTGGGATGTATACTATAATAATTTCATATTACTTGTTTTTACTTGGTAAATATTACTGGGTATTACTGGGATGTATAACATTGGTATTGTTGGGATGTATACTATATGATTAATGGATGAATACTTATTACACTTGGGATAAATACTGAGTATTACTGGATATTTACTTTACAGTTGATGGATGAATACTTTGTTTGACTTGGGTTGGATACTATAATAGTTTACTGGTTTTTACTGTATAAATAGTACTGGGTATTACTGGAATGTATAACTTGGATATTTTTGGAATGTATACTTCACACTTACTGGGTGTTTTTGTAATTTATCTTATTACTGTGATATATACTTCACACTTACTGGATGAATACTTGTTGCAATTGTGATATATACTTGTAATTTCGTTTATTAAAATTTCATTTACTAACTGACAATTTTTTTGTGTTTAATTTTTGTAGGAAATGATCAGTGCGGAGCGTCTTCTGCTTGCATGTAGGATACTAACTGATGAGAGAAATGAGTTTAAATTTGCCATTTAGGTTACTCACTGATGTGATGACTTATTTGTTGTGTTAAAATTTTGATATGAAATAGTTTTGGTAACAGATATGAATTGATGTTGATGTTAATATTGTTGATGTTATATAGTTTTATATGTTATATTCATCCTTCTCGTCGTAAGTATTCATTTTTTGCAGTATAATTGTGTTATTACTTGTTTGTGTATTTCCGATTTCGCTACTTGCATGTGGTCCCTCCCCCTGTCCGCAAGGTATGTTGTTTGTGGTGATGAGTACCTTCATACAGATAGGTGAATACTTGTTGTGGAACAGATGAATACTTTACCACAAATTCCTATTACGCGCTGACGGTTATGCGGTCCCCCCCACTTGTTAACGCGTTTTCTTTTGTCGGTTGTGCGGTCCCCCACTTAATAACGCGTTTTCTTTTGTCGGTTGTGCGGTCCCCCACTTAATGACGCGTTATGAATGTTGTAATGTATCATAATATGTTTCTATTGTAAATGTGAATACCTGCGTATTGCTGGATGAATACTTGTTGTGTCACAGATGAATACTTTATCGCCAATTCATAAATTGAGCTGACGGTTATGCGGTCCCTCCACTTAATAACGCGTTTTCTTTTTCGGTTATGCGGTCCCCCCACTTAATAACGCGTTTTCTTTTGTCGGTTGTGTGGTTTCCGCCCATTAATAACGCATTTTCTTTTGTTTTTAGCGGAGGCAGTTGTGGTCCCCCCCTCTATTTTATGCCTTATCCGAAGTCGGGGTATCAAATGGGAGATTGTTCACGGGGGAGAGCTAGGCGGACCCTAATGATTATTTTTTAATATACCAAATAAGTTCCTAATTACATTTTGGAAAATATTGAATTATCACATAGGTAGCTTCAGAAATTTTCCTTAAACAAATTTAGTTTTTTTTTTAAACCTTCGCAAAAGCTACGAAGTCGTAAAGATAAATCAAACTCTCGATCTTTGAATAACCAACTGTGCTACCTCCTTAAATGCTTTTATTAAAGGTAAATTTCTCCTGAAGTCATTAAACCATGTTGTCAGTTATGATTTGTCTTTCAAATTCATTAAATTATTCATTTTGGTCTAATTAGATCACCAAGCCTCTCTAGAAATGAAAATCATATGGGAATCCGGCCGCATGCAGGTCTCACACAATCATATAAGATGGCGACACAGAAAACCCTTCCTCCGAGGTGGGTGGGCAGTGACGAAATATTATCAAAAACCGTCCAGATACACTGAATCTCGTTTCCTATAAAACGTGAATACCTTAATTAAAACTTAAAACCAAGATTCAGAGGAGAAAATAAATATTTAATAATAATTAAGGAATATCGATCACTCTTCATGGGTCACCAAGTAGAAGTTGATCAAGCGTTTGTTCAGGCTCCTGAGCACCGGCCAAAGACGGTTATCTCCGAGGCCGGCGGCATCCCTCTCATCGACCTTTCGCCACTATTCTCTGACAGTGCCGGTGCGGTTGTGCCGGTGACACTTGTTCAGCAAGTGGAGGCGGCTAGCAGAGATTGGGGATTCTTTCAGGTGACAAATCTTATAAATCATAATTAATTTCCTCCTTAATTCTTAAATAAACAGAGAGAGAGAAACTACACGGGCTATTTTGCTTTGGTTATTTTATTCATGAGACTTCATTTGTGGACTCGAGACATTCCTAGCTGGTCAGAAACAGGAATCCATATCCTATGAATTCCGGCAATTCAGTGAAATGCATGGAATTTCTTTAATTTTCGTGTGATTCTGATCGGACGGTTCAAATCTAAACAGGAATATTTTGCTACCTTAGGTGATAAGAATTCCAGGAACTGAGGGGTAATAAATGGAATTGTTTATATCGAATTCACCAACTTATTGTGTATTACTCCAAATTTGAGAAATTTGGATCTTACAGTAAATTAATGATCGATATCAGTTAATTACGCATATTTTACGAAATCGACCAGATGACTTCGGATGGGTATTAAACGGTGGCCTAAGCACATTTGTTTACTAAAAAAGAATGAATATTTTATAGAGTTATTTGAATAAGAAATCACAAAAATAATTTCGATCATCTGATCAGATAAGGGTAAGTAGATAATGTTTACTTTGTCTTTAAGATTAATTCCTAATTATATTAACAAATATTCACTAAGAAATATGGATAATAATAAAATAATTTTAAATTATTGTCAAATAATAATAAAAATCTTAATATCATAGCAAACCAACCAATCAAACGAATCCAAATCGTTCAAAAAAACCTGGTGTACTTGAATAATTTTTTTTACTTGTATTAAAATAACGATTTCGCTAGTCCAGTAAAAATCTCTCAAAATTTGTTCATCTTTATTTTTGCATAAAAAAAAGATGAACTTGTACATTTTAAAAGTGAATCATGGATGAATTTTAAGTAAAAAAAAAGATGAAATTTAAAGTAAAAAAAGAAGATGAATTATATACGGGACAAGAGATAGGCAAAAAAAAATTAAGTAAAGGTTTGGAAGTTACTCACCTATTTAATATAGATTTCTCTATGTGGATTTTGAATATGCGATCTCTCACATGGAGAACATTGTTTTTGCCACTAGACTAAAAGCTGGTTTTAATAAAAAATTTACTAAATGGTATTTTAGTACCTATTATATTATTCAAGTTAAGCATATATTAATATGAAACATAAATTACAAGGTTTTTTTTTCCAAAGAAGATGTAGGAGACTGTCAAATCTCATATCCATATTACATATTAAATATGCCCTTTAATTAAGTCGTGATGTTTGTAATTTATGACCTCTTAAAATCATGTTCATACCATGACAATTTGATATACTAACTGTTCCGAAATCAGGTGATAAATCATGGAATACCACCGGAACTATTGAAGGCGGCAGAGACGACGGAGAGAGAATTCTTCGCTTTGTCAGAGGAAGAGAAGAAAAAGGTTAGAAGGGACGAGGTGAACCCTTTGGGATACTATGAGTCGGAGCACACAAAAAATGTAAGGGATTGGAAAGAGGTGATTGATCTTGTTTTGCATGAGCCAAGTGAAGTGGATGTAAGAGGACTTGAACTCAAGAACAAGTGGCCTCAGGTGCCTCCAGGTTTCAGGTATCTTTTTATAACCTTTACTACTGGTTCTACTCTTGATCAATTGCTGCTGACATGATCTATTATTAATTAATTGTTCTACCAAGTACACTATTTAATGAAATTAAGATCAATTTTATTTAGACTTCCACAAAATCAATGATGAATATTATCCAAGTATGTTGAGTCTCTTGATAAGGCGTCCTCTTTATAAATTTTGCTGATGATGTTTCTCATTATTATAGTCATTGATTTTTTTTATATTTGAAATTTAAAAATATTAATTTGATAAGGAGCAAAATAAACCCACAAAAATTAGTACTGTTATTAATACGGATGCTGCAATATAAACAAAATGTTTCTGCCTTTGCCCTGCTGACTTACTTGTCGTAGAATTAAATAATGTAAGATAATTGAACCACAGGCTTAGCATAGTGGTACGAGTAGAGACAGATTCAATTATTTTAAAAATCATCTAAAAAATACTTAGTGTACCGGAATTCTTTAATAATAAAAACAAAATGCAAGATAATTTGCTTTCTTCCTCTACAGGGAAACCTTCGAGGAGTATGGCAAAAGCCTCGAAAAGCTAGCATTCAGGCTGCTCGAGCTCATTGCACTGAGCCTGAACCTACCAGCAAAGCGATTGAATGTCTTCTTTGAGGAACAAACGACATTCATTCGGCTGAATCACTACCCTCCATGCCCCTATCCTGATCTTGCACTCGGTGTCGGCCGCCACAAAGATGCTGGTGCCCTTACTGTGCTTTATCAAGACAGCACCGGTGGCCTCGATGTGAAAAGGAAGTCAGATGGCAATTGGGTTCGGGTCAAACCGATACCCAATTCTTTCATCATCAATGTTGGCGACATCATTCAGGTAATTAAAGATGTTGCATTTTTGTTTCTCTTTAGAGCATATTGTGCTGTAAGGCTTGTTGTGTTATCGATTAAGGGGATTGTCAATTTGAGCAGGTTTGGAGCAATGACAAGTATGAGAGTGTCGAGCACCGGGTTTCGCTTAACTCGGCAAGGGACAGGTTTTCCATCCCTTTCTTTTTCTACCCAGCAAGTCACACCAATGTGAAGCCATTGGAAGAGTTGGTCGACGAAAAAAACCCGGCGAGGTACGACGAGTACAATTGGGGCGAGTTCTTCAAGACAAGGAAAGACAGTAATTACAAGAAGTCGGAGGCGGAGAACATCCAAATTACTCATTTTAAGAGGGTTTAAATGTTTTTATTTGTTGTTTGGTGTTTTGGTTAATTAGTGACAGCTTATATTGTGAATTAAATAAAATGCTGAAGCCCCAAAGGTTAGATTGATTATCAAATTATCTCAAGATTAAGAGCCTGTTTGGCAACATGGGAATGAAAATTTCAATTTGTCAAAACTAAAGTTATTTAACTCATGAAATTTTTTAGAATATAGGTGTGTGGCAAATGCATGGGAAATTTGTTAGAGTGTTTGCTTGTTTTTCTTTTTATAGAAGATGTAATATTACAATTAAACTATATTAAGTGTATTAATACTAATATATGATTAAAATCAATATAATTATATATATCAGATTTTAAAAAAGTTTAAATGAGTGAATTAACTATACAATGCAGAATGAATTGACCACACACTGCAAAGTAATAAGTGTTGCTAGTTTAATTATGCAATGAACTTAACTTAAAATTAGCTTAATGAATACAAACACTGCAATGTGATAAGTGAATTGACTATATTTTGTTAGACGTCAGAATAGAAACTTAACTTAAAATTAGATTAATTTATTAAAATTAAGTGTTGCTAGTTTAATTATGCTTGTTTAATAATTTCTTGTATTATTAAATTGTGCTTGTTTAATTAATTTTAGTTTTGTATTATTAAATTGTGTTTGTTTAATTGAGTGCTTGATTGTACAAGTTAATTTCAATTTAATTAATTCAACAAGTATTGATTAGTATAATTTTTCTTTTTAAGTCAACTTAATCTCATCCGCGGTTACTCTTACAAAGTTATGAAATTAATTGGGTCAAATTAATTGGTTCCTCTTTTTTAAGAACTTAATTGGGTTACTCCGCCAAGATTGAAGCAACTCCGCCAAATGGGAAAAAAAACAGAGCTCTGACCAAATTTATTTTTTATCATGCAAACTCACAGTCAAAAGGAAAAATGGTAGCCATTTGAGAATTTAATTGGATAAAAAATCATGGTGCCGAACACTTCTAAGGTAGAAATACTAACTTTTTACTTTCACCTTGAAAAACCCATGGGTAATGGGGCTACCGAACAGAACCTAAAAGCATTGTAGAAAAAATATAAATACTAATGAATAATGATAATGTAAATTATAAAAATATGGATCAATCGTTAATTTTGCAATTTTATTAAATTGATAATTTTTAAAAAAAATATCATCATCATTGACAATTGCTTTTGAGTATCAATTTTGGAGAAATATAAAAAAAAAAAAACAATAAACTTGTCGTCCCTGTATACATAGGGTGAAACAGTATGTTGCGTATGTTTTTCTAAAAATACACACGAGACAGTCAAATTTTATATGCATTGCCAATAACATAATTAAACACCTCTTCATCAGTCAAAATAATAAATCTGCACTGTACCGTGTTTTGCTGCCATATATTTTTCTTCTTCTGAAAATACACGCAAGGCAGTCAAACTTCATTTCCAATTTTGTATATTTTACCTTGCTGTCTTTATTCTATTATATCTGCAGCGTATTAATTTTTTTTTTTCTGGATTCGGTTGTTTTTGAATATTTCAGAATTCTTTTAGTATTTTTTATTCTATTTATTAAAAAGAGAAAGTATTGATAGAATTTTCAAATTAGAAGTATCATATTATTGATTTCTTCTTTTATTTCAAAATTATTGTATCAAATAAAATATTCATAGTCGTAACTCGCCGACATTTTTATTAATATCCAAAGTTTAATACAAATTATTAATTATACCCAGAGTCGGACCAATTATCGATATATACCCAAGCCGGCCATTTTCTGGCCGGCTATGTTCCTTCCCTAAGCCGGCCAGAAAACGGCCGGCCATGTACCTTTTTTTTTTTTTTTTTTTTTTTTTAAGAGAGAGACTATGAAGATCAAAATATTGAAATCTAACTCTGAAATATGATAAATTTTTGTTTAAATTATTTGTTATATTACTTCTTTGATGTATAATTAGCATATTTATACTAAAATACGATAGATTAATTGAAATTATGTTGAATAACACTAAATTATGTTAAATTACGTTAAATTACACTAAATTACGTTAAAATACGGTAAATTACGCTAAAATACGATATGAATAGGGACGATATCTTCACTGAAAAGGAGAAAAACAACGATGAAACTTCAAACGGTCATAAAACGGCGCTCGAGTGTCCGATTTCAGCAAATGAGCACTTTTCGGAAAGCTTGCGAAAATACGCATGCGTCTGAACCCTCTACGACGGATTTCAAAATTCAGAATCCCCAGAAAACAAAGGGAAGAGCCTCAAAACTTGAGTTGAAGTTTCCGATTAAGATTTTCATTTCTATCATTCAATCCAAGTAGCTCAGTAAATTAGTTACATAATGAACTTGCAGATTACCAATTTTTACTATTTTTGGAATTTTTTTTCTATTTTTTATGATTCATGAAAGATGAGCAAAATCAGTCTACTATAGTACTATTTTGTGTAGTTTAGCGTAATTTACTGTATTTCAGCATAATTAGCGAAGTTATTGTAATTTAACGTAATTTAGTATTATTTAACATAATTTATTGTAATATAGTGTAATTCAACATAATTTCAAGTAATCTAGCGTATTTTAGTATAAATATGCTAATTATACATCAAAAGAAGTAAATGAGGGATCAAGTTACAACAACCATTTTTTTCATTTTCAAAGTCCAAATCGTCGATCCAAACCGTTCAACATGATTATCTAAATAAAATGTGCTTGCAGATCAAATTTTACATTTTTTTGAATTTTTTTACTATTTATTAAGATGGGTACAAAATTCAATGGTCTGAATATGACTATTTTTTGTAAAATACTTAATAAATAGTAAACAAATTCAAAAAAATGTAAAATTTGATCTGCAAGCACAGTTTATTGTGGAAATCATGTTGAACGGTTTGGATCGACGATTTGGACTTTGAAAATAAAAAAAATAATTGTTGTAATTTGATCCCTCCTCAAAGAAGTAATATAACAAATAATTTAAACAAAAATTTATCGTATTTCAGAGTTAGATTTCAATATTTTGATCTTCATAGTCTCTCTCTAAAAAATAAAAAAATAAAAAAATAAAAAAAAAAAAGGTACATGGCCGGCCATTTTCTGGCCGGCTTAGGGAAGGAACATAGCCGGCCAGAAAATGGCCGGCTTGGGTATATATCGATAATTGGTCCGACTCTGGGTATAATTAATAATTTGTATTAAACTTTGGATATTAATAAAAATGTCGGCGTAACTCGTAACCATGATCCAACTATAAAAAAGATGCAATCCAAACCGTCCACTGTTTTCAATTTGGGAACGGGTTTTGTCCGAAGCCCTTTGGACTACACTTCCCTCCAAAGAGTTTCATCATCGTCTGATATAATTTCATCAAGATTTCATCGTGATTCGTTAATTAATTCTGACGGAAATCATATTTTCCTCCGTTAAGTAAATATGGTAAGTACCTTATTATCCGTTAACTGTTATTTTCCTCATTAATTTTCTCTGTTAGACAAAATAAGAAAATGACTTCTCTCTCTTCCCGCTAGATTGGGATTAGATCGCTTCAAGGAAAACAATGCAAAAAGAACAACTTTTATATTCCTCCTCCACCCCCTTGAGAGAGCACTCCCATCTTCTAACAAGGTGTTAGAAGTGGGGGCGGTTCAATACCCGGTCAGAGCCATCATATTTGTATCAAAATTCGTGCGAACTTGATCAGCATGAATCTTAAATTTGCTAGTACGAATCTTGAATAGATCGGATGACTCTGACCAGGTATCGGTTGGTCCGGTGCCCATTGGACATTCGAACCGCGCCACTTCTTTTGAGACTTCCACTCGACTCTCAATTGATGTTTTTGTTATTTTGAGACTCCAGTGACATTTGTTCTTCTTAAATATGCTCAGAAACTCTATTTTTCTCTAAAAAAATTGACAGAAATGGTTTAAATTAGCTTGATCAAATTTGTTAATAAGTGACATTTGTTTTTTTAAAAGAGAAAATATTAGTTTTATATTCTTACTACTAGTTTTTTTGTTGTTTTCTTCTAATCCATCTTTGTACCTTTTGTGTTCTCAACCTCCATTTGTCTTTTTAATACCTTTTGGTGCTTTCAATGAAACTTTTGATTTGGCAGTATGAGGCGAAACTTTGTCGTGTAGTCCTTTCTCTTCAACACTTGTACCGGTATTCCAAATCTGCTCAACATCCTCTCCTAACGAAATTGCTTGGATCTTTGACATAAACTCCTTTGCAAACTCAAGAGCATACCGGTACCCCTCATGGCTTTGTGATGTCCTAGAAAGAAGGGAGTTGTATGTTCGTAATAAGGAACTGTATCGATTTGTCATATCCAACTTAGGATTGATTCCATGCCAATCTTTGGTTTTTCAAGCTCCTGTACCTGTGTTCTCTTGATAACAGTTTTCATTTATTCATTATCTAAACAAAAGCCCAAATTTAAGTATGGCATCTGTATGCATAATAAAAAAAGGAAATAAGTGGTAATGAGACATTCACCTCTAATAATAAAAACTTGCCCAATCAATACAAGAGAAGAAGTAACAATAATGTTAAGCAAAACTGGTTTAGGCATTACTACAAACACCTCAACTACGTGATGAGTATCTTCTTCATAATTATTAAAAGTTGAAGAGTTCACCTTGTGGATGGAGAATTGTGACTTCATTTCCAATGTTAGAGTCAGAGGAAAGAGCCAATGGCAGTTGCTGAACGGTCGGGATAAGCACCAAATGTGGTTGTTGGTGGGTCGGAGCATACATCATTGTTGGAGCTTGATTACATACTTCTTCATCACTAGCGACATCAATAGCATCTGTTTGAAGTCGCATCTTCTCTATTACAGGAGAAGAAAGGAGCGTGTGGTAGCAACTGGAGATAGTACGCCAATAGTATTTTGAGATTTGAAGAAGATCGGTTTAACAGCACGAGACTCCATAAGAGTATGAGAGCTTATTTTTGTTCTTGGTGTCAATAATCGCAAGATAAAAAATTAGAGAAAGAGAATGAAATTGGTAAGGGAGAAGAAACCATTGATACAATCTGTATTTGTGATTTGATTTTAGAAGAGAGTAGAGAGAGATGGACCAATTTTTCCTTTTCTTTTTGTCTAACGGAAGAGAAGATAACGTCGTCAGCTTTAATTAACAAATCACGATGATATTCGGATGAAATTATATCGCACGGTGAAGAAACACTTTGACGAGTTTAGTGATTAGTCCAAAGCGCTTCGGACAAAATCCGTTCCCTTTCAATTTTTGCTCTTCAAAACGGGGGGACGCATCAGTAACCACAAAATATAACCAAAATCTCAACAAAAATTATAAACAATAAAGTTGAAACAAACATATCAACATATCACTCTCCATGGCCCACTCGGCACAAGTGGATCCAGCCTTCGTACAGGCGCCGGAGCACCGGTCGAAAGAGACGATCTCCAGTGCCGACGGCGTTCCTCTCATCGACCTCTCGCCCCTTTTCTCACAGAGAACATGCAATACTTTTCCGGCTACTCTTCTTGCGGAGGTGGAGGCCGCGTGTAGAAATTGGGGTTTCTTTCAGGTGAAATTAAATTTAAAATATCGTCGTCTCCGCAAACGATTTAAAATCCTGGTTAATTGCTTCGTTTGAATTAATCAAGTTTCTGCTCGCATACAAGTGAAGAATTGATTTGAGTTAGTGGGTACGCCGTAATTTTGTACGAATGACCACCTTTTATAAAATTGAACGATCACAAATTTTGCTTGAGTGAACTATCTGGAACTCAGGTACTGGAAATTACATCTTATTGCCAGTAAAAAAAAATATTTCGTAATTACCTGCACAATTCACTGAGCTAACAATTAAATCTTCACTGACAAGGTGGTTATAAGATTACAAAACTACCCGGTAACATGAGGATATAACTCCATAAAGAAAACATGCTTCGGACTCAGCATTTCAAGAAATTTTCTGGTGACTGAATTGTTCTATGCCAGGTGACATGGAAATTAGTTTTGTGATATCCAAAATATTTAATTCCGGTCATTATTTAATACAGGATCTTCATCAGGTTATTGAGTCTGTTACATAATTAAAGTATAGCTTAATAAAAGAATGGATGGAGAATTTATCCGGATCCTTCTAAAGTGAAACCCCATGTTTACTAAAATGAAGTAAGTTAAAATGCCTCAAGATTCTTCCTACACCAGGTGATAAATCATGGAATACCGCTGGAGTTGTTGAAGAAGGCTGAGGCAGCAGAAAAAGAATTCTTTGGACTGCCAGAGAAAGATAAGTTGAAAGTAAGAAGGGATGAAGCAAACCGGTTTGGATACTATGAATCAGAACATACCAAAAATGTGAGGGATTGGAAGAGAGTATTTGACTTTGCCTTGCAAGAGCGATTTGATGCAACTGGACTTGTGCTCAAGAATAGGTGGCCTGAAGTGCCTCTTGGTTTCAGGTAACACAATTTCTGCGAGTCTAAAATTTTATGAGTTAATCTCCATCTTCTTCAAATTGAGAATTTTTTCACCCGAGGGGTATCCACTATCCAGACTTCTTAAGGAATCTGGTATAAACAACATGAAGGATCTTGTTTATTTTGACACTATATATATAATCTAATCTTACTCTTTCCTAAAAAGGAAAGACGAGAATTCAATCGTGAATTCTCGAGACTTTATTCTTGTTTTTATCTTTTAGAGGAAATAAAAAAATGGATATTATAAACAATCAGAAGAATCAGAAGTAGTATTTTTTTTAATACATAAAATAAATCAGACATATTTGTATATGATTTCAAAAAGGAAGTTGCCAACTTTTGTGAAAAGCTTTTAAACTATGTTAGAAATGAAGTTTTTGACAACTGCTCAAAATTATTGATTAATTTAATTTAAAAGGGAAACTATTGAAGAATATGCGAGAAGTGTTGAGAAACTAGCCTTCATGTTACTAGAGCTCATTTCACTAACACTGAACCTACCTCCGAAGAGACTCCATGCCTTCTTTGAGGAACAAACAACATTTATTCGGCTCAATCACTACCCTCCTTGTCCTTATCCTGATCTTGCACTTGGTGTGGGCCGCCACAAGGACTCTGGGGCCCTTACAATTCTCTATCAAGACAGTGTTGGAGGTCTCGATGTGAAAAGACGGTCTGATGGCGAGTGGGTTCGGGTCAAGCCGATACCTGACTCTTTCGTCATTAATATTGGTGACGTCATTCAGGTACTTTATTACCTTTTCATATCTAATGTTTGCAGCTATGTCAGTAATCTTTTGCTTAAAGTTCGACAGGCTTCGAGTTGACCATCTCGGGGTAGGAATTCATGATCCATTGAACCAAATGGTTGGTGCTCAAAGTGCTTCATAGGATTTCCAATTTGCTGTCCATTATTTTTCAAGGAACTTTTTGAATAGAGATGCTTGCTCAGTTGCTCCAATAGGATTCATGTTCTTTTATTTTGTCCTTATTAATTTTTGGATAAATTTTAAAATAATGAAGCATACAAGATGAGGCATGTTCAAATTAGTGTGTCAATCTGGAATCAACTTGTTAGGTCAGACTGGGTCAAAATACCAAACATGCGAATCAATTGGATCTGTCTGGCTGTGTACTGGTCTGTTCAAGCATATGGGTCTGGGTGATATGACTTGTATTATTTATTTTAATATACAAATTGTTCACCTTATTTCAGATGCAAACTAATTACTAATATTTTGAGCAGGTTTGGAGCAATGACAAGTACATGAGTGCCGAGCATCGAGTGTCAGTAAACTCAGAAAGGGACCGGTTCTCTATTCCTTTCTTCTTCAACCCAGCAAGTCACATAGATGTCAGACCATTGCCCGAGCTGGTTAGTGATAGAAACCCTGGAAAGTACAAAGGGTACAATTGGGGCGAATTTTTTAAGAGAAGAATGGATAGTGATTTTAAAAAGTTGGAGGTCGAGAACATCCAAATTGATCATTTTAAGAGGGCTTAAATTTTGATTTGGGGGTTGGTGATTGATAATTATTGTTGTTGTTGCTGTCAAAGTTTCAGACTGAGGCGCATCTTGCACAATAAATAAAAGGCCCTGTCTGTTGAATGCATCTTTTGCTGTATAATAAAGGCTGGGTTCTTCTAGCGGTTTGTCTCTCCCTTAAATTAAAGGAAAAATAGGAAAAAAAAAACTTAATCTGTTTATTAAGTTCAAAGACTCTCCTGCCCGACATTAATTCATTAATTGAACTAGTACTTGCTTACAATTTCAATAGAATGTCGATTGTTGCTCTCAACCAATTTTACTGATATAGATACAAGGAATTGTGCTGAGGTGATTCACAAAGGTTTACCATTACTTGGCTTTAAGTTTCTATGTTCGAAATTCAAACGGTCGATCCAAATATCATTTACATTTGCGCGTAAAATTGGAGGGTTAATGCAGCATGATATGCAAGTAGACCGTTTGATCAACATTACATGGTTTCTACTCAGTACAAACATGGATACGGTATCATGCATGGTATAATACTGCATTGTCATTACTTTTTTTTGAAAAATTGTCATTACCAATTCAATTTTTATTGAAACACTGGGTCAGTGTAGTGTCTGACATGAATATGGTATGACTCAAGTGTCGTTGCTACATAAATTTTGATCCGGTTCCAATCTGAACTTGGACCAGACCTAACGATCATGATCAAAATGTGAAGTCATCATGGTTCGAAAAATATATTTGATCAAATTATGAATATGGTTATATTGTATCCAGATTTAACTCTATGTATAGGTCAGAAATGATTTTAGTTTATCTATCCCATCCGAACTCAAATTGGCCCCAAAACCCTGTATTTCCTCCATTAAAGTGGGATTTTTTTTAAAAACAGTAAATAAAATAATCAAATTTAAAGAAACGACATGATTGCTTCGTTTGTTATAAAAACAGCAAAAACCGAATCCGGGATTCGGTTAAGCTATTTTTTTCCGCTTCACCGAATCGCGGATTCGGTTAAATCAAATTTTCACACGACAGATCCCTAAACGCTGTGAACTCCGTGTAACAACACCATTAACCGAATAGGGGATTCGGTTAAGATTTTTTTTTGATTTTTTTATTGTTAACCGAATAGGGGATTCGGTTAAGATTTTTTTTTTGATTTTTTTATTGTTAACCGAATAGGGGATTCGGTTAAGATTTGATTTTTGATTTTTTTATTGTTAACCGAATAGGGGATTCGGTTAAGATTTTTTTTTTGATTTTTTTATTGTTAACCGAATAGGGGATTCGGTTAAGATTTTTTTTTTGATTTTTTTATTGTTAACCGAATAGGGGATTCGGTTTACATTATTTTTTATTCCACACCGAATAGGGGATTCGGTTAACATTTTTTTTTTTTTTATTCACACCGAATAGGGGATTCGGTTATGAAATTCAAATCAAATTCCAAGTCAAACCATCAAATTCCAAGTCAAACCATGGCGTTTAATAAAGTATTAAAATAAAGTATAACCATGGCGTTTAATAAAGTATTAAAATAAAATACTTTATGATAAGAATTCGGATTTCTGTATTAAAATAAAATACTTTATGATAAGTATTAAAATGAGAACCTTGCACCAATTAAAATAAAGTATTAAATATACTCTATTCGGTTATGAAATTCGGATCATAATTTTTAATAATCCTTTTCATTTTATTTATGAACTATTTTTTCATTTTATTTCAATCTGGTCGAATTTTTGTTTTCTAAAGTTTCTGAATTTCTATTTTTCTATTTCTCAATCTGCTCGAAAAAGGCATTTACTGATTATTACTAATTATTACTAATTATCTAGACAAATAGTAATAAAGTTTTAATTTAGATATATTAATTTTATTTGATAAAATTAATATATCTAAATTAAAAGATATATGAACACATTAATTAATAAAAGTTTCATAAAATTAATATTAATATATTAAATTAAAATAATTACATTAATTTGCTTGACGCTTGACCCTAATCGTAGGTTTCACCGAAATTTTTATTTATAGCATAAAAAAAAAACCAAATCACCCTGATTCATAACAAAAGTTTTATTAAATAATGTAATTATCAAACTTTTAGTTTATATTCAAACTATCAAATAAAATAATATAAAATAATAAACCAAAAATTCACCCAACCGAATCCCCTATTCGGTTAGCCAAAAAAGTTGAAATATTTGAGTTGACTTAATAAAATATTAGTTAACTTAATAAAATATTTGAGTTTTTATATATAAACCGAATCACAGCCTTCACCGAATCGGGGATTCGGTTAAGCCAAAAAGCAAAAAAAATTAAAGCAAAAAAAATTAAAGCAAAAAATTAGCCTTCACCGAATCGGGGATTCGGTTAAGCCAAAAAGCAAAAAAAATGGTGATCTTATGTGGCAACCCACTGTATCTCATATTAAAAACAACTTCTTAACCGAATAGCGCATTCGGTGAAGCAAAAAAATAGCTTAACCGAATCCCGGATTCGGTTTTTGCTGTTTTTATAACAAACGGAGTAATCATGTCGTTTCTTTAAATTTGATTATTTTATTTACTGTTTTTAAAAAAAATCCATTAAAGTGTGTGGGAATTTATTTATGAATTAAAAAAGTTGATAAAACTCAAGTATTTCATTATATTTATATAGTACTCAAAGAGTAGTTATTTTAATTTTGCTTTGAGGGAGTGTTATAACTTAACATTATATTTATAATTTTATATAGTACTCAAAGAGTAGTTATTTTAATTTTGCTTTGAGGGAGTGTTATAACTTAACAATTTTTATGTACCGGTAAAACTGTTATGTGCGTATGGAATATAAAATTTAGGGGTGGGTTAGTATGCCAACAAACTAAAATTTATCCTTTTTAAAAGTTACTTGATCTACTCTTAGAAATGTAAATAGAGTTGACAAAAATAAACCAAGCAATGACAGAAAGGGACACTTCGATATGATACCTGGTGCGCTGCATGAAGTCAACTAGAAGTTTAATTCACATCACTAGACGAGACAAGTTTTCCATTTGAACCTTACAATTACGTTTTACATGGCATAGTTGACACATAAAAAAGGGTATAATTGGAAGAGGAGGGTTCAGATTTTAAATTTTGTGCCTCTTCATTTTATATATTTTTAATAACAAAAATTCTCAATGAAATTTGGAACGTGACCTCCACATTTATTTAAGTTATTTTTTTCTAAAACTAACATATCAAAATAAAATTATTAGATGTGAATTGTGATCTATATTTGATCTACATATATATAAATGAATTTCAGCTTTCAGTTTGTTTTTATATGAATCAGTATATTAAAACAACGTCCAAAAATTAATCACATCAATGTAATTTTTTAGTTTTTAATAATAATCAAAATAAAATTGTAATGTCGTATTACATGTGCATAGAGAAAATATTATATTTAAAGTTTTATAATGAATACACTAAAAATGAAGACATTTGAATTGTTCTCTAATTGGAAATAATTTTAGTATAATAAAGATTTAATTTTGAAGTAGGAAACATAATAAATTCAAGTCAAATCAAAGGACCACTAATTACGGATGCGAATATTTACATCATGATTTTACAGTTTTGTTCCTTCCATAAATTGCTATGCATTGTTCATTACTTCATTACCTTCTCTGGGTGCCAGGCAACTTGAAAGATCGTTATTGCCTTATTGGGTCATCTTTTGCCAAATTGACACAGAAATGAACGAAGTTCCAGATCTTTTTTTTTTTTGAGAGAGAAACGAAGTTCCAAATATAAAATTAAATTTTAAATTAGTACCGTTTTGCTATCTTGTTATTTGCATAATATGAAATTTTGTTTATTCGTTTTGATTAATATTATGAAAAGAGTTAGTACTTTTATATTTTTTTCTGTATGTTTAATTCTTGATGCATCCCCTAATTTACTATTCTAAGTTCAATCATACAAGTTTAATTATAAATGGTTTTAAAGTCAGCACCAAATTTGAGAGACGACCGATTCAAATATATGAAATTTTGATATAATAATGCATATTTAGAAATCAAATTTTATCAAATTTAAATTTTATTTGATCATCCATCAAATAAAACTATAAAAGGAAGGAGCAAAGCTAGCTTAAATTTATGGTAAGATTCATCGTGCAAATGAAATTCCCCCTAAAAATGTGTAAATGACCATAGCACCCTTATGTAATCAAGGACTCACATTAATTAGAGATGCACATACCAGCAAAAGTGGATGTACACAGATTATTAGTTATAATAAATCTATTCTAAATGCAAATGCTTACTGATTTTTAACGTGCCATAGTAATTCTAGAAGAATATGAGAAGGGTGTTAAGAATAATAAGCCTTTTATCTAAATGGACTGTTTGGACTAGTATACAACATACAAGACTGGTATAATATTGTTTTTTTGCGGGAAAAGGCCCGTAGGCCGATACATTTCATTAGAAAAGCGTTTCTACAAGGGGGTTACATATGAAAATTCGTAGACTCAGCAAAAACCCCTATCCCAGAAAAAAACTAAATAGGAAAGGTAAAGCCAGTGTAAGAACCACCCAATTCTCGTCCTTTCCGTGCCAAAGTGTCCGCCAACTCATTTTGACTTCGACTTATGTGCTGACAAGAAAAACCTGCATTTTCCTTGAAGACCCTCCAGATCCGCAGTAATTCCCCGTAAGCCCGCCAATCTCCATCTATTGGTGGCTGCAATTGAGACGCCGTCTGCACTACCGTTTGGTTATCAGAGAGGAAGACACAATCACGAATACCCTTGGAAAGCACAAAGTCAGTGGCCTTGAGTAGCGCAATAGCTTCAGCTTGAAGAGCACAGCAAGCCGAGACCCCCCATGTGTTGGTAGCCTACCAGAATGTCGGCTAAGGTGAGGAGCAGCCCAACTCCCCCGTTCCAATGGTTGGTCCATGAGCCATCTAGCTTGCAGCAGTAACCGAGCACCGGGTCATTAGTCCGCCGGGATGTTGTTAGAGTGGAGGAGATGGGGCTTGCCAGAGTGGACTCCGAGGAGATTGCTTGGAGGTACTGACTGAATTTGCCATAAGAGGGTGCAATTGAGGAGTAAGCGCAATCATTGCGAGACCGCCAGAGTGCCCATAGGGTATTTGCAAAAGCCACCCATTGCTCGTCAGTGGTTTGGCTTCTGATATAGGTGAAGGCTTCTTTGGTCCCAACTCCCAAGGCATGCGAATGGATGGCCAGTGGGGATACCAGCCAGCAAGCTCTCGAAAATGGACACAGGAACATGAAATGGACAGGGTCCTCCGACTCGAGCCCACACATAGCACACTCTGGGTTAACACGGAGCCCCCGTTGTGCCAGAACGGCACCAAGCGGAAGGGCTTTGTGGACAAGCTTCCAGAGAAACAATTTCAATCGAGGTAGGACCCTGGCCTTACTCCAAACGAGTGCCCACACTTCCCGATCCTGATTAGACACCGGGGGGGAGGCTGCGGTAAATAGCTGATAAGCCCTTTTGACAGAGAACCTGCCATTGTTTGCCGCGATGAAGATGAGGGAATCGTCCTGACCAGCAGGATTAGGAGCCCGATAAGAGGATACAATTTGCATGGAAGCCGAGAACCCAAACAGGTGGGACAGTAGTGCAACATCCCAATGTCCATTGTCATCCACCAAGTCGGAAACCCGGAGGTTCTTTTGGTAAACATCCGCGGGCCTAAAAGACAATGCTCCTGGGAACCAAGTGATACCTCGCATATTTAGTTTATTTTAGACCTGTTTTAGTACCAGATTCGTGCCCTAATTCACCAGAATCATGTGCATTTCATCGATATATCTTTAGAATTTGGTACTGCTGAATGTTTGTTTGTTTTCTGCAGGTTTGGAGCAAAACACACGAAGAAACGGCGATTTGGATGATGAGGTACGACCCTTACCAGGCTTGGTACGGGTCTCACCAGACTTAGCCGATTTCAGCTCATCACGCCTGGTACGGCCAGGCCGTACCACTTTGGTACGGGCCGTACCTAAAGGCGGCCTGACAGATTCAAATCTTGGCAGAGGCTATTTAAGGCGGGGAGCTCTCCAATTTCGAAAAGCTTTTCATTCCAGATCTATTTGAGAGCACAGTAAGAGAGAGAAAGAGAGCTGAGGAGCTAGGAGCAAGAAGGAAGGAAGAGGAAGAGGCGAAACTCGACGGATCAAGCTTCCTCCACTCGATCCCTTCGATCCATGGCTTTCTTTATCCCTCTTATTGTATTTTTAGATCAGATCATGTGCTGTGAGTAGTTACTTTAGTTTCTAGGGTTTTGAGATGGATTCTTGATTTGCTTTGACTTTCTTTGACTTGTATCTTGTATGAACTCTTTTGATTGATTGATTGTGATTTCTTTGCTATCTCTTGCTTTGTTTGCTGTGATTGTGTATGATGAACCTCTAGGTCTAGATCAAACCTATCAAGGTCATGTGATCATCTCAATCTCTCAACCAAATCAAGTGCTTAGGGTAGACTTGTTCGAATTGAAGCCGAGAGGTTGAGTTCCCCACTAATTGACAGATTAGAGGGTACCTTAGGTCTCCAATCAACCAGCTAGGGTAGATCTGTACCAACATATGAAAATTGAGGTGTAGAAATCCCTAAAAGGCAATCAATTGCATTCCTACCTAGATCTTGATCCAATATACGAGAGTTGAGGCTTAGGAACCTTAGGTATGGTCAATTGAACCTTTCTAAAGAGTTTAGCACAAGGTACCAGCAAGAAATGCATCAACTCGAACTGGTAAGCTCTGTTCTGGCAAGTCAGTACGGGTCTTACCAGAGTGGTGCGGCCTTGCCTTACCAAGTGGAGTACGGTCTAGCCGTACCAACTTGGTACGGGCCGTACCACTAGAGGCAGATCACAGATGAAATCTGAAACCCTGGAAACGCCTTTTATCCATAATCAAAACAAAGTTTACATTTCTTCTAGCATTTTATTACATCTGTTAGCATTGTTAGATTTGTTTGAATTGATCTTTTAGGAACTTAAATACCAAACCAAATCTTTCTCACTTCTAGTTTTTTAATTGAGTTCGGTAGATTCTAACCCAGCAATTACCGTCCCTGTGGATCGATACCCGATTATATTACTCGATAGGGGTTGTGCACTTGCAACCCTTACTCGTGAAGTGTAAGCGCGGTTTTAAAAGGTACGCCCTCAAGCGTACCGAAACTTGCGTTGCGCTTTTGCGCGAACAAGTTTTTGGCGCCGTTGCCGGGGACGGTAACCAATTGCCTAGTTAGATTTTACCTTACTTAGTTAATCTAGATTTTATCTTGTATCTTTCTTGCTTTTTCTTAATCAAAATCACTAAAAACTGGCTTTTGAACCCCCCCCTGCAGGCAAATACAGGTTGAAATATAATCTGAGAAGCAAGGGCCCACTGTTCGATCAAACTCCTCCAGACTCAGCCGAGACTGCTCAGCCACCCTCTGGTACGGCCAGGCCGCACCAATCTGGTCCGACCCGTACCGATTCAGGCACGGCCAGGCCGCACCAATCTGGTCCGACCCGTACCAAGGCACCTGAACCTGAAGAGATGGCTGGGGCAGAGGACGAAGCCCGAATCAGACTGGAGGCAGAGGCCAGGGAAAGAGAAAGAGAAAGGCGAGAAGAAGAAGGCCGTCTGACGGACGATGACGAGGATGTTTTCATGCCTCGGACCCTGCGGGAGTTCAACGTGCCGAGAGTTGGAGACGTGCGAGGTGCGATCCGGCTGCCACACATTCCAGGACAGCAACCGAACTTCAATCCGGGGGTTGTCAACATGGTGCAGCAGAACACCTTCCACGGACTCGACCACGAGGACCCGCACGCTCACATCCAGACCTTCCTCGAGTGCATCACGACCATCAAAACCAACGGTGAGAATGCTGATTACACCAAGCTTGCTTTATTTCCTTTCACTCTTAGGGATAAGGCCAAGAAATGGTTAGGATCTTTGCCTAGGGACTCTGTTAGAACTTGGAAGGACTTGTCCAAATTGTTTCTGACCAGATTTTTCCCTCACAAGAGGACAGCCAAGGTAAGACATGACCTGACCAGCTTTAGGCAGATTTTTGATGAACCCCTGAACGAGGCTTGGGAAAGGTTTAGAGAAATGCAGTACTCCTGTCCACACCATGGTATACCCGACTGACTTTTAATTCAAACGTTTTACGACGGCCTGAACGAGAGCACACGTGCTTACGTGGACGCTGTTGCGGGAGGCGCGCTGATGTCAAGGGAGCCTTTAGAGGCTATGAACTTGATCGACAGCATGGCGCAGAACCAGCAGTGGTCCGGCCGCGACACGTCACGCCAGCGAGGAGGCCAAGGAGGTAGCCAAGGAGGTGGCAAGTACGAGCTCGATCACATCACGGCTCTCACCGCCAAGATGGACGCCATGCAGCGGGCGATGGACAAGCTCAGTGTCAAGGCAGTCGAACAGCAACCTCAAGTCTGCGTCATGTGCGGAGACGAGAGACACGCATACGAGCAGTGCCCGCTAGTGCAACAAGACGAGGAGAGTGAGCAGGTCAACTCTCTCAACAACGAGCCTTCCTTCTTCCCAAGACCTCACTTCAGCCGGTCCTACTCCAAGGATCCGGTTGAGCAGCAGCACTGGAGGTCGAACCAGAACAACCCTGCGCCTTTCAACAACTCTTCGTTCAGACCGCCCTTCAACAACAACAGCTTCCAGAGGCCGCAGTACAACAACAACTGGAACAATCGGGCGAACAACACTGGGAACTACCCCCCTCCAAACAACAACGATTGGAGAACCCAAACTTCGAGCAGCAGCAACAGCAACAATGGCAACAGGAACTTCTATCAGAACGCTTCCTTTCCCAATCAAGGCAACCGAGCAGCTCCATCTGACCCCTCAAAGTCAAATGCGCCTACCGAAGTGAACAACTTCACTCACGAGCAAGGCAAGATGAATCAGATGATGTGGGAGCAGATGCAGAGCATGAGCACTCAAATGGCTGCCCAAAGCAAGTTGCTGGAGCAGCTGAGCCAGATGGTCACCTCAAGCCACTCTCGACCTGGGAAGCTTCCAGCTCAACCAGAACCCAATCCAAGAGAAGAGGCTAAGGCGATCACTCTGAGGAGTGGGACCCAGTACGACGAGCCACCAATGCCAAGTGAGACCACAGTTGATCCGATCCTTGACGCGACACCTGACGCGATCCTGACCCCTGTGTCAATTCCATTGAAGGAGGTTAATCCAGAACGAGCCGAGATCATCAAACCTTAAGCGAGTGCAGACTGCACCAGCTCGGCAAGACCTGTACAACCTCCATCCGAAGCGTCAGGAAGTCAGAAGAAGAAAGGTGCCGAGAAACCACCTCCATACCGGCCACCTGTTCCATTCCCCCAGAGATTAGCTGAGACGAGACTGAACGAGCAATTCGCTAACTTCGCAAACGTCATCAAGCAGCTGCAGATCACCATCCCTTTCACCGACGCTCTGACCCAAATGCCCACCTATGCAAAGTTTCTGAAGGACATCCTTTCCAACAAGAGAAGCTTAGAGGGGCACGCGACAGTCAAGCTAACGGAGCAGTGCAGCGCAATCTTGAAAAGCGAGCTACCCCCCAAGTTGGACGATCCTGGAAAGTTTTCCATTCCATGCACCATTGGGAAGGCCACAATTAAGAAAGCCCTGTGTGATCTAGGAGCAAGCGTGAGTCTCATGCCACGCACCATCTATGATCGCATAGGAGTGGGGGAGCTCAAGCCCACAAGGATGACACTGCAGTTGGCGGATTCTTCAGTCCGACTTCCACTTGGTGTGGTGGAGGATCTGCCAGTTCAAGTCGGGAAGTTCTTCGTGCCCGTCGATTTCGTCGTCATGGAGATGGAAGAAGATAAGGAAGTCCCAATCATCCTGGGGCGACCTTTTCTGAGCACAGCTGGCGCGATAATTGACGTGAAGCAAGGCATCCTGACTTTGAACTTTGGAGGGGAGAAGGTGAAATTCCAAATCGATCGCGCCATGAGATATCCGTCACGTTCTGAGTCATGCTTCCGGGTTGACGGGATAGAGGAGTGCTTGGCTGATCTGGCCAAGGACTACTTTCTTGAACAAGTCAACAACTCGCTGCGTCAAGACGCTGAATTCCTCTCCCAATTGCCAAGCGAGGCGAGCGAGTCAATCTGTGCAGCAGATACGATTCCTGAGGATCTGGAGGATCTCCGATGCGAGTCGGATGGATCACACGAGGACCGTACATCACACTCTGAGATGAGGAGTGGAGCGGAGCCTGCCAAGGCCGACATCTCGACGACACACGAGTCAGATCACCCAGATGCGACTCGTGTCAATGATCAGCCTGAGCGTCCGACTCCCGAACTCAAACCTCTTCCAACCAATCTCAGATATGAGTTCCTCGATCCAGAAAAATCATGTCCTGTGATCGTCAACGCGAGTCTAAACCTCGATAAAACCGCCAAACTTTTGGAGAAGCTGAGATTTCACAAGGGCGCGATCGGGTACTCGATCAAGGACTTGAAAGGGATCAACCCAGCCATCTGCTCACACCGGATTCTTCTCGAGGATGATCACAAGCCGTCTGTGGAGCACCAGTGGCGACTCAACCCCAAACCTGAAAGAGGTGGTGAAAAAGGAAATTCTCAAACTCCTGGATGCAGGCATCATCTATCCCATCTCTGACAGCAAGTGGGTGAGTCCAGTTCACGTGGTGCCCAAGAAGGGAGGCACGACAGTGGTGAGAAATGAAAAGAACGAGCTGGTCCCTACTCGTGTGGTATCTGGGTACCGCATGTGTATTGACTACCGAAAGCTCAACACTGCCACGCGCAAGGATCACTTCCCACTGCCGTTTGTCGACCAACTCCTTGAAAGGCTGGCGAATCATTCTCATTTCTGCTACCTTGACGGGTACTCAGGATTCTTTCAGATCCCCATTCACCCGAACGACCAAGACAAGACCACTTTCACATGCCCCTACGGTACATTCGCATACCGTAGGATGCCATTCGGTCTGTGCAATGCACCTGCCACCTTCCAAAGAGCCATGATGGCTATCTTCTCAGATTTCATAGAGAAAGAGGTCGAGGTCTTCATGGACGACTTCTTTGTCTATGGAACCAGCTTTGACTCATGTCTAGCCAACCTCTGCAAAATCCTGGAGAAGTGTGAAGAGGTCAACCTGATCCTGAACTGGGAGAAGTGTCACTTCATGGTCCAAGAGGGAGTTGTCCTTGGACATGTGGTGACCTCCAAAGGAATTGAGGTTGACAAAGCCAAGGTGGAGGTGATCGAGAAGCTGGAGATCCCAACAAATGTCAAAGCTGTGCGAAGCTTTCTGGGACACGCTGGCTTCTACCGCCGCTTCATCAAGGACTTCTCAAAAATCGCGAAACCGTTGACCAACCTGCTCATCAAGGATTCTGATTTCATCTTCTCGCAGGAGTGTGTCGACTCGTTTTGTCGATTAAAAGAAGCCCTTGTCTCAGCACCCATCCTGCAGCCTCCAGACTGGACCTTGCCATTCGAATTGATGTGCGATGCGAGTGACTACGCAGTGGGAGCAGTTCTAGGGCAGCGGAAGGAGAACAAGCCATGTGCTATCTACTACGCTAGCAAGGTGCTAGACCCTGCCCAAATGAACTACACAACAACCGAGAAGGAGCTTTTGGCTGTTGTGTTCGCTCTCGACAAGTTTAGATCTTATCTGGTTGGTTCCAAGATAGTGATCTACACTGACCACGCCGCACTCAAATATCTGTTGAGCAAGCAGGATGCCAAGCCTCGCCTGTTTAGGTGGATCCTCCTCCTGCAGGAGTTTGACATAGAGATCAGGGACAAGAAAGGAGTGGAAAACACCGTGGCTGACCATCTGTCCCGGCTTCGCTGGGAAGATGAGGGCTCTCGTAGCCTGCCAATCGATGACTCATTCCCTGATGACCAATTCCATTCGATTTCTGCCATGGAGGAGATCAACTCGGTTGGTACACCGATGCACGCGACTCATGCGGTGCAAGATCGGACATTCCATGCAACCGACCAAGTGAACACCAAGTCAGTGCCCTGGTATGCAGACATTGCGAACTTTCTCGCCTCAGGAGTGCTTCCTCCTACCATGTCATACCAGCAGAAAAAGAAGCTTCGATCGGACGCCAAGTTCTATTTCTGGGACGACCCCTACCTCTTCAAGACTGGCGTTGATGGCATCTACAGACGATGTGTGCCATACGACGAGACGCGCTCCATTCTTGAGCACTGCCACTCCTCAGCCTACGGAGGACACGCTTCATCCTCCAAGACTGCTTCAAAGGTCCTGCAATCCGGCTTCTTCTGGCCTTCACTTTTCAGAGATGCTAGGACCTTCGTCGCAGCTTGTGACAAGTGTCAGCGCACCGGGAACATCTCCAAGAGGAATGAAATGCCTCTCCACTCTATTCTAGAGGTAGACATCTTTGATGTCTGGGGCATTGACTTCATGGGACCGTTTCCACCCTCTTGTGGGAACGAGTACATCCTGGTGGCAGTTGACTACGTCTCCAAGTGGGTGGAGGCAGTGGCTTGCAAGAATGCGGACTCCAATGCCGTGAAAAGACTGTTCACTGACATCATCTTCCCTCGCTTTGGAGTTCCAAGAGCCGTCATCAGTGATGGTGGCAAGCACTTCATCAACCGCCAGTTCGACAATCTCCTAAGTCGCCATGGAGTGACTCACAAGGTGACCACATCCTACCATCCTCAAGCCAACGGTCAAGCCGAGATTTCCAACAGAGAGATCAAGTCTATCCTGGAGAAGACCGTGGCTAGAACGAGAAAGGATTGGTCGCTCAAGCTGAGTGACGCACTGTGGGCCTACCGTACAGCCTTCAAAACTCCAATTGGGATGAGCCCTTTCAAATTGGTGTACGGAAAGTCCTGCCACTTGCCCGTGGAGATTGAGCACAAGGCATACTGGGCCACGCGGGCCATCAACATGGACTTGCTCTCAGCTGGAGAGAAACGCATCCTTGACTTGCATGAGTTAGAGGAGATGCGTCTCAATGCCTCCGAGAACGCGATAATCTACAAGGAAATGACCAAACAGGTTCACGACAAGCGCATCATGCCTCGTGAGTTCCATGAGGGAGACCTGGTCCTCTTGTTCAATTCTCGACTTAGGCTCTTTCCAGGGAAGCTGAAGTCCAGGTGGTCCGGTCCATTCCGGGTGAGGGCAGTGTTCCCATTTGGCGCCGTGGAGTTGGAAAACAAAGAGGGGCAGCCTTTCAAAGTCAATGGTCAGCGTCTCAAGCACTACATTGCTGATCATCCCCGAGAAATGCGAGTGAACTTGGATCTCTCCGATCCATCTCCAACCGAAGCCTGAAAAGAGAAGGTCGAGCTCGAGACCTAAAACGAGCGCTCCTTGGGAGGCAGCCCAAGCCATTTTTACCTGTTTTGCATCTTAGGAACAGATAGACATGCATTCATTCTACTGCATTGCATCACGAGCGGCTTGAGAAATCAAGAGAGAGAACCCACAAAAATTTGAATGTGGTACGGCCCGTACCAACTTGGTACGGCCAGGCCGTACCTAGGTCAGTGACGCGAACAGTTGCATTAACTGCCGCCTTTTTCCCATTTAACCCCCCCCCCCCGTACTCGCACCCCTTCCCCTCTCCTACCCAGCCGCACCCCTCTACTCTCTCCTCTCTCCCTCTCCACTTTCTCTCCCTCTCCACTCCCTCTACCTCTTATTCCATCCAAACCCGAGCACAAGGAGCCCCAACCAAGCACCGGCCGGAGCACCAACGCACCACCGACCTTCTCCTTCTTCGCACGGCCAAGCCGCACCTCACCGGTCCGACCCGCACCACTTCTCCGGTCCGACCCGCACCACCTCACCGGTCCGACACGCACCACATCTCTCGGTTGGTACCTTCTCTCCATTTTCTTTTCCATTTTTCTCTTCCTTGCACTGTTCTGCCCCAACTCTGTCAAACCCTAACCTGGTACGGCCCGTACTGACCTCTCTGACCTGACACCAAACATGTACCAGTTTGTACCAATTAACCCTAACCAGCCCAGTTTTGTGTTTTGTAATCTCCTTGTCTGGTTTAGGAGTTAATTGGCTGCAAGAAACCACAAATTGCCATTGGTACCAGTTGGTGCGGCCCTTACCAGCCCATACCAAAACCCTAAGTCTGGTACGGCCCTCCCGTACCAGCCTGTACGGCTAGGCCGTACCAACCTAGGTCAGACCAGGCCGTACCAACCCAGTCAGACCAGGCCGTACCAACCAAATCAGACCCTCAACCAGCCAACGCCATGAGCGTCTGAGAGAGATGCGTCGGCAATCCTCTCGCTCCTCTACACCCTCTGACAACTCCGTCCCTTCCGCCACTGGCCCGATGGCCGATGTCCCTCCTGCTGATGCCCCCACGTCATCTCATCACTCCCACCGGAGTGCGTCTCGGAGTGGCTCCCGAGCATCTCGCCACTCCCAGGAGAGTGCAGCCAGGACCGGATCCCGCCAGAGTGTTTCACTTCAGGACGCAGTCGAGCCCATCCACTATGAGGGTGAGACCACATCCAGTGGGTCTCCGTCCGGTTTCCGGAGCCCACAGGAGAGCCCCTCCTACCATCCATCTGCTGACCAGGACCAGGGCTCTGACGAGGCCTCTGACCACGACTCCGTCCACGGCTCCGACCACGCCTCTGACTCCTTTGGCACCGATGCGGCCCTCTCTGATGCCACCCAGCGTGCCGATGCATACACCGAGGAGTACTTCTTCATGCCAACCCGTCGGCAGTTCAAGTACTTCTCCATCCTGCTGAAGAAAAAGATCAACAACACGAGGATTGTTGATTTCTCTGCTCTACAGACGATGGGACTTGAGGCTGAGTTCCTCCGCCTTACCACCCGGATCGGGATCACTCCTGCCTTCTGGACGATCGCCCAGAGGGGGTACAGGAAGCTCACCATTGAGTTTCTCTCCTCTCTGGAGCTCAAGTACACGCGGCAGGATAACCCGTACATCAAGTTTTGCATGCTCCAAGAGACCCACCGCGTGCTGCTCTCTGACTTGAGGGAGTGGTTTGGCTTTGAGCCGAACCCGACCACTGACACCCTCTCTTTCTCTCAGGGCCTGGGGCGCGACAGTTTCTGGGAGCTGATCTCTGGCAGCCCAGCCGGGTCAGCTTTCAACAGAGACTACAAGCAGCTCAATGTCCCTCACCCAGTCATCCGATGTCTGCTGCGTATCCTCGGTTGCACCATCTTTGCACGTGGCGAGACGTTCGCCCGTGCCAATATTGAGGATATGCAGCTGGTGGATCATATGTTGCGCCCCGACAGCACTCTCGAGCGGCCCGATCTGATCCTCGCCATGATCCACCACTGGCTCGGCATCCAGACGCAGCCCAAGCCAGGTGGCATTGTCTACATCTCTGCCTATGTCACTCTGATCGCCGAGCACTTACATCTCCAGATCATTGGCGACGACGAGTGCAGGAGCACCCGATCTCTCTCTCTCTCTCTCTCAATTCTGCTCTTACAAGTTCATCGAGTCAGCAACAGGACGCGAGGGGCGAGGTGCTTGGGCATGGCGCATGCCTGACGGGAGGACCAGCTATGTCATGCCTTTCCCGGTCACTCTCTCCTTCGATGACCGGAGCACTTGGTATTTCCGCCGTCCGCCACGCGTGCGGCCTGCCCCTGAGGTCCCACCTCCACCTCCTCCACCACCACCGCAGGGCGATGAGGACATGATCGATGCCACCACCTCTCCAGTCCAGGCTCCGTATGAGCAGCTGCATCCTCTCTCTCCTCATGTGCACCCATTCCCCGGCCAGGCTTCCCCCTTCTCCGAGCAGGTACATGTTTCACCCTTTGATGCAGGTACCTCATCATATGGAGCTGGCCCTCACACGTACCAGACTGGCCCATCCACCTCCGCCTACGTTGCCGGACCCTCTGCCTACGCAGCCGGACCCTCCACCTCCTCCGGTAGACCCGTGTATCCCCCTCCAGTCTCTGAGCCCACCATCCGGGATGTCTACCACCTGATGTACGACATGCGTCAGGAGCAGGGTGTTGCACTCTATGAGCAGGGCGCCACACTCCATGATCTCCAGCGGCGCGTGACTGGGATAGAGGAGCAGTTGAGCGACTGGCTCTGGTACGGCCACTCCGACGACTGATCAGGTTCGCTCTCTTTTCCCCGAGCTTCTTTTATCTCTTTTATCTCATAGTCTTGAAGCATTGAGGACAATGCTCAGGCTAAGCTTGGGGGGATGACATTTGCATGTAGGTCATGTTTACTTTACCGTTATTTTTCTTGCATTTTTTCGTATTTTTGTGCATTGTTAGGTGAAGATTTGCGTAAACTGCTAGAATTGAGAATAACTTGAAACAGTTTGGTTGTGATTAGGATAAACCTGAGTGAACTGGAACTAACCCATGATTGGTTAATGAATTGCTTAGGTTGAGATGTTTTTAATAATTGAAAAGATGAAACAAACTTAGAATTGAATCGAACTAGATTATTCGAAAAAACTGAACTGTGCCTTTAGGAATTGGGATTTTCAAAATTAAGAAAGTTTGGAATATCCATTGGTATGAGTGAATACCAATAGATGTGTGTATTCATGGTATGAGCAAACCAAAAATAAAAAAAAATAAAAATAAAAATGAAAAAGAGGAGCAATAAGCGAGTACTGGCAATAAGTCTGACTCAAAATGAATCAGGCGCCTTTGAGCTCGCCTCCCAACCTAGGAAAAATTAGAAATAAAGAGATAATTTTGCTCGTACCAACACACTTCGTTCGCAGCTTTCTTACCCTTAAGCTTGATTCAAGCTTGGGGGAGGGAAAATGAAAAGAAAAATCACCTTGAATAAAAGCACTAACTCGGAAAAAGAATGAAATTGTTTCGATCAAACCTAAGTAAGTAGTCTTTACATTGTTAGAAGCATCTCAAAATAAGAAGTTAAATTGACTAATTGGTGGAGTGAATCAAGGTTTATAAAGGGATGTTTGAATTACAACCGAATCGATTCTAGAAGTTCTTGATTATAGCAGACTCACGTAGGTTTTCACATTTAGACTTGTATCCGCATTTAGATTTAGTTGTCCAGCACTTTTACCCGAGTTTGAAACTTTTTGCTTGAGGACAAGCAAAGGTTCAGCTTGGGGGAATTTGATACCTCGCATATTTAGTTTATTTTAGGCCTGTTTTAGTACCAGATTCGTGCCCTAATTCACCAGAATCATGTGCATTTCATCGATATATCTTTAGAATTTGGTACTGCTGAATGTTTGTTTGTTTTCTGCAGGTTTGGAGCAAAACACACGAAGAAACGGCGATTTGGATGATGAGGTACGACCCTTACCAGGTTTGGTACGGGTCTCACCAGACTTAGCCGATTTCAGCTCATCACGCCTGGTACGGCCAGGCCGTACCACTTTGGTACGGGCCGTACCTAAAGGCGGCCTGACAGATTCAAATCTTGGCAGAGGCTATTTAAGGCGGGGAGCTCTCCAATTTCGAGAAGCTTTTCATTCCAGATCTATTTGAGAGCACAGTAAGAGAGAGAAAGAGAGCTGAGGAGCTAGGAGCAAGAAGGAAGGAAGAGGAAGAGGCGAAACTCGACGGATCAAGCTTCCTCCACTCGATCCCTTCGATCCATGGCTTTCTTTATCCCTCTTATTGTATTTTTAGATCAGATCATGTGCTGTGAGTAGTTACTTTAGTTTCTAGGGTTTTGAGATGGATTCTTGATTTGCTTTGACTTTCTTTGACTTGTATCTTGTATGAACTCTTTTGATTGATTGATTGTGATTTCTTTGCTATCTCTTGCTTTGTTTGCTGTGATTGTGTATGATGAACCTCTAGGTCTAGATCAAACCTATCAAGGTCATGTGATCATCTCAATCTCTCTACCAAATCAAGTGCTTAGGGTAGACTTGTTCGAATTGAAGCCGAGAGGTTGAGTTCCCCTCTAATTGACATATTAGAGGGTACCTTAGGTCTCCAATCAACCAGCTAGGGTAGATCTGTACCAACATATGAAAATTGAGGTGTAGAAATCCCTAAAAGGCAATCAATTGCATTCCAACCTAGATCTTGATACAATATACGAGAGTTGAGGCTTAGGAACCTTAGGTATGGTCAATTGAACCTTTCTAAAGAGTTTAGCACAAGGTACCAGCAAGAAATGCATCAACTCGAACTGGTAAGCTCTGTTCTGGCAAGTCAGTACGGGTCTTACCAGAGTGGTGCGGCCTTGCCTTACCAAGTGGAGTACGGTCTAGCCGTACCAACTTGGTACGGGCCGTACCACTAGAGGCAGATCACAGATGAAATCTGAAACCCTGGAAACGCCTTTTATCCATAATCAAAACAAAGTTTACATTTCATCTAGCATTTTATTACATCTGTTAGCATTGTTAGATTTGTTTGAATTGATCTTTTAGGAACTTAAATACCAAACCAAATCTTTCTCACTTCTAGTTTTTAATTGAGTTCGGTGGATTCTAACCCAGCAATTACCCGTCCTTGTGGATCGATACCCGATTATATTACTCGATAGGGGTTGTGCACTTGCAACCCTTACTCGTGAAGTGTAAGCGCGGTTTTAAAAGGTACGCCCTCAAGCGTACCGAAACTTGCGTTGCGCTTTTGCGCGAACACCAAGGTTCCCCAAAAGCCTTACAAGACCGGCCATGACCGATATTCCACTGCACATATGGCAGAAGAGGCTCTCGTAGGTGCATGATGGATCTCCAGAAAGTCGTACACCTATACACCCGTTTAGACAGAAAGAGGCTGCTGTGCGGGAAGTACTTTGCCCTAACGATACGGACCCACAAAGCTTCAGACCCAGATGCGACCTGCCATAAATACTTTGCCAAGAGGGCATCATTTAATTCCCCTAACTTCCGCAAACCAAGACCCCCCTCACTGAGCGGCCGCGTGATCTTATCCCACGCGACATATGCCAAGTAACGGCCTTGTTCCTTTTTGCCCCAGAAGAATCTGCGCATCAGGTCTGTAAGTGCATTGGTAATTCTTGAAGGGATTTTCGCAGTGCCCATGTAGTACACCGGAAGGGATTGAAGGGTAGCTTTGATTAGAACGACCCGCCCAGCCTGAGACAATAGGGACCCCTTCCATGCCTGAAGCTTGACTGCAAATTTCTGAATTAGAAAATCATAGGCTGTCCGACCTTCTATTACCGGGGTCCCCAGATATTTGGGAGTGCCCTGTCCTTCGAGAACCCCAAAGACTTCAGACACTAACTGACGATTTTCTGGAGAGGTGGCCACACTGAACCAAATCTGGCTCTTGTCAGCCCTAATCCTCTGCCCAGAGACCACGAGAAAAGTCTGCAAGGCAGTCTGAATCAGTTCAGCCTCCCTTTGATTTGTAGAGCCCATGATTAATAAATCATCCGCATAGAGGCAGTCTGTTAAGGGTTGTGCAGTAGGCGCCAGCTTTACCCCTTGAATAATCCCGTGATGTACCATGTATGAGAGCCCTCTAGACAAAATGTCCATCCCCAGTATAAACAGATAGGGGGACAAAGCACAACCCTGCTTAAGTCCACAGCCCGGCCTGAAAAAGCCGTCACCCCGGCCATTGATTACCAAGGTAAATTCAGCCGCTTGCACACAGCTCATGATCCATACACGCAGCCGTGGTGGAAACCCATACAATTCCAGAACCGAACTTAGGTAAGACTAGTCCATTCTGTCAAAAGCTTTGGACAGGTCGACCTTGAGACAGAAGGCACTCTGTTGATAAGTTTTCTGCCTAAAAGAATGAAGCACCTCACGCAATAGAATGACATTATGAGCAATTTCCCGACCTGGCACAAAAGCCCCTTGAGCAGGAGAGATCAGCCCCGAAATAAAAGGCTTAATTCGGTTAGCGAGTATCTTAGAGATGGTCTTGTAGGTAGTGTTGCAGACTGATATGGGTCGGAATTGGGACATAGAGACCGCATCAGCCACTTTGGGCACCAAGACTAAATTGGATCGGGCCACATGTGAGGGCATAACACCCGAATTAAAGAAATCAGCCACCTCCCTTGAAAAAGCATTTCCAAACAACTCCCAATTATCTTGGATTAACTTGGCATGAAATCCGTCAGGAACCGCAGCTTTGAATGGCCCGAGAGAGAAGAGAGCTTGCTTAATTTCAAGGGGAGAGGGGATAGAGTCGAGATGCGGCAGGATCAGTGGTGGAAGTTTGGGGAGCGTTTGCAGGCCCTTAGGAGAAATGACTTGGTGTACTGGAGGGCAAGGCACAGCCGTATAAATGCTCCGAAAGTGTGAGACAAAAGCTCGCCTGATGGTAGCATCATCGTTGGTCCACGACCCATCCTCCAGTTGGAGGTTGCGCACCGAGTTCCTGCGTTTTCTAGTAACTGTCGCTGCATGAAAGAACTTTGAATTGCGGTCCCCAAAAAGAGCCCAAGAGACCCGCGAGCGCTGATGCCAGTACAACTCCTGCATCTGGAGATAGGAGGTGTGTTCTTTCTGCAAGTGTTGTTCAAGTAGCGGGTCTATCATCCGGGGGCTGCGATTGCAAAACTTCCATTCTTGCCTCAATCTCCTTGAGGATTGTGTCAGGCGATTTTGATTGAGCTCCCCAGGTGCGCACCTCCTGCTTGAGAGCTTTCCTTACTGCCTTCCAACTAGTACCCCCCATAGCTGCTGCCTTAGCACAGACTTCTTGAAAACCCGGTTTCAAAGCCCACCAACTCTCTGTCCAAAATTTGGGCCTTGCACGGACAGATTTGGGCTTAGTGCGTAATAAAATAGGTAAATGATCACTGCCAAACTTCGGCAGGTGAAAAACCGTGGCCTCCGGGTACTGGGTCAGCCAGGAGATACTTGCTAAAGCCCGGTCCAGCCGCTCAAAAATGTTATGGGACCCTTGCTGCTTATTAGACCACGTGTACGCTGGGCCCTGATGGCCCAGGTCAATCAGTCCAGACGTGTTGACCCAGTGTGCAAAAGCCTTGTTAGATGAACTCAGGAGCTGAGATCCACCTCATTTTCAGACCCCGAAACAATGGCATTGAAGTCCCCAATGGTGCATACCGGGTGTGTAGTTTGCTGGATAAAGGGGTCTAATTGATCCCAGATATGCGTGTTATCAGCTCGGGTTGGATCCCCATAGACTGCCAAGAGGAGCCAAGGAGTAAAAGGCCCGGCTTCTTTTATTTCTGCTACGATAAGATTTTTATTTGTAGATAGGGTGGTGACCGTGCAGCTATCATCCCATAATAGCCACAGGCCGCCAGATTGACCTTCCGATGGCACAATTATTGAGTTGTACAGGGGCAGTGATTTAATTCTCTTTTCAGCCTTTTTTGTGCCACAACGCGTTTCAGAGATAAAGGCCACCCGAGCCCCCGTGCAACGAAGGTACCGGCTTAACGTGGAACATGTCGTGTCTCCGCTACCCCGACAGTTCCACGAGAGAATATTCATTTATCAACTGCCGGCGGTATAGGCCCCGCCGGTCTCGGCCGTTTCAGAGGTTGAGAAGCAGAATTCCCCGCAGCTACTGAACCAGTGGATTGAGGGATGATAGGAGAATGATGGACTGCCAGAGGCCCAAGGCTGCTACCTGGGGACCCTGCTACAGTAGCAGATGAAAAAGGCCTTTTAATCCCACCAGGGATCGGGTCTGGGCTGAGGTGAGAAATCGGGCCTCTGGGTAGCAGGCTGGGATTTATAATCCATGGACCCTTTTTTGGTGCTAGGACATCAACTGAGTTGTATTGCTGACTGTACTCCTCGTCCTATAGGATCTCCCCCACCCTGACCCGCTTGTAGCAGCCGTGCATTTCATGTCCCAACTCTCCACAGTACAGGCAGACCCGTGCTACCTTTTCAAACACACAATGAACAGTAAGCTCCCCAAGCGTGGGGTGACTGACCCGAACATGGTCCTTGAGGGGCTTGGCAAGGTCAACGAGAATCTTCATCTTAAGAAAACGACGGCCATTTATGAAACCTTCCACTGAGGGAGTGACTGGAGTACCCACCTCTGACCCCATGATGTGGATGCCCTCCTCCGTTAGGCTATTGACCGGTAAGCCAAAGAATTGGACCCAGAGATGCGAGAAGCCTATATGCTCAGCCTTGAGATCGGAATGACTAGACACACGTCGGGTGGCAACCAGATCACCGCGAAAAGTCCAGGGGCCACCTAGACTGACACGGCGGCATTCCTCCTCACTAACAAACTCAATGAGGTATAAGTTACGGGCTACTGGCCTGACAACAGTAGTAGGGTCGACATTCCAGGCACGAAGCATGGTCATAGAGAAGGAATGATCTGGGGTTGGTCGATCCGAAACAACCTTGGCCAATAGGCAGAGTTCCCAGGCAGTGGATGCAGTGACATGACGAGGCATCTGGACCACTTGAGTAGCCGCATCCTCGGTTTGCAAGCCCACGAACTGCCTAATAAGAGCCTCATCATCAGGGCCTAGGTTGTCCATAGAGTGGCGTGATGGAGAGGGAGGAAAGTGGTGGTGTATAGGTTGCAGTGAGTGGAAGAGAGCAGGAGAGGCTATCGGGAACAGCTGAGGTGCAGGTAGGGAAAACGAGGTGATGGTAGATAACGGTTTTGGGAGGTAGTGATGGTTATATGAAAAAGGGTAACTTGTAGACCGCGGATCAACTGCGGACAAGCCGGTGTGGGATATTATGTTGCCAGTGGGGGGCTTGCCCAATATAGATCTGCGGGAGGGGCCGATTATAGTAGGAGGGTCACACCCGAACCCGTAGTGTGGGAAAACGATGCTATCACGCTTTCCACACAAGACGTGAGATATTACTTTTGTTGGCGTCTTTTTTGTCCGGGTGTGCCAGGCCGCACCCTGCGAGGCGGCAGGCCCAAAGCCACGCGTTTTCTCCGTACTCTTTGGAGAAGAATCCCAGCCGTGACAGCTGTCCCGGGTTTGTCTTGACATGGGAAAAGGTATTTGGGGGGGACTATAGTGGGGATGGGATCCAGGGTCCATCATTTCCTCTAGGACTGGAGCATGAGAACCGTTAGAAAACCCCTCAGCTGAGAAAGGAGTCGATGTACGCGGTCCTGGTGCAGGGTCAGCAACCGTAAAACCCAAAACCCCAGAACCTTCACTCGCCGCCGGAGCCGCCCTTCTGGCTGGGTCCACTGGAGGGACAACTGCTTGAAGGACACGCCGACGCCACGGTGGGACATATGGCAGCACATCTGGGAGGTGGTCATAGGCGCCATCCTCTGATCCCTGAGGGCCGGGATCATCCGGCGGGAATGGTGGTGGGTAGGGGGAGGTAAGACGATGGCGACCATCCAATTCAACATCACATTCAGTCCATCTATCACCGTGGCCAAGGTATAGCTTAAAAGGCACTAAAAGTGGGTCATGCACATCAATGAGCAGCTTGAGGAGGTGCTTATTGTCCCCACTCAGATTATCCGGGGCAACACCAGCCATGGTTTCCCAAGAGGAGGTGGCTTGCCGGAAGTAGACGGGGTGCCAGTAATCTACCGGGAAACCCCGAATGTGCACAACCACACGGGTGCGTCTGGGTAAGGGGTTAGAGTTGTCAAGGCAATCCCAGGGAAATACTTGAAGACCATGATCCCTTTCCCAGAAATAAGAGTCCAGTAGAATCTGGTCAGAGGAGAGCCAATCCGGGTATCGAACGAGGTAACCGAGCTTGGTGGATTGCAACCGCCAATTTTGCGGGGAACCACCATAGCGGGATATAAGCTGGCCGGCCAGCACCTCCTTGGGCGGTCCATTTTCCAGGCTGAAAGGCACCATGACTACCGATTCTCGAAGGTCCAAGAGGAGTCTGTTGTGTTCATCACGGGGTGAGAGAAAACAGCATTGCATAGCCATTTGGTGGATTTGCGGGAAGGCCTGGGCCATTGCTGAAAAACTTGGGTGCAGAGGAGAAGGGGGATATCTGAGCAGTAGAGTGGGATGAAGCGGATAGAGGGGGATAAGAGCGTCGTAAAAAGGGGGGGGGAGAAGAGTAAGCAACGGCGGAGGGAAGAGATGTGGGGATGGGTAGAGATGATCGGAGAAGGCAAGGTCCAACGGTGTTGTCAATTCCAACTTGGCCGTTGATCTACATGAATGAAGTCGCATTATTTTAAAAAATGCCCTAACCGCCCCCTCCTGGGGCGGTCCAAATCCAGAGCAGACCGCCCAGTGGGGGGGCGGTCCACTACCCATAGCTGACCGCCCAGAGGGGGGGCGGTCCAAATCCAGAGCAGACCGCCCAGTGGGGGGGCGGTCCACTACCCATAGCTGACCGCCCAGAGGGGGGGCGGTCCACTACCCATAGCTGACCGCCCAGTGGGGTGGCAGTCCACTTTTATTTTTTTTTTTTTTTTAGAGAGACAATATGAATATCAAGATGCTGAATTCTAACGCTAAAAATTCGGATTTTTTGTTAAATATTAGTTAGATTACTTCTTTTAAGCATATTTATACTAAAATACGCTAAATTACTTGAAATTATGTTAAATTACGCTGAATAACACTAAATTATGTTAAATTACGCTAAATTACATTACATTACGCTAAAATACGCTAAATTACGGTAAATTACATATGAATAGGGACGATATCTTCACTGAAAAGGCAAAAAACGACGACGAAACTTCAAACGGCCATAAAACGGCGCTCGAGTGTCCGATTTCAGCAAATGACCACTTTTCGGAAAGCTTGTGAAAATACGCATGCGTCCATGCCCGCTACACTAAATTTTGAAATTCAGAATTGCCAAAAAACAAAGGAAAGAGCCTCAAAACTTGAGTTGAAGTTTCCGATTAAGATTTTCATTTCTATTATTCAATCCAAGTAGCGAAGTTATTGTAATTTACCGTATTTCAACATAATTAGCGAAGTTATTGTAATTTAGCGTAATTTAATGTAATTTAGTGTAATTCAACATAATTTAACATAATTTTAAGTAATTTAGCGTATTTTAATATAAATATGCTTAAAAGAAGTAATCTAACTAATATTTAACAAAAAATCCGAATTTTCAGCGTTAGAATTCAGCATCTTGATATTCATATTGTCTCTTTAAAAAAAAAAAATATCGGCTCAAACTTCTCTAATTTTTATTTTTTGAGGGGTATTAATAAAAATATCGGCTCAAAATTCGTTCCCGTTCATTCATTGTTTCACATAAATTGTAGAATTTCTCTATATAATCAAAATTCACAAAAGATGATTAAGCTATGACTCATGATGCAATTCAACTCAATTAAGCTACAGGAAGCATAAAAAAAACAAAAATAAAAGAATAGAGTTGATTCAATCGGATTGAAAGGGAATAGGCTTCCAGAAAAACATATACTTCTTTCAATTACTTTAATCGATGATTCAAGGGCTCAGATAAAGATTCTTTCATAAAGTAAATAGTTAAAACGAAAGAGGGAAGTGTGGAGGTACCTTGCAATAAGGATTGGCGGAGGTGTATTTTGATCGGAGGTTCTCTTTTTGCAAATGCGTGGAGGTTTTGATTGGTCCCAACGGAGTATGTATAGAGAAAGGATTAGCGGTGGCGCTAAAAAAGATAAAACTGAATTTGTACAAGCGGCGAGTACAATTGGAAGTGGAAAATAAAAGCTAGTTTGAGGTGTAATTGAGAGAAAATGCGCACGTGCACGGTTAGCAAATTCGAATTGAACATTCGGAATACGTGCCAAAATTGTGGCAACATATGCGAACTCTGGCAACTGATACAAACATTATTAGATAACTAGACGTGTGCCTCGCGATGCTTCGGCAACAACTGTTGAGGCAGATAGAGAATTATATAGAATGTTTAGATCAGAAAAGTAAACAGAACAATAGTTGATACAATATAAATGTAGAACGTACAAAAACTATACATAAACTTAGAATAGTTGCACATGCACATAACAAAAACTGTACAATTGGAAATATTATATTATTAGACATCACATCGGCCCATTAGCTATGTTTGAAAGCGGAATAAGCACTGTAGAATAGCAACTTATCCTTTGTTATGATACTGCCAAACATAATTTTTGATACAGTTTTTTAACAAAATGATTGCTAGTGTTTTCTATGTAGAGACACCCAACAAAATTACAATTAACAAAATATATTAAATTGTTTATATGGGGCTAATGCGGTTATTCCTTTCATCTATCTTGCTTTGTTGTCCTCACCGCTGTAGAAATGAGAAACCGCGTTATTTTTTTTGCAATATGCAGTGATGTTTAGACATCTAATATGATGTTCAAAAGACATATATTGTTGGTAAAATGTGATATTGCATTTTTATTGTGATTTTTGAGCCATTGGAATCTTATATAACCGATTGATTTGGAGTTGAAACCTTAACTATGTCTTTTGGTATCAGGCATGAACAACTTTGATTTTTATTTTGTTGTTTGGTGCCTTTGCATGTTTTTGAGAAAGTTGAGGGTTGTGGTTACAATCTGAATGCTGGTACCCATCAGTATTAGTATAGTTTAGATAATGGTATATTATTTTAGATTTTCAAGAATTTACTATAAGGAAAATACAACACAAAGAGTAATCAGTTAAATTCGCATGAGTATCATAGGTAAAAGGTTATATTAGAAAAATGTGCACATAAAGCCTTATGAAGGTTACTATTTACATATGCAAGAAAGGTAAATTTGAAAGGAATTGGATATTATAGAATTCAAGATTGCCAAAGAACATGAGCCTAGGAATTGGATATTATAGAATTCAAGATTGCCAAAGAACATGAGCCTAATGTCGTGACCTGCATCACTCTTATAATTCGACTTTGCAAGAAAGGTGAAATTGATAGATGGGATGTGCAGGAAAGGTGAAATTGAGAAGGCATTAGCTTTTCTAGATGACATGATTTTCAAAGGACATGACCGTAATGTGATGACCTACAAAGCTATTACAGATGGGTTGTGCAACAAAAGGGCATGAGTCTAATGTCGACTTACAGATGTGTGCAATCAAGGTGTAAGTGAGGAGGTATGGGGTTTTCTTGGTAGATATCATAATTTCCAAAAGACTTGAGCCTAATGTCATTACCAACAACACTCTTATAGATGGATTAAAAAAAAAAAAAACTGAGAAGGTATTGGATTTTCTCGATGACATGATTTACAAAGCTCATGAGCATACAACACTCTTATAATTGGGCTGTGTTAGAAAGGTGAAACTGAGAAAGCGTTAGATTTTCTACAAATCATGATTTCCAAAGGGAATGAGCATAATGTCATGACCTACAACACCTTTGTAGTTGGGTTATTGTCGAAAGGTAAAACTGAGAAGGCATTGGGTTTTCTACAAATCATAATTTCCAAAGGGAACACTCTTACAAATGGGCTATGCAAGGATGGTGCAATTGATAAGGCATTAGATTTTTCACATTATATGATTTTTAAGTTAAGCATTTATATTAGATTTTAGAAAATAAATTGAACATCTACAACAAATTTCAGAATATAGCTTTGTGAAATAAAAAAAAAGGATGAGAAGAATACTGCGACACATGTCAAGAGAGTAAGGCCCAGAGTTTTGAAATTTATGCAGAAATCTTATTGTATATTTCTATTATTGAGAATAATCGAATTAACAAACAGATAGGACAAATGATCCGTCAAAGTAGTAAAGTAGTAGTAATAAATAATAAATACTTAAATAGACTCAAATTTATATGATTCAAATTTAAGATTACTTTTTTATTAATAACCAATTAAAAGGGGTCTAGAAAAATATTAAAAAGAAAAAATTCTAAGGACTATTCCGTACATAAGGTATTAATTATCATCAATCGGGATACCAACAATAATTATTATTGGAGTTATCTAAAATAAATATCAGTTAAAAAAGGAAAAAAGAAAAGATCGTCAAAGCTTACATCATGAGATTTGTTGAGGCCTGTCGGCTAAGGCAACCATTGATCGAACAATACCAGGATTAATTCTGTCAGCTAAAGCACTTTTCTCTGATTTTATAAATGACTTATCCTTGAGATAGCTCTGCAATTTCTTCATCTCGTAGTCTAACCTTTCTTATTCCTAACAATTTGAAACTTGTAAGCAACATATCAGTTGTTATAATTATTTTTAGGTGTCATCTATGACAAGAGGAGATCAAAATAAAAAGAAAGTTATTTACAGTTAGCATCATCATTTTCTGGATTTTTCGAAGTTGACACCTCACCTTGAATTATTGTATAACAAAATATCTTGTCTAATCCAAAAATCAACTGGATAAATATGTCATCTCTTCATTATTATCATTGTTTTGGCTCCAAATATTAAAGCCTTAATAATCTACTGAAAAAAACTTGATAGAGGAAAAAAAATAAAAATAATCAACGGTTCATAAAAAACATTGCTTTCTTTTATAAATAATGGTACTAACCTGTCAGATCTCACTAAATATGTAGGCGATGATCAGCTCGCCTCCCCAATTCTTTGGAAAATCTAAAGTAATCAAAGGTTGGCAAGTAAACTAAATTGATTCATTAATAATTATATAAACAAAAAATAACTGTACCACAAAAAAATGTTCTCCAAGCCCAGCAATTAAGAAGACAAATAAGAGTGAATTTTTTTTTTCAAAAACATCCTCTTCACTTACTGTTAATTGCATGTGACCCCTTTCTTTCCAATAAGCATGGAAATATCAGTAAAATTATTCCAGAAATCTAGAAAAAGAAAGTCTCGATCAGCGTAACTAACATGATAAAATCAATTGCTTAATTGATATAAAAATCAATCAATTTTGGGTGAGCAGTGGAAACCTTAAGATTAAGGTGGAAATCAATGGAAAAAACAAAAAATTAAGGAAAAATGTTTACCATATACTTTTGAGCAATGGAAATCAATCAATTTTGAGTGAAGCAGCGCAAAACATCAGCACCCGTTGTTTCTCCTTTTCCTTTACCTTTATTTATTTGGGAATTGGAGTTGAGCGATATGAAGAGGTGAAGCTGGGTGGGGAGTGGAGGTAGGCGAAAGGAGAAGGAAGTAGAGGCCGGCGAGGTGAGCGGCAGGGATACGGTCGTACAGAGAGGAGTTTGTTGAAAGAGGAAGAGCTCGCTTGTTTTTGAACTGTTGGGTGGCGTCGTGATAAGCGGAGAGAAGAGACACCTAGAAGTTTCCAGACATGAAGGCAAGGGAAATCGCTGGAAGGAGGAGAAACGCTTGGAAGAATTTTTGTAGAAGAAGGCGGGCCCAAAAGGGTTAAAAAAAAGTGTCGCTGAATGGTGGGACCCTCCTGTCAGCCACACTGTAGAGTGTACTGTAGGTGAATAGTGCGGACCTGATCAAGGATTAGATACTTAGATAGATATGATACCACAATTTTCTATTTAGATGCTAGGTAGGGAATTTTCCTATCAAGTACTTAGGTTTGCCATTGCATAACCAAAAACTCCGAGTTTATTATTAATACCCAAAGTTAATTACAAATTAATAAATTTACTCATGATTCTCAAGTTTTTCCAAAAATGTCCAAACCGGTCATAAAATGGCCGGTTTTTTTTTTTTTTTTTTTTTATTTGTTTTTATTTTTTTAGAGACACTATAAAAGAGCAAGATAATGAAATCTAACACTGAAAATTCAAATTTTTTGTTATATTACTTCTTTTGATTTATAATTAGCGTATTTATACTAAAATACACTAGATTACTTGAAATTATGTTGAATTACACTATTTTACAATAAATTATGTTGAATTACACTAAATTACGTTAAATTACGCTAAATTACAATAACTTCACTAATTATGCTGAAATACGGCAACTTACGCTAAACTACGCAAAATTACGCTGAAGTAGACCAATTTTGTGCCATCTTTCATGAATCATAAAAAATAGTAAAAAAATTTCGAAAATAGTAAAAATTGGTATTCTACAAGTTCATTATGTAACTAATTTACTGAGCTACTTAGATTGAATAATAGAAATGAAAATCTTAATCCGAAACTTCAACTCAAGTTTTGACGCTCTTCCTTTACCCCATGTTTGGTTGTGGCCTAAAGGTGGCTTAAAGGCTTTAGGCCACTGTTATTCCACCAAATATGATTTAAACTAATTGGTCTAACATAGAATAGCTTAAAAGTTAGGCCGGCCTAAATTAAACCACCTCGTGAGGTGCCTTAAATTTAGGCTTCAATTTTACGCCACTGGGGCCCACTGTCATTCACCTTCAACCATTTCATCCTCTCCTCATTAATTAGTAATAATATATTATTAGTATATTATTATTAATTATTATTATTAGTATATAATTATATAATTAATATCTTATATTGTTAATATATGAAATAATTATTATAATAATATTATATAATTAGTATTTTTATTAATAATTATTATTAATATAGAATTATATTATTAATATATTAAATAATTATTATAATATATTATAGTTATTATTAATTTATGAGGAGGGATCCACTTACAACAAATTTGAGTTACAACAAAGTTACAACATTCATTTTTTTCATTTTCAAAGTCCAAATCGTCGATCCAAACCGTTCAACATGATCATCTAAATAAAATGTACTTGCAGATCAAATTTCATATTTTTTTGAATTTTTTTACTATTTATTAAGTATTTTACAAAAATAGCCATACTTAGACCATTGAATTTTGTACCCATCTTAATAAATAGTAAAAAAATTCAAAAAATATAAAATTTGATCTGCAAGTACATTTTATTTAGATGATCATGTTGAACGGTTGGATCGACGATTTGGATTTTGAAAATGAAAAAAATGAATGTTGTAACTTTGTTGTAACTCAAATTTGTTGTAAGTGGATCCCTCCTCTTAATATATTAATATTATATAATTAGTATCTTTTTATTACTAATTATTATTAATATATAATTATATAATTAATATGTTATATTGTTAATATATTAAATAATTATTAACAATAATATTATAATATATTATAGTTATTATTGATATATTAATATTATATAATTAGTATCTTATTATTAATAATTATTATTAATTATATAATTATATAATTAATATCATATATTGTTAATATATTATAGTTATTATTAAAATATTAATGTTATATAATTAGTATCTTATTATTAATATATAATTATATAATTAATATCTTATATTATTAATATATTAATATTATATAATTAGTATCTTATTATTAATATATAATTATATAATTAATATCTTATATTGTTAATATATTAAATAATTATTATAAAAATGTTATAATATATTATAGTTATAATTAATAATTAATATTATATAATTAGTATCTTGTTATTAATAATTAACTAATTTAGGCTTCCAAAACTTTAGTCCTCCACCAACTCTAACCAAACAAGGAATACTTTAAGCCGTGGTCTAACTTTAGACCTCAACCAAACATAAATAATTTAGGCCGGCCTAAGTTGGAATAACAACTTAGGCCACCTTAACTTTAGTCCACAACCAAACACCACCTTAGTTTTTTGGCAATTCTGAATTTTGAAATCCGGCACTTGAGTTTTTTGGCTCTTCCCTTAGTTTTTTGGCAATTCTGAGTTTTTTGGCAATTTTGACGCATGCGTATTTTCGCAAGCTTTCCGAAAAGTGGTCATTTGCTAAAATCGGACACTCGAGCGCCGTTTTATGGCCGTTTGAAGTTTCATTATTGTTTTTCGCCTTTTCGGTGAAGATATCGTCCCTATTCATATGTAATTTAGCGTAATTTACCGTATTTTAGCGTAATGTAATGTAATTTAGCGTAATATAGTGTAATTCAACATAATTTCAAGTAATTTAGCGTATTTTAGTATAAATATGCTAATTATACATCAAAAGAAGTAATCTAACAAATAATTTAAACAAAAAATTCAAATTTTCAGTGTTAGATTTCATTATCTTGCTCTTCATAGTGTCTCTTAAAAAAATAGTTTCTAATTATAAATCACTATGAAGATAAAAGAGAAATAAAAAATAGTTTCTAATTATACATCACTATGAAGACACACAGTAATTTACCGGAATTTACCGTATTTTAGCGTAATTTAACATAATTTAGCGTAATTTAACATAATTTAGCGTAATTTAATGTAATATAGTGTAATTCAACATAATTTCAAGTAATCTAGTGTATTTTAGTATAAATATGCTAATTATAAATCAAAAGAAGTAATCTAACAAATAATTTAAACAAAAAATTCGAATTTTCAGTGTTAGATTTCATTATCTTGCTCTTCATAGTGTCTCTAAAAAAAAAAGAGGAAACCGGCCATAAAATGGCCGGTTTCTGGGAGAGAGAAAACCGGCCATTTTATGGCCGGTTTGGACATTTTTGGAAAAACTCGGGAATCATGGGTAAATTTATTAATTTGTAATTAACTTTGGATATTAATAAAAAACTCGACCAGAAACTGATGATTTCTGATTGGAATTTCCTTATAGAAAAATTAGAAAATTGATATCTAGTTGGCAAGGTCAGCTATTATTTTTAGGTGGTAGAGAAGTATTACTTAATGCAGTACTTCAATTCCATTGTATGTCTTGTCAGTGTTTAAAATAACAATAATTGTTCTGCATAAAATGGATAAAATTAGAAGAAGGTTTTTATGGCAAGGATCAGATAAGAAATTAAAATATGCCTTGATGAATTGGAAAACTATTTGTATTACTAAGCAATTTGGGGGTTTAGGGGTCTTAGACCTTGATCAAATGAACATTGCACTAGTACTTAAATGGTGGTGGAAATATAAGAATTCAGAATTTCAGGGATGTGGAAACAATTATTATACATAAATATTATACTGGTAATCCAATTCAACTCTCCCATTTCTAGTCTAACATCCTTCAACTAGAATCCCTAGGTAATATTAATGTCATTTATGAATCATGGGTCTCCTCACAGGTTAGATTCTGGACTGATATATAGTTTTTGGAATGTACATTAGCTACTAGATATCCTTTTATATACCAGCTTTGTAGTACCAAGAATATTCTGTTAGCAGAGGTCATACAATCTCAAAGGGCAAAGGTGAAATTCAGAAGGACATTGGAAGGGACCAACTTACAGGATTGGGGAGAAATTCTACACATACTCAGTGTCAATTCTTTTACACACACATGACAAAATGTCCTGGAGATGGCAAGCATCAGGGAAGTTTACCACTCAGTCCTTATATAAATCCTTGAATTGTAGATGGGAGCTGCCTATCTTAGCACTGATGTGGTGGACTTTACCAGTTCCACCTAAGATCGAAATATTTATGTGGTTAATCCAGCATAATAAGATTCTCACAAGAGATAATCTGGCTACCAAGGGGTGGGCTGGAACACAGACATGTCTATTTTGTACTGGCTATGAAACTGTTACTCACCTTTTTAAAAAAAAATGCTCTTTAGTGCAACAAATATGGTTTTGGTTAGGTAAAACTCAAGATATCATGCACAACTGGAACACTTTTGATGACATTATTAGTTTTGCTTTACAATTACCTGCTATACACAGATCTGGTTTTCTAATAGTTTTCAGTGCCTTGTGCTGGATTATATGAAAACATAGAAATGACATTTGTTTTAATAACAGTTCTCTCAAGATAGCTAGGTCTTTAATATTACTAATCAAATCTCTGGTGTTATATTGGACAGGAAATCTCAAGAAAAAATCTAAGCACTCTGCTGAGGAGTGGCTGCCAGTGATTGAAGATGTTATTCCATTGGACTAGTACATGCCTCTTGAGATTGTGGTCTACCAGCCTCCTCCAGAGCCTACATCTCAGGAATGAAGAAGAAGAAGCACCAAATTTTGTCTATAGTTATTATCCCTATCTCATTAATGTGTGGCTTAGTTAGTTCAACTTTAGAGTACTTTTGGAGATTAGCTATCTCAAAAACTTGGTACATTTTATGGTTGTTATGCCTGTTATGTTGTTCTGAACATTGCGCCTCACCTCTGTCTGAGGTTATCAGTCCAACTTTTGCTGGCTAACTGGTTTTTGTAATTAAATATGTCAGTAGTGAAATGAGCATCTGCCTTTTAAAAAAAATGATACCACAATTTTCATTTAAAAAAAGTAATACCACAATTGTCATTTATAGAAACTACACAAATCAATAAGTTTATTTTCATATTATTGCTTGTAAGTTGAATCGTTAAAAAAATGATTTATAGAAAAAAAAAAAGGCACACCTCTCATAATCAGGGAGTGAGGTTCAACAAAGGAGAGGAGCTCTAGAGTATGCCTATTCTGAAATGGAGGGAATTGTGGACATGCGCCATCCACCTGGCTTCACTGACCCTGCTCACCATCAGCCGTGAAAACATGGACCTTGTTCTTTATTTCACTTTGTATCAGTGTAGTCTGTTTTCCGCCGCTATCCTTTCAACCGATTTCAAGTTCAAAGTAAGATTCCAGTAAACAAGTTATTCAGAAAGATCAGTGTTATTTCTGGTTTTCGCATTCAATCCGATCGGATCATAATTGTCGTATACAAGGTTTGGTTTAGAGAGATCCGATCGAAAGAAAGCTCTTATGCAACCGCAAATGTACACATAGTAACAAATAGAGAACTAGTCTTTTTGTCTAATGACAAAGACATATGATTTTCATGTAGAAGGTCATTTGTTCGGAACTCACAAAGTGGAGAAATTTTCAGAATTAATACACAAAAGTTTGAAAAAAATTAATAAGTTAGACCTCTACTTTTCATTTAAAAAAAAACATAGTAACAAATAAATCTGGGTTTATTTCATATTATTGTGCTTGATGAGGTTTAATTTATAAGAGCTATATGCACTCCCGATTCTAAAATAAACGATGCCTGAGCCTATGTAATAAATAAATACAGAATAAAGAAAACTGCAAGGCCTTTTGGTCCTTTTCCGATATTTTTATTAAAACCCCCAAAAAAAAACAAATTATCAAATCTGCTCCCACCCCAACTTTATTTTTATTTCTACCCTAACCGCCCGTGGGCTGGGCGGTCCACTTTTCCCACCTGACCGCCCAGTAGCTGGGCGGTCCACTATGCATATCTGACCGCCCAGTGGCTGGGCGGTCCACTTTTCCCACCTGACCGCCCAGCAGCTGGGCGGTTCGCTAGGGTTTTTTTTTTTTTTTTTTTTTTTAGAGAGAGACAATATGAATATCAAGATGCTGAATTCTTAACGCTAAAAATTCGATTTTTTTTTGTAAATATTGGTTAGATTACTTCTTTTAAGCATATTTATACTAAAATACGCTAAATTACTTGGAATTATGTTAAATTACGTTGAGTTACACTATATCAAGTTAAATTACACTAAATTACATTACATTACGCTAAAATACGGTAAATTACATATGAATAGGGAGGATAGTTTTCACTGAAAAGGCGAAAAACGACGACGAAACTTCAAACGGTCATAAAACGGCGCTCGAGTGTCCGATTTCAGCAAACGACCACTTTTCGGAAAGCTTGAGAAAATGCGCATGCGTCTGTGCCGGCTATGCCGGATTTCGAAATTCAGAATCGCCAAAAAACTAAGGGAAGAGCCTCAAAACTTGAGTTGAAGTGATGCAATATGGTCCTGCGCATGCTTCACAAAAATGAGCGTAACTTTTGATCCGTCCGTCGGATCGGGCTGAAATTTTGACAGGAACTCCACAGCCCAAAACCGGATCCGAAACAATCTATGATTTGTTTCGCCCATTTTTCGGGCTCAGATTCGCGATCCGAGTCTTCCTTCATGGACTTTTGGACCTTTCTTTATAATTTTAGAGTTTTTAGGGTCTTTGATGTCTTTGATGTATCTTTTATGTATTTTCTGTTTTAGGGTTTGTATTTAAACAGACGTCATGTCTTTTGGCAGAAGTTAGTTTTTCATGTATCAGTTTTATCAAAGAATTGAGAATCTGTGTGATCTCAGAACCAAACCTATCTTTTCATTACTTTTTCCAATTTCTTGATCGTTCGTGCATCATGAAGTTTCCGATTAAGATTTTCATTTCTATTATTCAATCCAAGTAGCTCAGTAAATTAGTTACATAATGAAATTGTAGAATACCAATTTTTACTATTTTCGGAATTTTTTTACTATTTTTTATGATTCGTGAAAGATGGCACAGAATCGGTCTATTTTAGCGTAATTTTGTGTAGTTTAGCATAATTTACTGTATTTCAGCATAATTAGCGAAGTTATTGTTATTTAGTGTAATTTAAAGTAATTTAGTGTAACTCAACGTAATTTAACATAATTTCAAGTAATTTAGAATACCTTTCCTATGTTCTTATGTTCAAGTAATTTACACTAAATTTAACATAAATTACTCCGAAATACACTAAATTGTAAATTACTTGAACATAGGAACATAGGAAAGGTATTCTAAATTACTTGATTACTCGAGCGCCGTTTTATTACCGTTTGAAGTTTCGTCGTCGTTTTTCGTCTTTTTAGTGAAGATATATCGTCCCTATTCATATGTAATTTACCGTATTTTAGCGTAATGTAATGTAATTTAGTGTAACTCAACGTAATTTAACATAATTCCAAGTAATTTAGCGTATTTTAGTATAAATGTGCTTAAAAGAAGTAATCTAACTAATATTTACAAAAAAAATCGAATTTTTAGCGTTAAGAATTCAGCATCTTGATATTCATATTGTCTCTCTCTAAAATCTTAAAAAAAATAAAAAACTATAGCGGACCGCCCAGCTGCTGGACGGTCAGGTGGGAAAAGTGGACCGCCCAGCCCACGGGCGGTTAGGGTAGAAATAAAAATAAAGTTGGGGTGGGAGCAGATTTGATAATTTGTTTTTTTTTTGGGGTTTTAATAAAAATATCGGGGTCCTTTTCAAGGCTCATCTAATTCTTCCTTAAAAAATTATCTCCACTGTAATAAATGAGAACTTGAAAAAGTATCCGTTATGCCGGGACCACACTACTACACGGCCGAACAAGTAAATAAATATTTTTGGAAGGTAAAGATTGAAAGAATCTTTCCATTCCTTTTTCCCAATTCCCAAATCACCCTTAAAATTTTAAAACCCGACAGCGCCATCCATCAATTTTTATCTAACGCTACATCAAGGCCGTCCATTTTTTTCTATTATCTTAATTCCGCAATTCTCAAATTCAAATTTCCAGTCTCAGGAGAGTCTCGGTCTCAGCATCCCTTTGCTCTCTCCTTCTCTTTTTTCAAATCTAAGATAGAAGCGTTTCCTCCTCCTGCAATTTTGATCCATGAACTCGATTTAACCTTAGAAATTTGTCTTTGCAAGAGAGGAGCTCACGATTCTTGGCCTCGGGATTTTGTTTCTCGTATCTTCTGCCAGGTAACGGTTCTTCACTCTAAAAGCCTTAGGGTTTTGTTCTCAATCAATTTCTGTATCTTTTTCCTATGAAATTGGGAGCTGAAATTCAGATAAAACTAAAAGCAGCTACTGGAGCTTGATTGCTTGGTTCTAGGTTCTCATAAACAGCTTCTAAAGCTGAAGCTGTATTTTATTTATTTATTTGTAATTTAGTTTATAATTTCATGCTTCATCCCAAATTTCATTTAAGTTCACTCTTCCCCATTTTTTATTCTTATGGATCTAGTTTTTCTGAATTCTGATTTCCGTATATTCACACATTGACTGCAGGATGGTGAAGGATTTCAAATTCTTGCGGCGCAACAGCTCCTCTAATGAAAATAATGAAAATATACCTTCAAATCCATCAGAATCCCTGCACCCTACTACTGATTCAGACCCAGTAAGGCCTCCTTTCAACCCAATCCAAGATCCAATTCCCACACCAAGGCGTAAACCTGAACCCACAGCCACCCCATCAAAGAACATGCCCTTTCGTACCCCAGAAAAGTCTGTAACATCTAGGAACAGGTTCGGGTGGGCTCCAGCTGACAACTCAGAAGAGACAAGCCACCATATACTCACTAATTTGCCCCAATTAAATCGTTACGGTACCGGGACAGGTACAGTTACACCTCGTACTTTGAAAGTTACATTTGGGAAGGCATCATCTGTGCACTCAGACAGCAATTCAACACATAGTACGCCATGCAAAAGTGTGACTAAGCCGGGTTATGGACAAAGTGGGTCCCGCCCTCCAGTCAGTGCGGGTATTCGAGTTGGGTTGGTAAAGGGTTTACCGATTTGTGCTAACCCAGTTACAGTGGTGGATACACCAGATGTGCCCCATTTCGAGCTTAAAGAGGATCCATCATTTTGGCTTGACCACAATGTCCAGGTACTCCATTTGTGACTAAAAGAGGTGTTTAGATGCTCATTTGCAATTAAAATCTTACTGTTAGAAGCCCAAAGTTAGTTTAATGGCCAAGTGATTATATGCCCCTGATTAGTCATGGTAACTAAACCAAAAAACATGGAACCAGTATTTTAAACTGGGAAATGAACAATTAAAAATTATGAAAAAAAAATTGCCACTCACAATAAAAATTGTCATTTCGTTACAGAAGATGCCCTTATTCATTGCATTAACTTAATAATCAGCTGCTAATAAGTAAGAAAGTTTGCATTACTTGCAAGTTGCAAGCATGAAGTGCTGGTCTGATGGGTTTCATTGTGAGTGCAATAAAGTGTTGGGCGTAATTTTCAAAAGCACACTTGTTTTATGTCTGTGTGATTTAAGCAATTTTCAAACTCTTTGGTGCATATACAGGTGGTGATCCGAGTGCGACCAGTAAACAGTAATGAGAAAAGCCTTTGTGGGTTCAACCGATGCTTGAAGCAAGAGAGCAGTCAAACAATTACATGGATTGGTCAACCTGAAACCCGTTTCATGTTTGACTATGTGGCGTGTGAAACGATAAACCAGGTTTTACAACTGCATCTAAAAGAACATATTGTTATATTTTTGCCCAGATACTTAACTGTAGAATTGAAATGCAGGAAATGCTGTTTAGAGTGACCGGCTTACCCATGGTAGAGAATTGTATGTCGGGATATAATAGTTGCATGTTTGCCTACGGTCAGGTATGTATGAACAATTAGTTTTGATTTATTTCAAGTAGAGACATTTTTGATAAAATGTGGATTGAACTAGCCTAAATTACTCGGTTAAAAATAACCAACCAGAAAAAGTGGAAAAAAGCTGGAACACCATCAGGTAAATATGGGCACTATTTTACCTGTATTATAACTAAGCACTATGATAAAGAATGCACATACCTGTTTCTCAAGTATTTGATATGATTGCAAAGACCTGCTTCACGCACTTTATATAACTTCTGATTTTTGTGGTACCTGTTTTTTTTTCTTACATCTCTTGCAATATAGACTGGAAGTGGGAAGACTCATACAATGCTTGGGGAGATAAGTAACCTGGAAGTTCGGCCAAGTCCAGATCGGGGTATGACCCCTCGTATTTTTGAGTTTCTATTCGCAAGAATTCGAGCAGTAAGTTGAATACCTTCTTATTCAGGAATTTTTGAAAGTTCTCTTGTTGTTATCAGCTTAATTTTAAAATGTGCTACTATTCGGTTTTTTTTATCAAATGAAAAAGTAAGTTAATTTTAGGCTATTTTTGCATAGGACCTTTAAAAAAATCTAAATAGGAAATCTCCTTTAAAGAAAATAAGAATATAATGAAAAGGGCGCAAAAGGCATGAATTTGTATTGTCACCAACCATTCTATACTAATGCATTATTAATTTATTATTTTTTTCACTTTTGGATAACAGGAAGAGGAAAGCAGGAGAGATGAGAAGCTGAGGTACAGTTGCAAGTGTTCGTTTTTAGAAATCTACAATGAACAAATCACTGACCTTCTGGATCCTTCCTCCACCAATCTACTAGTCAGTGTATTTCTTTCATTCTGTTATTTCTCCAAACTTGTAATCTTTTCACCTGTGTCCCTGATATGCTACTTTAATTAACAGTTGAGAGAGGATTCTCAAAAGGGTATATATGTCGAGAATCTTACTGAATTCAAAGTGGAGAGTGTGCATGATATTCTTACACTAATTATTCAGGTACTTATTCTGAATTCACTGATTTAAGGGGTAAGAATTGGACTTCTTTTTGTTACCCAAAATTTTGAGTTAACCCAGAAATTAGGTTCAAATTTTTTCTAATACACAGTTTTTACCCCAGTATGCAGATTAAACAATAGTAAAGTCACCTGAATTGAACTTCAAATTCTGAAACAGCTACCTGTACTACACTGGTTGCAACCCACAGTTCATGTCAGTGTCTGAATTGCTACAACAGAACTGAAACCTATGAAATTTGTTTATTTTAAGGAGCATTTTACTGTGATAAAAGGTATAAAAATGTGAATGTTCCCCATACATTGTTTTTTATTTTTTCACTTCAGGGATCGGCAAACAGGAGAGTGGCAGCAACAAACATGAACAGGGAGAGTAGCCGTTCTCACAGTGTATTTACATGTGTTATTGAGAGCCATTGGGAGAAGGACAGCACTGCCAATTTTCGGTTTGCCAGACTTAATCTAGTTGACCTTGCTGGATCAGAGAGGTACCATAAATTATAAGGAGTGAACTTTTATTTGATCCAAGTGGTAATTAACTGACCTAGCATCTATTAGGATAGTCGTAGCGGGTATAGATGAGAGTTTCTCAAGCCTGTATTACAGACTAAATTGTATGTGTTCCTGTTAATGAAAAGGGGATAGGTGGTAGCAAGCGTACCACTTTATTTTATAAAAAGGTGCTATAGCTGAAAGAATCAGAGAATTATCCTCTTAATTCTAGCCTTGTTCATTACTCATTAATGGTTCATATTTTGCTTATAAATTCCATTATACAACACGTGTTTAAATATTTCCATCAGGCAAAAGACCTCTGGTGCTGAAGGAGAGCGGCTCAAGGAAGCAGCAAGTATAAACAAATCTCTGTCTACACTTGGGTATGCCACAATTAATTTTTTAATTTTCATGTAAGGGTTAGGATCCACTGAGAATGCATTAATCTGACAATCTTGACAGTTTTTTTGGACCAAGCCAAAAAAGTTGCAAAACTAATTTGGGCATAGAGTTGTCTTACTAGTGAGAATGCATGTTGAGTACCCTTTGATAACTCCATCAAAGATTAAAAAAAAACAGCTGCAAATTTCAAATGGCACGATGATCATATATGGTAAATTACTTCACTTTGTATGCTTGATGTGGTCCATGTAGTTTGCATTTATAATGTCAGACTTTTAAATTGATATCTATTTATATGTTCATTTTCAAAATACTTAGATAAAGTCCAATGTCAATAGATCCTTGCCCTTAGTGTACTTTAAGACTAGTGCTATAAATTGATATCTATCTATATGTTCATTTTCAAAATAGTTACATTGAAGTCCAATGCCAATAGTATTGATATTTGTTGAATTTTAAGACTTGTGATGCTGATTTATGCGAGTACAGGCATGTAATAATGGTGCTATCTGATCTTGCCAATGGGAAACAAAAGCACGTCCCATATAGAGACTCCAGGCTCACATTTCTACTTCAAGTAAATACGTATTCCCATGAATGGTTTTCTTTTTAGTCATCTGCATCTTTTTGCTTTGTAATGTAATGCATTCTTATTTTTCATAGGATTCACTTGGTGGAAACTCTAAGACAATGATTATAGCAAACATTAGTCCTTCAATGTGGTATGCAAAATATCAAAGAGTTTCAAAACTTTCTTATTGGACTAGGATTAGATGTTGCTATAATTTTTAATTGCTTATTACTTATTTTGTAGCTCGGCAAGTGAGACATTGAGCACCCTCAAGTTTGCTCAGCGAGCAAGACTAATTCAAAACAATGTAATAATGTTTGCATAACTTTAATAAGATTCCCTTATTTTTTTTATATGCGTGTATGCAATTCATAGAGCCTAATTCACTTTTCCTACTTCCTTTTAAAATTGAAGGCTATAATAAATGAGGATATTTCGGGAGATGTGCTGGCTTTACAACGTCAGATTCGTCTATTGAAGGTAAAGTCCATTTTTACTGATTCAAATTTAACCGTTTTGAATGTTAACTTATCCAGTGAGGTTGTACCAAGTCACTTCAGACCAACAAAAGATATGACAGTGGACCAGTCAAAACTGGTAAGGTTCCAAGTATAATTACTATATTTTAATAAATGTAACAGGAGGAAGTTGCTCATCTGAAGGGTCAGAATGCTCAAAGGTCCACACTTTTGCATATGGATGATTCCAGTGACTCAGATGAGAAGACCTCTGATACCTCTTCCGCTGAGAAATTGGAAAATGGGGTGGACCCCTTAAATGCTGATAAGAGATTGAGCAATGGGTCTTCAAAGAGCATAAGACTGTCAAATAAGCAGGTAACTTGAATGCGCATTGTAAGAAATGATTTCCAATGGGACCGAGGGAAATAGGTATTGTGAACATGAGGCTTGCTCTTACTCAGTATAATTCAAACTAACCTGCATCCTATTTTGTGGCCATGTATTTTGTACTGTTTTAATAGAAGTAGCATCTTCTTGTTTACTGACTGGACTTACAGTGTCATTGAGTTTTTTTCCTAATTGTTGTCCATTGTAACCATCGTACCTTTTCCTCATCCTAGTTCCTTGCTCTACCCTAATTGAACAAAAGATTTGAAAGGTCTCTAATCTTCAGTTTCCAATTCTGTCGGTAGTTTTACAAAATTTAACTACTATTGTACTCCTTGCATTTGTACCAAAATTTTAGCAGTTGCTTACCTGTTTGTCCTCCTCTGTGTTATCTGGAAATGCTAGCAACATAGAAGCATGAAGTGAAGCCAAGTGCTTGTACTTTACCTTCTTTTTGTCAGTTTTAAACAAATCTCACCAATTTTCACCAGCATGATGCACGGTTTTCCTTTAAAGTAGGGTATTTGCTTCCTTGTTGATATTTATAGTTGGAACTCTCCCTGATCTACAAAGGATATCATAATTTTTTTTTTTGTATTAAGGAAAGTAGGTCATGGTGTACCTTAAATTTTTTGTTAACCAAGAAAAAGAGTTGTACGTGCAAGGTTTGGAAAATAATTTACAACTTATTTATCATCCCCTTTAATTCCTGAAGTGTGAATCTTTGGGTTGAAATAAGCGAGCCAGCTATTAGTTATTTGTTCTCTTGATTTAATTGAATGGTTAACCATGACTCACTTTGTATAATATATCATCTTTTGGTTCAGTGGAAATCACTAGAGGCAACATTAGCTGGTGCATTAAGAAGAGAAAGAACTGCTGAGACGACCATCAGGCAACTAGAAGCTGAAATTGAACAGCTCAATCGACTGGTATATTCGCTAATAATTGTAAAAGAGCAAACATTGAAAATATATATGAAATTAATTATATAATATAAAATGGTGGCAGGTCCGCCAAAGAGAAGATGATACAAGATGCACCAAAATGACACTCAAGTTCAGGGAAGATAAGATTAATCGGATGGAAGCCCTTGTGAAAGATAAAATCACACCTGATATGTACCTTGTTGAAGGTAACAAGGCCTTGACCAAGGAGATCGAATTGCTTAGCACCAAAGTTGATCGCAACCCAGAAGTAACCCGTTTTGCATTGGAAAATATTAGGCTCTTGGACCAGATTAGGAGGTACCATATTTTTCTGAACTTAAACTATGGATTCCCGTTTCATCAGGCACAGTATATATTAGCTGGTTGCCTGGTACTCTTCGATCTTATAAAAGAAGTGCTTTCTGTTTCCAGATATATTAGATTTTCACTTTGAATTGGAAGATGAAAATTAATCAAGTTTCAGCTTTTAATTTGTCAAATGACCCCCTTACTAAAAATTCTTGGACTTATTTAAAAAAATATCCTGCAATAAAGAACAACAGAAAATTACCCCTATATTAAAAACCTTCATATATTTTTGGACACAGGTACCAGGACTTCTACGAAGAAGGAGAGAGGGACCTTCTAACCAATGAGGTGTCTCAGCTGAGGAATCAGGTAGGATTGCATGACGATGCAACACATATTCTTTCTTTTTTTTTAATATTTTTCCTTTTCTCAAATTTAAATGTTTTAACTTTGTTTGTCCCCGCTTTTGAATTTGTTCTTTCAGCTCATGCATTTGCTTGATGGGAAGCCTGAACTTGAACAACAGCTTAAGTTGGCAACAGAAAATCAGGTTCCTGTTTTTTCCTCAAAAAAAATTAAAATGTATCCAATATATAATTCTATAATAACCAAAGAAAAAACCAGAAAGATAGGAGATATCCAACAACCAATGTACGGACCCTGTACAAAAGAGAACAGCTATACTAATTCAGAGCTTTACAACTGCCTCAGGAATTAGAGGATCCACGAGCTACTCATTTAAATGGCAATGCAAGATCATTTTCAACTGAGGTATCATTTTGGTTTGTGTATGTGTTTCCCTTAAACATTGGGATAAGAAAGCTAAAAACTATTCTAATTTGCATTAGCCTAATAAAAACAACACAGCACCTAAAAATTTGTACTGGTACTACCTGACACATCTCACTACTGTACTCATATGTTCCATCAGTTGTTATATATTTGATCTGATTGTAGTTGAAAAAGACATCTGAAGAGCTAGATAGATGCAGGAGTGATCTACAAGCTTGCATTGATGTAAACGAACAGCTCAGAAGGTCTTAACAGTCTTTCAGCGTGTAAATTTTATAGATTAAGATACTGCCCAGAATGTATGTGGTACCTGGGAGTCCTTTAATGGCCTGATTGATACAGTGTCACCTTCCAATTGATGCTATTTGAGATCCAATCTTTTGTTTTACATTGTTGGCTGAGATCCAGCCATTACCAAATTGGTATGACCCGAGTAAAAGACATTGAGTTATAAAAGTACATATTAGATAATTTTTTTCATTATCTTTTACATTTTTTATCTTGACTCGCTTACTACCATGTCTCTAAAACCAGGGAAATTGCCGATCTTAAAATTAAGCTGAGTTCCACCAAGTATGGGAAGGTCGAGGAATCAAATGAGGTAAAAATAGAACCTGGCATGATAATTTCAGTACTGCATATGTTTTTTTATCAATCCAACTAAAGTTGTTTATTTTTTATTTTTAAATGCAATTGTTTTAATTTTTATTGTCTCTTTGATTATTTCAATACTTAATTCTTTTATTTATACCAGGAGATTCTTACTGGACCAGAGAACTTCGAAGAGCAGGTGCTTAATTTACAACTTGAGCTGGATATACACAAAGCAATACTAGAAGAAGAGAAATCAGCTCATTTAGAAACTGGTGTGAAAACCATAGAACTTGAAACTGAACTAAGCAATGCCAAGTCAGTCATAGAATCTCTAGAATCACAAATTATTGTACTCATAAAGGAGCTTGAGGAAGTAAGGGAGAGAAATCTCTCAAAAAAAACTGAACCTAGGCGGCTTTCTCTGAAGCATTTGGAAAAAGAAGAATCTCCTTTGAACATAAAGCTGAAAAAGATGCAAGCATCTATAGAGATGGCACGGAGTATAAAGCATGTGCCAGAGAGTTCTCTAGACAAAGAGAGAGATGAAGTGAGAAAACAAGCTGAGGCTGCAACAGCTGAAGTGATTGTTTGTTTACAAGAAGAGTTGGTAGCTACTCAAGAAAGAGTCGAGGAGTTAGAAGCTGAGCAAGTTGAGTTGCATGCACAACTAGATGCATTGCAGAGAGAAAAGAAGGAAAGCCAAAGAGAATGGGAGGTTCTTGCACATGAGATTGCTAGTGTTTTGTCAGATGGAAGTGCAGCACTAGAAGCTGCCTCTGATGAGTTTCAAACAATTTCAGGGGGTTTTTGGCAAAAAGATTGGGTTGGTTCCCAACTTGGGAATTTGGCGAGGGGTATTTGTGAAAGGGATGGGTTGATTGAGGAGCTTAATAATTGCTTGGAGGATGCGCAAAGGGTAAGCTGTGACTTGGAATGGAAATTAAGGTCTCTCAGAGGAGCCACACTGGCCATTACTGAGGCGCACCAACATGAGAATAGAGAGAAAGAAATAGAGATTGGCATGCTAGAGGAGGAGATATGTCGGATTTATTTGGGGGAAGAGGTTCTTCTAGGATGTTTTGCCTCAATGCAATTGGAAATGCAGGAAGCAAAGTTGTTGAATGAGGAGTTGTGGGAGAAGGAGAACAAAATTGAGATTGCAATGTCGGACATTGTCAGCGATGTTTCCAAAGCAAAGACTGTGATAGAAGAGATTAAGGGGGGACTTGGTGCAAATCATGAGTCAGAACCATTGTATACCTCGGACAAAATGGTAAAGTTTGTTACTACTTATTTATCTTGTAAGAATTTGTAATATGGCGCGGTACTTGGGGATTGAAATACATGTTGTGCTGGGTACACATACGAGCACGGTGTGTTGCCATCACATGCCATGCTGACATGTCATGGGTCCCTGGCACATGAAGTGCCTTGCTAAGCATGCCAAGTTTTCCTTGGGGGCTGTACAGCACTTCTAAGGGCACTGCATGGTCCACGATGGCGTGTTGACCATGCCGTACAAGATTTGTGTGTAGGCATGTTTGGGCATGGAAACTTGCCGTAATTAGGTGTGTTGAAATACCTAACACCTTTGTGAGGGCCCGTGCCATGTCATGTTGTGCCAGCATGCGAGAACATGTGATTTTTTCCATTCCCTGTTAGTACTGTAAAATTGTGATAGAAATAATCCTCACTGCATTATTTTATTATTAGGTGGAAACCTTGCAAAGAGCACCTTTGATTATTCATCTTAGTAGAGAAATCAAGAACCTAATTGACAGTCTGGGTGAAGTGCGGGCTCTGGTCTTTTGCCAAATGGAGGTGAAGGAAAATACACTGCTTGACCAGATGCAGAGCCTGGCTACCATGCAAGACCTGAAAACTGAAGTGCTTCATCTCGAGACTGATTTCGGAGATAAGGAGAGAGAATTTCAAGTAAGAATGTTAGAAATGGAGAAGAGGATGCTTGAATTAGAGAAAGATGTTGTTGCTGCTAATTCTTCTTGGAATGATTCAAGAGAGGTAGTTTCATTTGCCATTCAAAGCCAAAAGAGTACTAACAGTAACAATAGTAAAGGGATAATTTTCTCTAAAAAAGAAGCTAAATTGAAACAACCACAATGAGGGATAAATTTTCTTTTTCTTTTTTTGTGTAACTAATGAGACTTTCATATCTGAAGCAAAAGTAAGAGCTGCATAGAGCAGACTAGACAATATAGTAATGGGATAGTCTTGCTTCAATCCTTAGTTTTTGGTTTCCTTAATATGACTCTCCAACATAATCAAGTGTCGTAACCAAGTATCAGTACAGGCATGTTCCTGACAGGTAGCTGTCCACTCAACTTTTAGAACTGTATGTATACTATTTCAACAGAAGTTATAGCTCCATCTGAATTTCATCTTCGTTTTGACTCATCAAACACACATAAAATATTTGACATTATTTTTCTGGTTCAGGCCCTCAAGCTTGAGCTAAGCGAAGCAAGGGCTTTGGCAACCCAAAAGACCCTAGAGGCATCAAATCTTCTTGCAAAAATTGAGGAGACCCAAGAAACCATACAGGAGGCCGATACTACTGTAAATGCCCTTATGCATGCAAATGAGGGATTAAAACTCCAAATTGAGAAGTACGAACAAGCTGAAAGGTTGCTATCAAGTCAGTTACAGAGCCTGTCAACATCTCTTGATGTGAAGGACAGAGAATTTAAGCTAGTATCTGATTTAGTAACTGAACTGGAAAAGGGGTTTAGACATGTGCAAAGCTCGGTCTTGCAGGAGTTGGAATCAGTGTCATCTGACATGAACCATGTCAAGTTGGGTTTTAATCATGATGTTGTCAAGGCACGGGAATTGTTAGAAGGCACTTGGTTGGAGATAATTAGGAAAGACTGTGCCTTGTCTGTGTTGAATTTATGCCAAATGGGGATCCTGTTGGAGAGAGTCACTGGCCTCACAGCTGAGAATAGCTTCCTTCAAAAAGGAATTAGCGCCTCTAATTCTCTCATTTCTAGCCTCAGAGAGAATAATCTCAAGGCCAAAACGGAACTGGAGTTATGTAGTGTGATAAAAGGAAAGCTTTTGTCTGACATAACAAAAAGCTTTAATCGCATTTCTAAAAAGGAAGAAGAGACTGAGGAAATGAAAATGCGGTTTCACTGCTTTGAGGCGAAAATAGGGGAACTCCAGTTGCGAGAGGAGAAAATGCTTGAGAGGTCGACAGCTATGGACGAAGAGCTCAGAAGCTTAGTAAAAGAGATTGAAGGTAATAAACGTGTGTTGGAAGCTTCTTTGGGGGAAAAGGAACTAATTTTACAGCAAATGGGTAAGTTGACAAGTGATAGGGAAGTGCTTTTTGGGGTTATTGAGGTAGTGGGGATGGAAGCAGCTCTAAGGTCGGTAGATTGGCAGTTAAGTTTGCTTGAAAATGAAATGTTGAGGGATGAGTTGAGGGAATTGAAGGGAAACAAGGAAGTGGTTATCCAGCAAATGAGTGAGTTGGAAAATGAAAGTGATATTCTTTTTAGGATTTCTGAGGAAATGATGATGCAAACAACTCTGAAAATGGTTGATTTGCAGTTGAGTTTGCTTGAAAATATAATGCTGGAAGATGAGTTGCGAGAATCAAGGGGAAACCATGAAATACTCTCACATGAGAATAGTAACTTACGAGATGCTGTTCACTCATCAGATTTGTACATGAAAACCCTACAACAGGATCTCAACTCCAAAATCAGAGTAATTGATTCGCTGAAAGGCGAGTTGCTTGCAATTCAAGCAAGCAAAGAAATTGCAACTGTTGGTGAGCATTTGCAAGGAATCTTTCATTCAATAGATCATAAGATAGACTTAGTATCTGATAAAGTAAACAATGATATGGTTGAACAAACGAATATGGTTTCTGAGTTTGCTTTTGAGTTAGAGGCCTTGGAGAAAATGTTAGAGGAATTAAAGGTTCAGAACAGTTATCTCCTTTCCGAACTAAACAGGAGAGAACAGCTCTCAGAAGGGCTCTTGTTTGATCTCAGATTGCTTCAGGAATCTGCCTCAGCAGCAAAGGATGAAAAAAAAGAAGAGGTTGAAGAGTTGACTAGTGCACTTGAAACCCTAAAGACTGAGCTGGAACATCGAAATGGAGAGATCGAGGACCTCTTGTCAGAAATTGGAGAGAAAGATCATGCGGTCGAATCCCTTGAGTGTGAAATTTCTGAGTTGAAATCCAGATTGGAGAGCTTGAATGGTGGGATAAAAGAACTAGAAGTGAAGTTATGTGAAAGAAACTGGGTTGCTGTGAAATTGGAGGAAGAGTTGCTCACAACTAGGGATCTGATTCATGAGAAAAATTGTTGCATTGAAAAGTTGAGAAGTAGCTTAACTCAGCTTACTGGGGAGTTGGAAATGGCAAATGCACTTGCAGAGGAAAATGAGGCTGTTGCAACAGAAGCTCGTCAGGTTCTTATGAAATTCTCCTTTGTGTAATATAAGCCCCATAAAATCTGATTTTAGTTTTGAATAATTTTTGTTTGTTTTGTGAACATAATCTAGATAGCAGAAGAAAGGAAAGTATATGCAGAGGAGAAAGAGGAAGAGGTGAAACTACTTGAGAACTCCATTCAGGAACTGGAGGCCACTATATGTGCACTTGAAAGCAAGGTACAACAACAACCAAGCCTTTAGTCCCAAACAAGTTGGGGTAGGCTAGAAATGAAAGCCAACCGGAGTCACATATTTAATTGATAAAAAAATACATATTTAATTGAAAAAAATATTCGAAGATTTAGGGGTTTTCTTAAAAATTGATTTTGGGTTTGCAGGTTGACATGGTCAAAGAAGAGGCAGGTAAACAACAAATGCAGAGGGAATTACTGGAAGCAGAGTTGCACCAATTGAGAAGACAACTTGAGGATACATGTGGAGGCAATGTGAAGAATCAAATAGTAGAGTTGAAAAAAAATATTGAAATGCTTGAGAAAGAATTGTCTAACAAAGAGGCTGAGGTGAAGCATATATATCTATTTAACTATATTAAACAAAATTATGTGAACATCCTCATGCAAGCACAAATTGAATACCAGAAAGGAAATCACCTAATGATGTCCTTTGTTTGTTTTTATGTGAACAGATAGCCCAATGCAAGGGACACATATCAGAGCTGAACATGCATGCCGAGGCACAGGCAAGGGAATACAAACAGAAGGTTCATACTTTCATTTTTTTCATGCAACTTGTCAACTTACCCATAGGCTTGGTTGTTGTTGTTTATTCTTTTATACCTATGCTTCGTCTGGTATTGGTAGTTGTCTCATTTCTTTGACTGCTAGTTTTGGACAGTAATGTAATGAGGCTAAAACTGGAAGTGTGCAGTTCTCATGATGTATTTTCTTTGAGTGTGCAGTTTTGGACATTCTGATAATAACGGTAAAGTAATATTTGAGTGTGCAGTTCAGAGAGCTAGAGGCTATGGCTCAGCAAGTGAAATCGACTGAGTCAACAGCACCAGCTGGTCCTGTGGGCTCCATGAATCAGACAAAAATTAAGGGGACAGGATCTCCTTTCAAAGGCCGGGGATCAGGTTCACCCTTTAAGTGTATTGGCTTGGGAATGATACAACAGATCAATTCAGAAAAAGACGAGGACATAACTGTACTAAAGCGCCAGATTGAGGAGCTTGAAAGCCTTGCATCTAGCCGCCAAAAGGAGGTATAAGAGTTGTCTGCTTTGCAACTGTTTTATACCTTTATGATTTGTAGAATTTTTTAGTTTTGTTATGTTTCCCCAAAATAGCTTTAGTAGTGTGCCTGTTGTCATGGAGGTAAAAAAGAAAGCTTGATTATTTTTCCCCGGAATAAAAACAAACAAATAGCCACTAAACAATTGCAAAAACAAAAATCTCTTATGTAATAGATGACCATTTGGTGCTTTATACCTTTCAGTTGATACATACCAATTATGCAAACTAAGAGATATTTCTGGCTGTAACTATAATATCTGTTTTATAAATGTAATATATGTTTGGTGCAGATATTTATGTTGAACACACGGCTTGCGGCTGCTGAGAGCATGACACATGATGTGATTCGTGATTTATTGGGGGTGAAGATGGACATGGCTTCATATGCTGTATGTCTCCTTTCATATTTATTTATTTTCCACTTATTTTATTATCTTTTTGCTGGGTATGTTTCACAATTTAAATCGCTTCTTATTATTTATTAATTAGTCAATAATGGATAACTGCCAGAAGATATCACCAAAAGAGATGGATTTTGTCAACAGTCAGGAAACTGAAGTAAAGGTAAACACTTGCGCTTCTCATGATGTATTTTCTTTTTATTTCTTTTTCTTTTGGTGTTTGTGGACCTCGATAAAGCTTAGCTTGTTATACCAGGAACAAGAAATTACGAAGCTAAAGAAACGGCTCACTGAGTTCATAGAAGAGAGACAAGGGTATGATTTTGTATAAGTCTCCCAAATCACATTCTGCTTTCCTATATATCCCTCTGAATTCGATGCATTTTTAATGCCTCAGGAATTTAATTTCTTGAAACTATTTTTAAAATGTTTGTAGATGGATTGATGAGATAAACCAGAGGCAGACAGAAATTCTGGCAGCTCGAGTTGCTGTAGAAAAGCTTCGGCAGAGAGAACAACTCCTTTTAACTGAAAATGAGATGCTCAAGGTTCACTTGTCACATGTATCTGTATCAAACTATGTTATATGAGTTAAAGAGTTTCATATTTGACAATTTACAGGTCATTAATGTCTGTTTGGTTACAGACTCATATATGTCTGTTCCTTTGTGTGTTGGGTATCACTGAGTACAGACTCAAATTCTTTGATTTTGGTTACACAAACCATTAATGTCTGTTTGGTTACAGTATACTCTGTGCAGTTGTGCAACTCATTAGACTGGTACCAGTTAATTGATTTCTTGGTGCTAGTAACATGGCATCCTGTATGGTAGTTATTTCTGTTTAGTTTTGTTCTTACATTTCTAAATTGGTTGTTCCATTTGCAGTGCGAAAATGAAAACTATAAGAATAAGGTAGTGCAGCTTGAAGATGAAATGCACAGGTTGCCAATCCAGCATAACCTCCACATGCGGATCCATCATCATGCCAAAACGAAGGTAACTTTTCATTTATTAACCCGCTAAATTATTATTTGAACTTTTGATGCTAGTACTAAGGTAACTAAATCATGACTCATTATTTCCTCCAAACAGGAAGAAAATAACATTCTACGGAAACAAAACGAGGATCTGCGTTCAAAATTGGAAAGAACAGAGATAATTCTTGAACGTGTAAAACAAGAGCTAGCTCGATACAGGGCGTCCAATGGGAGAGATTATAATTTTGACATAGAAGAGGAAGAACGACTTAGACAAACTCTACAGGTGACCAAAATATATATAATTTTTGGTCAACCATATTTCGACAATTGTCAGCAATTAATTTCTTGTTGGCTTTTGACTTGACTGAAACTGTATAATGTTCTTTGACGTTTCTATTTGCATCCATAGAATTGATGTCTACAACTTTTGGTATGGGTTGACCGTTGCTTTAGTTTTTTTATCCAAGCATAAGTACATTTTTTCGTTTTCATTAAACAATTCAGCCATTATTTAAGTTGCATCCAAAATTGTGACTTGTATAATATTTTAGTTAATGTAGTTAATTTTTTCCATTTTCATGTTTCATTCAGGAAAGCGAAGAGGACAGGCTCCAACTGGCTCAGAAGTTACTGGATATGTGCACAAGTGTATTAAAAGTATAGTACCATCTCTTAATTATTTTGCCCGAAATTCAGTTGATTTGATTTCTCTCTTATATAACAAAGTATAGTCCCTCTGCCTTTGTTGATGTCCCTTGAATTGTGTTACAGGTTGCAGGATTTACACATACAGAAGCTGACTCAAGTCCATATGCAGCAAAAGCTGCATTGGATTGTATAAGAGATCAAATTGCTTCTTTAGAGGCTGAAGTGCGAGATCTTAAACTTAAGGTGATTATTTTCTTCGCTTTTCGATTCTCCCTTTTTGTAAAGTTTCCTCCCAAAAAGGTGATGAAATAGCACTTAAAGCTTCGGCTGTGCTGCCGTTAAAGATTCTGAATCTGAAGACATAGGTCTCAAAAATTTTGATCCTCAATAACATGCTGTTTCATCATATCCTAAATTTCAGTTGTGCTGCCGTAAAAGATTTGAGGACTAGTTGACACTAAAAATTATATATATGTGTAGGCTTTTCTTATCTGATTTGATGTTTTAATTGTGCATGAAGGATTTTTAAGTTTCCCACCAGATGCTTGATATTTCTGTTCAATAGTGTAAATTGCAGAGTGAAAAGGAGAGATTGGCTGAGTTACGGTGGGAATCATCACCAGAATGCGAGGGCACATGAGAAGCCAGGAAACAAAATTCATTTTTTCCACTGGGGGAATTTTCTTTTTTCCCTCTGCCCTTGCCTCTAATTTTTTTTTTTTTTGTACATAACAATTGTTGGCATGACTGAGAGGGATGATGTATATGATCCCCATCCAGTGCATGTCAAATTATTTGATTCATCAATATATTTAAAGTAGTTTATGAACTGTCTTTCATGTTTGCAAGTTATTGATTCTACTTTGGGTTGGAATCAGGGTTCTAAATAGTTAGCTATAGTTGCTGCATTGTAGGTTTTTTGGACCTTAAAAACTATAGCGCTATTAGCCGTTTTCAGCATTATAACTGTATTTTTAGCCTTTTGTCAATCACGCGATAATCGTTATTTAAAACCTTGAATGGAACTGATGTAGATAACATCTTCATTTTGCAAAATATTATTGCTAAAGACCCTTTCGTAGAAAATTGGAGACAAAAAGAAAGAATACTAAATCTCAATTCGTAAGTATTTTTTTTATGTTATATAGGTCACTTGGAAACCATAAGAAAAATAAAAAAAAGAATACTAAATTTTTTTTATCTAAAGAATACCTTTCGAAAGACCCTTTTGTTTAAGAAAAAAATAACCACTGTCCGATTGGGATGATTGAGAGAAGTAAAAAAAGAATGATTTCGGTAGCACAAAGAAGATCATAGCAAAGCTCTTAAAACATTTATAATTTGATGGTTCCAAATGGCAGTGCGTTAGAGGCATGTTCGCCGAAAATAACAATATACTAATGCATGCAAATATTTTTTTTCTAGCAATTATGCACCAAAATTGACCAACCAAAAAAATGTTTTTAAAATATTTTTTTCTAACAATATACACTATTGTAAATTACTAATGCATGCAAATATTTTTTTCTAACAATTCTGCACCAAAATTGACCAACCAAAAAAATTGTTTTTAAAATATTGTTGATCCACAAAGAAAAAACAAACAATGACGAACAAAAGATTTCCTTGGCAAAACAAAAAACAAATTTTTATAGACAATTCTTTTAGAGTGAGGCTACGGTACTATGCATAGCACGGTTTGGTCCGTGCTACGGCTCAATATTTTGAGTTTTCAAAATCTTAACGGTCGATCCGAACCATTCAACATGATTATAAAATGAATATGTACTTGCAAACCAAATTTTACATTTTTTCGAATTTTTTACTATTTTTTTAGATAGGTAGAAAATCACTTGATCTGAAAATTATGGACCATCCAAAAACAGTGATTTTCTACTTATCTAAAAAAATAGTAAAAAAATTCGAAAAAAATGTAAAATTTGGTTTGCAAGTACATATTCATTTTATAATCATGTTGAACGGTTTGGATCAACCATTAGGATTTTGAAAACTCAAATATTTAGCCGTAGCACGGACCAATCCGTGCTATGCATAGCACCGTAGCCTCACTCATTCTTTTAAACGAATAAATAATGTTAAGCTGAACAATTGAAGGGTGTTTGTCAAAAAAGAACGACGAGATCATCATAGAAAGTTGCATGAAATATATTCGGCAATTTTTTTTTCAAATTTTATAACGATAGGATAAATGGATCCGACCACTGTACTCGTTTTTTTTTTCTGAGAAAAAGGCTGATTAGGAGCCCATCTATTAATATAAATTTTTACAACCTAACTTTCTTAATTCTTCTAGACTACCCTCGTAAAATTCTTAAATCAAAACTCCTGGATGTTCATTTTGTTTCAGCCACACACATCCGACATTCTTAACTAGCTACTGAACTCAGCTAACTTAACCATTAAATGGATACCAATAAAATTTCAGCACACTTAAACATCATCATAGTTTAAGAATTTTACATAATTAAGAAAAAGTAGGGGATCAAATGGGAAAAAAAAAAGAGAGCAGAAATATGGACTGGCCACTAAAACCGTACGAACATTTTTATTTTACAGAAACTATCTTTCAATGTGGATGGATAATCAGGTTATTCCCATGTTCTACCGAAAAAGCTGAGACAATGAGAATTGAGAAGAGCCAGAAGCCCCATATATATGATGGGCCATGATTTCTGTGGTCTGAACGTTGTATATATATTTTTTTGCAAAGTATAGTACTAGTTTATTTTATTTATTTTTATGTGCTAGTTTAATTTCATTTCGCCAGTAACTCCCTTTTGCACCACGGTTACAGCATATTTTTTTTCAAAAAGAAAAAAAAATGTTAAAAGAGATAAAACATTGAACCCCAACATGATCCAACGGTCTAGCTATTTCAATTCGTATAAAACAGATCTGAATTGTCTTATCAATATCGTTCACGGATCTTAATATAAATAGACGTCCCAGATCACTCCAAAAATAAAATTATCACAGCAAACAAAAACACATTTTATTTATAATCTCAACCCTCTTGACGAATTTAGAACCTCAGTTCTATTTAACTTGGAATTTATTAAATACTTTCTACAAAAATTAATTGCAGCTAAAAATTAGTATTAACTAGAGTTAGTTATTCATTTTATTATGGTTTTAGCATTTATAATTTTTTTCAATTGATTGTCTTTGATATTGCACTGCTCCGAGAAGAGATACATAACACGCTGTTGATTTAAAATATAATGAACCTAATATTAAATTTGACCCGGTGAATAATTTTAAAAATGATTTAAAAAAAGAGAGAATACTTTTAAAAATGATTGAAAATCAGTAAATTCAAGACCATAAGATGTGGTTCTACTCAGTATACAATATACATTTGATCTTGTTTGTTGATAAAATACATAAGAGATGATATGATTTGGACATATTTGTATTACTTTATTGGATCACTTTTTTTTATATATAGTCGTATATTAGGTTTAATATGGAGCTGTCTGCTGCCGACATTTTTATTAATATCCAAAGTTAATTAGAAATTAATATTTATGCTCAGAATTTCCGACTTTCGCTAAAAATGCTCAAACCGGCCATAAAATGGCCGGCTTACTTACTTTTTTTTTTTAGAGACATTATGAAGAGGAAAATAATGAAATCTAACACTGAAAATTTGAATTTTTTGTTTAAATTATTTGTTAGATTACTTCTTTTGATTTATAATTAGCATATTTATACTAAAATACAGTAGATTACTTGAAATTATGTTGAATTACACTATATTACAATAAATTATATTGAATTACACTAAATTACGTTAAATTACGCTAAATTACAATAACTTTGCTAATTATGCTGAAATACGGTAAATTACGCTAAAGTAGACCGATTTTGTGTCATCTTTCATGAATTATAAAAAATAGTAAAAATTTCCAAAAATAGTAAAACTTGGTATTCTACAAGTTCATTATGTAACTAATTTACTGAGCTACTTAGATTGAATAATAGAAATAAAAATCTTAATCGGAAACTTCAACTCAAGTTTTGAGGCTCTTCCCTTAGTTTTTTTGGCAATTCTGAATTTTTAAATTCGGCATAGCTAGCACGGACGCATGCGTCTTTTCGCAAGCTTTCCGAAAAGTGGTCATTTGCTGAAATCGGACACTCGAGCGCCGTTTTATGACCGTTTGAAGTTTCGTCGTCGTTTTTCGCCTTTTCAGTGAAGATATCGTCCCTATTCATATGTAATTTAGCGTAATGTAATGTAATTTAGTGTAATTTAACTTAATATAGTATAATTCAACATAATTTTAAATAATTTAGCGTATTTTAGTATAAATATGCTAATTATATATCAAAAGAAGTAATCTATCAAATAATTTAAACAAAAAAATTCAAATTTTCTGTGTTAGATTTTATTATTTTGCTCTTCATATTGTTTCGAAAAAAAAGAAGAAAGTAAGCCGACCATAAAATAGCCGGCTGATGGAAAGAGTAAACCGGTCATAAAATGACCGGTTTGGACATTTTTGTCGAAACCCCATAATTCTGAACATAAATATTAATTTTTATTAAACTTTGGTATTAATAAAAATGTCGGTGTCTGCTGTCACCATATTTGAATTGAATATTCAAACTTATCAATAATTAAATTTCAGAAAGACACATGTGTGTTTACAACAGCAAAGAGAAACATTTTATTTATATTTTAGTTAAAAAAAAAAGAATGACGCAAACGTGTCGCTCCAAAAATAAGTCAGATTTAAACGGTATAAATCCGAAGTCCATCTGAATTCATCATGTGGATTGAGATAAACAGGACCCGATTGGTCGTGATCCGACCCGATTAGACTCTGTTATCAATAGGGATTTTTTATTGGCAGTAATTATCAGAAAATAAGAAAGAGAAACAGTAAGAGTACAGTAATATTTATATTAGTAGTAAGATCGGTAGGAATCTTACCGATTGAAAAAATCAAAAAGTTTCGAACGGTATAAATCTCACCGATTTTAAATATCAAAAAGTTTTGAACGGTATAACTCTCACCGATCATAACCCTTTTGTTATTTTGTTATTAATATTGTTATAACACTATATATTATATAAACCAATCAAAATCATACACTACATATGATTAAAAAAAGAAAAGAAAAGACAAAGAAGGGAAGCAAGACAACGTATTTCATACCGGTTGGACAAATTAAAAAAATAACAAAAGGGTTACGATCGGTGAGAGTTATACCGTTCGAAACTTTTTGATATTTAAGATCGGTGTGATTCATACCGTTCGAAACTTTTTGATTTATTCGATTGGTAGGATTCCTACCGATCTTACTACGAATATAAATATTGTTGTACTCTTACTGTTTCTCTTTCTTATTTTCTGTTAATTACTATCAATAAAAAATTTCCTTAACAATAGGGCAATAGGTGGCGCAGTCAACAGTCAAGAATGTCTGTACATTGGCAGTTCGAGATTGGACTAATCAGTGGGGCCCAGTGAAGAGAGCACTTTATTCCCTCTGTTTTCGTGTTTCCATCTGCATGGGATGCAGAGCCTCAAATAGACGCTTTGTTCCATTCCCTGCACTACACGACTACGAAAATATCACCCGTCTGCCACGTTTCATTCCACCATCCCATCAATCTCCATCTCTTGAATATCCTAGGCATAGGGTACCATTGGTTAAATGATTTTTATTTAACAAAATTTCCATAAGGGTTAATTTCTCCGAAAACCAGCCAGCAAATCTTCGAACTAATATTTTTTTTGGATGGGTCCCGCCGGAGATAACTATGTGCTGATCATGAAAATGGCCAATCGACTTTCTTCTCGGATCGATTCCTATTCAATTCAATGCATAAAATTCACGAACTATGTGTGCATCGATCCATTACGTCATAGTTCAAATCATGAATTGATCAATTGCCTTGTAAGTTAACCGTTTTAATCAATGAAATAGGGCAACAACTTTATTATTAAAATAATAAAAAAAATTAGATATCAGGTTCAACATAATATGACTATGAAATACACAAAGAATAACGTTTTTATTTGTTAGAGAAATGATTTTTTCGTTATCATGGATGTTTTCGCTTCCAAATATTTGCGACATGTTTATCATCTTCTCCAATACATAAAATTAAAATGTATGATGTATACTTTTTGTATGAAAGATACAAAAATATAAAATTTGTGTTATGAAAAATTTAGTGGAAATTTCAGGAAATTTTTTCTTTATTAATGGTATTATGAATTTTTTTTCTTTAATTAGTCGCATTTATATAACTATTCTTCATTGCTGAGGTGGCCATATCATCCGCTTATTAGGCACTTAAAATAATAAAAGAGTATGAAAAATTAAAGGCCAGGTTCAATAGTTCGACGCAGCTAAGCAAAGGACTAGCACATTTTAAAATTTTAATATCCCAATAAGCAGCTCTGAAGCAGCTTCTAAAGCAATTCGAACAGCAGCAGATCAGCGCTGTTTTCAGAGAGAGAAAGAGGCGTGCCTGATTGTTTCCTAGTATCGAGAAAAACACCGAGACAGAATCTCTCCCTCGATTTTCGTGCTGGCGGATTTGAAGAGAGGCAGCAGCAGATATTTCGTCGAGTGTTTTGTTTTTATCGTACTATTTAAAATTTTAATATTTAACTAAACAAAATTATATGTAATATAAAACAATTTATGGAACTATACCTTTTGTTTTACTTGCAAGGATTCACACAACTAATTTTTTTTTAAAAAGAAGATATCTTTATTTGAAAGCTACTAACAGTCACAAGACACTGATCTCCATATTATCTCTGGATTCACAAAATTTTGTAAACTTCATTACTAAATCTTGTAAACTAATTCAACGAATCCTGCAAACATAACAATTTGTCATTACCATGTGGTCTACAATAACCTCTACTTTAACAACTTTAACTGTTTTGACTGAGACCACTTTTAAACTATGTTGCATGGATACGGGTACGGGTATCGTATCGGATACGATACGGATACGGCGATACGGCAATTTTTAAAAATTAAGGATACGATACGCCTATTATATATATTATTAAAACACTTATATACATTAAATATAATTTTGGAGTCCAAATATATACATTAAATATCAAAATTATGTATACAATACAATAGCCTAATTAAGTACCTATTAAATATTATAGCTACGAAATTCTAACAGCAAATGGAAAGTAGTGTAGTGGTCAAGAGGCATGTGGAAAGTCCACAGGACCTGGGTTCGATCCCCACTGGCGTAAGAAAAATTGATTTTTGGTAGGTGGTCCACGCGCGGTGTATGGGCTGGAGTGCTGCTCGCTGGTCCACGCGCGGTGCATGCTAGATTCAACGCTGCAGAACATATCCGAGGCGTATCCAGATGTGTCAGATCCGTATCCAGACGAGTCAGAGCCGTATCCGATACCGTATCGAAGAGGGTACGATACGCCACGTACTCTGATACGCCAGCTGGCGTATCGGCGCCGTATCGGGTGCGTATCCGTATCCGATACGCACCCGATACGGGTACGGGTCCCATAGAGGCGTATCCGAGTAACATAGCTTTTAAACCTTTGACCAGGACCACTGAGACCACATCCAGAAGATATCTAACAGTTATTCAAAACTAGTAACTAACCGGGACAACTTCTAAATTCTTAAACCTTTCTTTGAATTTTGTAAACAGTTAAAAAAGATTTTCAAAAACTTTTTTTTTAATTTTTTTTTACAATTTTTTTTTTCAAAATTTGTTTTTCCAATTTTTTTCAATTATTTTGGATTTTGTAAACCTTATTACATATTTATGTTGATAGTTTCATTGATTAATGTAAATCGGTAAAAAAATTCAAATTTTAATTTTTTTAATTTTTTTTAATTTTTAATTTTTTTAATTCTGCATCTAGATGTTTCTTTCAATTTTTTAATTTTGTAAACCTTATCACATAACTCTGTAGACAGTTTCGTTAAATACTTTAAACCGATGAAAAAATTTCAAATTCTAATTTTTTTCAAAAAAGAAATTCAATTTTTTTTAATTCTGCATCTAGATGCTCCTTTTAATTTTTTAGTAAATCTTATCACATAACTATGTAAACTTAAGTTTTAAATTATGTGAACCTAAATTATAAATTATAAATTTTATCTTTTTTTATGTGATGCATCCAAAAACTACAATTTTATTTTTGGATTCTATAAACCATATTGTAAAGCCATATAATCTGATGAGGAGGGTTCAAATGCCTCCATTTTTCATGCCTCCACCATACCTCCATTTTTAAAACTTTAATAACTCAAAACTTAAAAGTAAAAAAAAAAACCGTTGGATATGATCTACATCATTTTAGCTATACACGTGTAAAAAATTATGACATTTCAATTTTGTTTTGGTTGTTATCAAGAGCTTGTAAAAAATGTACTAATGTGGATAATTTCTAGACGTTGATTTTTCAACAAAATACTGATTCACATAAAAAAAAATCCAAACATAATATTTTTTTTATGAGCACATAGATAAAATGATGTAGATCATATCCAACGGTTTTATTTTGATTTTAAGTTTTAAATTTTGAGTTATTAAAGTTTTAAAAAATAGAGGCATGGTGGAGGCACAAAAAATGGAGGCATTTGAACCCTCCTCATAATCTGATACTATATATATTGTAAGAGGAGGGATCAAGTTACAACAAATTTGAGTTACAACAACCATTTTTTTCATTTTCAAAGTCCAAATCGTCGATCCAAACCGTTCAACGTGATTATCTAAATAAAATGTGCTTGCAGATCAAATTTTACATTTTTTAGAATTTTTTTACTATTTATTCAGTATTTTACAAAAAATAGTCATATTCAGACCATTGAATTTTGTACCCATCTTAATAAATAGTAAAACAATTCCAAAAAATGTAAAATTTGATCTCCAAGCATATTTTATTTAGATAATCACGTTGAACGGTTTGGATTGACTATTTGGACTTTGAAAATGAAAAAAATGGTTGTTGTAACTTTGTTGTAACTCAAATTTGTTGTAACTTGATCCCTCCTCATATTGTAAACATAACAACAACCTCAAAACACATCAATTAACAATGAGACATAATTATTATCACTAGAATAACTAAATAAGTCATAACAATATAACCGACATTTTTATTAATATCCAAAGTTAATTACAAATTAATTATTATACCCACGATTCTCGACTTTTGCCAAAAATGTCCAAACCGGCCATAAAATGGCCGGTTTCCTTTTTTTTTTTTTTTAGAGACTACGAAGAGCAAGATAATGAAATCTAACACTGAAAATTTGAATTTTTTTTTAAAATTATTTGTTAGATTACTTCTTTTGATTTATAATTAGCATATTTATACTAAAATACACTAGATTACTTGAAATTATGTTGAATTACACTATATTACATTAAATTACGCTAAATTATGTTAAATTATGTTGAATTACGCTAAATTACACTAATTTCGCTAATTATAATGAAATACGATAAATTACGCAAAATTACGCTAAATTAGACCGATTTTGTGCCATCTTTCATAAATCATAAAAAATAGTAAAAAAAAAAATCTTAAAATAGCAAAAATTAGTATTCTACAAGTTCATTATATAACTAATTTACTGAGCTACTTAGATTGAATAATAGAAATGAAAAGCTTAGTCGGAAACTTCAACTCAAGTTTTGAGGCTCTTCCCTTTGTTTTTTTGGCAATTTTGAATTTCAAAAAATTACATAGTGGTCATTGATGCATGCGTATTTTCGCAAGCTTTCTGAAAAGTGGTCATTTGCTGAAATCAGACACTTGAGCACCGTTTTATGGCCGTTTGAAGTTTCGTTGTTGTTTTTCGCCTTTTCAGTGAAGATATCGACCCTATTCATATGTAATTTAGCGTGATTTACCGTATTTAGCGTAATGTAATGTAATTTAGCGTAATTTAACATAATTTAGCTTAATTTAACGTAATGTAATGTAATTTACCGTACTTCAACATAATTTCAAGTAATTTAGCGTATTTTAGTATAAATATACTAATTATACATCAAAAGAAGTAATCTAACTAATAATTTAAACCAAAAAATCAAATTTTCAGTGTTAGATTTCATTATCTTGCTCTTCATAATGTCTCTTAAAAAAATAGTTTCTAATTATAAATCACTACGAAGACAAAAGAGAAACAAAAAATAGTTTCTAATTATACATCACAATGAAGACACAGTAATTTATCGGAATTTACCGTATTTTAGCGTAATTTAACATAATTTAGCGTAATTTAATGTAATATAGTGTAATTCAATATAATTTCAAGTAATCTAGTGTATTTTAGTATAAATATGCTAATTATAAATCAAAAGAAGCAATCTAACAAATAATTTAAACAAAAAATTCGAATTTTCAGTGTTAGATTTCATTATCTTGCTCTTCGTAATCTCTAAAAAAAAAAAAAAAAGAGAGTAAACTGGCTACTTTATGGCCGGTTTGAATATTTTTGGCAAAAGTTGAAAATCGTGGGTATAAAATTAATTTGTAATTAACTTTGGAATTGCAAATTAAAAAATATACATATTTTTCATCAAACATAACAATTATTACAAATCAATGCAAACATAAAAAAATTTAAATTTTTTTTAAATCGTTGTTTTTCAATAGTTCATAATTATCTGAAAATAACAATTTTGTATACATTTTAATTACTACTAAAAAATTTCAAAAAATGTAAAATTTGGTCTCCAAGTACATTTTAATAAGAACATCATGTTGAACGGTTCGGATCGGCTGTTTAGATTTTAAATTTGCAAAAATAACTTACAAAATATAATATCAAGATGTGTCACTATTTTAAAATAGTGTAATTGAATCCCTCCACTATTTTTTATTGATATTATAAGAGAGGTTCAATTTTGTCCCTAGTGTTGGTTTAAGAATTAATATGTTTATCCCCAGATGAAATTTTTTTGAATGAAGCAGCGGCTTGTAATACATGCGTATCATTTTAATATTATTGAATTGTCCGAGGATAAGATCTAAATTTTGTCCATACTGTTGTTCAAAGATTGTAAAGATCCACACAACATTCTTCTCGGAGTGGCAAATCATGGCGTGTCACCGCTTCGTCTTTTGTTAATTAATTATCAATATATAAATGAAGTTGCCATGTGACAAGGAATACTAGCCATTTACATGAAATTTTTTTAGTTCGCCACTTCATCAGTAGTCTTTGCCTCTTTGGTCGATTATTATTATTTTTTATTTTCAATCAATTCTAGTCTGGTGGATTACAAGTTGACATGATATTTAAATAGGGGTGAAAACGGTATGGATATATTCGATCCGTATTCGACAATTAGATATTATAGATATTTGATATATTCGAATGTTTGTGTGGATATTGATACTGATATGATTTTACGTTTCAATTATCCGTATCCGAGTAGTAGATATATCATATATTTTAATATATATATATATTATGAAAAAATATTGTTATTCACTATTAAAATTAAATAAATATTATGAATTTTGATATTTTTAATATTATTTTAATAAATATCTGATCCGATCCGTATTCATATCTGTATCTGACTGATATCCAATCCGTATCCGTATCAAAAAAATAAAAAAAAATATAAATATGATTTTACCACTATCCGCTCCGTTTTCACTTCTAAATATAGAGGATTATGTATGTAGATCTTTTAAATTATAAACATAATGTAACACAGAATCTCGTGACTCCAATAAAACTGCAAAAATATTAAAAATAATAATAATAAAATATACGTACACATATGAAAGAAACTTGAGCAATTTATGCATCTGTGTTCTGAAACCCTAACCCTAGGATTTGTCAGTACTGCCTTCCGATGAGGGAACACATCGGCATGGGGCCCATTTGTGCAAGGAATATAAACTGAAAGTTGGATATACGAGAAAATATATGAAAATGAGATTATGAGAGTATACTGCACTTACTGGCATATATACTGCAAATGTGGGGCCCGTGTCTAGTCGTTTCCATATCATGTCATGTCATGTTGGGGCACGCACTGACGTGAATACCACATCTATATCACAGAGAGAAACCGATAACCAGCAAAGCAGTGAGAGAAGGGAAAGGAATCTCATGTCCTGAATCGAATCACAGTCTAAATTAGATGCATAAAGCAAAGAGAGCCCGGGCTTCGAGGAGCCCCTTAGTGCTTCTCCTTTCTTGCGTCTATATGAGAGAGAGAGAGAGAGAGAGAGAGAGAGAGAAGAATTGCTGGGGCTTGTCTGAGTTCTGTGGTTATCATCGAAGGGCTTTTTACTGAGAAAAGAAAAATTTAAATGCGAGTAGCATGAGATTTTCAATATTAGCTGTTTTGAAAAGACAAAAATGGAGCCGACATTTTTAGTAATATCCAAAGTTTAATACAAATTATTAATTCTGCCCAGAACTCGACTCAATATCGAAAAATACTCAAGCCGGCCAGAAAATGGCCGGCTTAGGTACCAGAGTAAACCGGCCATTTTCTGGCCGGCTTACTCCATTTTTTTTTTTTTTTTTTTTTTAGAGAGACACTATGAAGATCAAAATATTGAAATCTAACTCTGAAAATTTGAAATTTTTGTTTAAATTATTTGTTATATTACTTCTTTGAGGAGGGATCAAGTTACAACAATCATTTTTTTTATTTTCAAAGTCCAAATCGTCGATCCAAACCGTTCAACATGATCTCCACAATAAACTGTGCTTCCAGATCAAATTTTACATTTTTTTGAATTTGTTTACTATTTATTAAGTATTTTACAAAAAATAGTCATATTCAGACCATTGAATTTTGTACCCATCTTAATAAATAGTAAAAAAAATTCAAAAAAATGTAAATTTGATCTGCAAGCACATTTTATTTAGATAATCATGTTGAACGGTTTGGATCGACGATTTGGACTTTGAAAATGAAAAAAATGGTTGTTGTAACTTTGTTGTAACTTGATCCCTCCTCTACTTCTTTTGATGTATAATTAGCATATTTATACTAAAATACGCTAGAATACTTGAAATTATATTGAATTACACTATATTACAATAAATTATGTTCAATTATACTAAATTACGTAAAATTACAATAACTTCGCTAATTATGCTGAAATACGGTAAATTACGCTAAACTACACAAAATTACGCTATAGTAGACTGATTTTGCTCATCTTTCATGAATCATAAAAAATAGTAAAAAATTCCGAAAATAGTAAAAATTGGTATTCTACAAGTTCATTATGTAACTAATTTACTGAGCTATTTGGATTGAATAATAGAAATGAAAATCTTAATCGGAAACTTCAACTCAAGTTTTGAGGCTCTTCCCTTAGTTTTTGGCGATTCTGCATTTCAGAATCTAGCATCGTGGGCACGGACGCATGCGTATTTTCGCAAGCTTTCCGAAAAGTGGTCATTTGCTGAAATCGGACACTCGAGCGCCGTTTTATGACTGTTTGAAGTTTCATCGTCGTTTTTCCTTTTTTCAGTGAAGATATCGTCCCTATTCATACCGTATTTTAGCGTAATTTACCGTATTTTAGCGTAATTTAATGTAATTTAACGTAATTTAACATAATTTAGTGTTATTCAACATAATTTCAATTAATCTATCGTATTTTAGTATAAATATGCTAATTATACATCAAAAGAAGTAATATAACAAATAATTTAAACAAAAATTTCAAATTTTCAGAGTTAGATTTCAATATTTTGATCTTCATAGTGTCTCTCTAAAAAAAAAAAAAAAAAAAAAAATGGAGTAAGCCGGCCAGAAAATGGCCGGTTTACTCTGGTACCTAAGCCGGCTATTTTCTGGCCGGCTTGGGTATTTTTCGATATTGAGTCGAGTTCTGGGAAGAATTAATAATTTGTATTAAACTTTGGATATTAATAAAAATGTCGGAAAATGGAGGCTTTGAGTGGGGTTTTATTTACAGCCAGGTAACAAAATTAAGTAACATGCATAATAGATGGTGTGTATCCTGGTTAATTAGAGGTGATTTTTATATAATTAAGAATAAATTAGAAAAAGAGGATATGTTGAACACTCAATCGGATGAAGATTTAATAATTCATACATTTTTGTTCTGGACTAGTTATTCCTTCCTTGCATTATTGGATAAAGTTTTATGTAAGGCGATTCTACCTTAGTACAACTTAATTATGCCTTAAACATAATTAAATCATATCCTTTTTTTTGTTATTCTTACATAATAATTTAGTCAATAAAAAGAACGTGTAATTAAATTTGATGAAGTGTTGATTTCTCCTAGGTGATTTAGACAATAACTAGAGACTTAAAATGCAAAATTTGCTTAGAAAATATAGAGGGTGGCATAGTAATTATATGGATGAAAATTTACAGCATGGTGATGTCAACAGAATTGTCAAAATCAAATAATTCAGATCATTTAAAACTTCGCAGTCTAAATGCATCGATATGGACCACTAAATTTTAATCAACAACAATAATCAAGCCTTTAGTCTCAAACAAATTGGAGTAGGCTAGAAATGAAACCCAATCATAATCATAAAGTCAAGATAGATAATAAAATAATAATAATAATAATAATAATAATAATAGTAATACTAACTACATTATGTCTAAATTATGTATAAATCGTAGGGATCAAAGTCCTAATTAAGTTCTACGTTCTTGACTTTGAATTACTAGTTTTATAACCTAAACAATCCTTAAATAATATTTCTTAAATAATGATTCTGGTACGTATAGTTGCATGATAACCACTAAAGTTTAATCAGACGGTCAAAATTACACAACTAAATGACAGCTGAAATGGACTCTTCCTCGGATAATGAAGTTTAATTAGAAACGCGTGGATGATGAAATCAAGCCTGATTGCATTTGAATAATCCACATAAATAATAGGTGCATGATAACCCACATTTAAAATTTCTAGGGACATCATGATGTGCAAAAGCAAACAAACAAAATATAGATGTGTGACGAGAGAATAATCTCGGGCTCATAGAGCGATACATAGGGGACATTCGCTTTACACCAATTCCAATGCACATTTTTGTATGTTCTGAGAAATCCTTTTAACGATTGATCGTAATCATATCACTTTGAACGACCCGACCCCCAATTAATTGATGCTTTAGACTAGAATTCTAGAAAGCTTAATAAGCAAGGAAGGTTAGCAATAGCAAGCCACCTGATTCGTCTCTAGAATCTTGATTTATTTGGGTTTAGGATTTATCTAGTTCTAGAGTTACTTTTATTCAGTCTATATGTGGAAGGTGAATATATTATTTACTTGGTTTAATATAGAATATTAATATTTGATACCTTAAACAAAGAGAGTTTGAAAGTTATGCAAATTAGCCGTAGAGTGAGACTCAGGTAATATCATCATATCGGCCTGTATTATTGGTCGATTTATTTTTTGTTTCAAAGTTTAACAATCAATCCAAATTGTTTAATTTGATCTTTAAAATTTTTACTTGGAGATGAAATTTTATATATTTAGAATTTTTTTAGCTAACTTGTTTGATAGGTGGAAAATCACTATTTTCATATGGTCCATAATTTTTAGATCAAATTATTTTTTTTACCTAAGAAAATAATTCAAAAAAGTATGAAAACAGAAATAAAATTTGATTTCTAAGTACATTATTTATAAGAAGATCGTATTTTGAATTGACTATGTACATTTTCATAGTAGAACCAATATGTAATATACATATTACCATAATCTCATCTTAGTTGTATATACTACAAATTAGTAAGTTGTCAGTAGATTAGGTGATTAATGTCTGTTCTAAATTTTGGGGAAAAGGTGAGATTTATATGTCAATTTTATTCTAAAAAAGTTGCTATTCTCAGAGTGGGACACTGATCCTAGTCACCGAGGGGGAATATATTGGGATTCGTTTTGGTTGATCATAAGATAGAGATTTTGTCACCAGTACATTAGACTATAATCATTGCACTTTAATATACTAATAAAGAACTTCTTGGGAAACAATAATCAGCAGAATTATATATAGACTAATTAAAGCATTTTGATCCATTAATGTATACAGATTGATTCTTTTGAGATTTCAACGAGCTATCGGTTGTACTCCTGTAGATTTGCTAAGTATTTGAATTTACCAATAGGTTTGATATTCTATGATGTAAGCTAGAATAATGATATATACATTCTTTTATCTACAGAGACATGCATTGCTGAAATCTACAAGTAAAGAACAGATGCTTCAGAGTTATTTCTGCAGGAAAAAAATTATATACCGTAATTTGATAATTAAAATGTCGTATTTTATTAAAACCTTAGCTATTTAAATACTTGAAGCGCATTGATTATACAGCTACTGCATGCGCGCTGATAAACAACCATATATATATACTAGTACCTGGAAATAGTGTAAGTTGGGTTTAGGGTTTAGGGTTTAGGGTTTAGAGTTTAGGGTTTGTGTTAGCAAAATAGATTACTTATATATTGGAATAGTGTAAGTTGCATAAAATTTGTCGTGTTTGTGTTAGCCGTAGGGTGATCTTAAATTTAAGAGTGGTAGATCAAATTAACTTGAGTGCCTGGAAATTGGGTTCAGTGTGCAACCAAGAAATTGAATTCAAATGATTGATTGCAAATGTGCAACCCCACGGATCAATGTGCAAATAAGAAAAAATTAAAAATATCTGTTGTTTCTAATGCGCAACCAAAAAAGAATAGATCCGACGTGGGAAATTTAAGACGAAGCATTATACAATTTAGATTATATTTGATTTTCTTTACAAGTTGGAAACACCAGATATATCAATTTAGATTATATTATTTGAAAGATCAAATATACGTGCTTATTGTAAGATCATATCTATTAATAGATCCACAAGTTCAGAAATATAGCAATTTAGATTATATTTGATTTTCTTGACCACGTATATATGTGAAGAGGAAATAAGAAAAAATAAATAAATATACTTATTATATAATATGTACTTTTGCTATTCTCCTTATTTTTATTTTTCTCTAAGCACGTAGATATCTGAAGAGAAAAAAAGAAAAAAAATTCGCTAAAAGGCCGAGTCTATTCAATTTTAATTGTAACATATCATGTGGCAGTACGTATGGCGAGTACGTTTCTAACTAAATTTAATCTTTTACACGTAAAAAATATGTATTGAATCAGAAAAAGTCAGATTATTTGATTGAAGGGCTGATATTCAATCCGAAATTTAATGTTTTAATCATAGTTGTTGGCAGATCAGGACATCTACGTGCTTAATATAGGATTGGATATATATATATAGAGAGAGAGAGAGAGAGAGAGTGGCTAATATACAAACGTTTGTTCCTGGACTCAGGAACAAACGGTTCGGTTCTCCGATTTTCAAAGTCCAAACAGTCGATCCAAACCGTTAGATATTCAATCTATATTAAAATGTGCTTGGAGACCAAATTTTATATTTTTTGGAATTTTTTTACTATTTATTAAGATGGTTTGAAAACTGCTGTTTTTATTAAATTTCTGCAGCATTGAAAAACAACGGTTTTCAAACCAGCTTAATAAATAGTAAAAAAATTCCAAAAAATGTAAAATTTGGTCTCCAAGCACATTTTAATATAGATTGAATATCTAACGGTTTGGATCGACTGTTTGGACTTTGAAAATCAGAGAACCGAACAGTTTGTTCCTGAGTCTAGGAACAAACGTTTGTATATTACCCATTCTCTCTATATATATATATATAAATAGATAGATAGATAGTCCGACTAATATGTTTTTAGTAGCATATGAGCCCATATGCTTTCAATTCAAAATCTATCTTATCAGCTTCAAACAAAAAATCCAAACTGTTCAAACCGATCTCCTTATAAAAAGCTTCATTCACATATAATTTTTTTTTAATTTTTGAATTCATTTAGTATCAAGTCAAGTAGTCAAAAAATGAAGATTTGTGCACATATTGATGCATTATTTGTATGTCAAAAAAGACCATTTTTCAAAAATCGTAAAAAATAGTAAAAAAATTCTAAAAATAGTAAAAATTGGTATTCTACAAGTTCAATATATAACTAATTTACTGAGCTATTTAATTCGACATTTTTGAATGTAAAATTTTGAAATTTGACCCGTAAGCATATGGGCTCATATGCTACTAAAAGCATATTAGCCGGACTATACATATATATATATATAGGACAGTGCTACGGTGCTATGCATATCATAGAAGCCTCCGTGCTACGGCTCAATTTTTGAGTTTTCAAAATCCTAACGGTCGATCCGAACCATTCAACATGATCTCCATATGAATATGTACTTGCAAACAAAACATTTTTTAGAATTTTTTTACTATTTATTAAGCCACTTTGAAAAAACAGTAATTTATACACAACAGTAAAATCTTCTGGACCATTGGATCAGCAATTTTCAAAGTGACTTAATAAATAGTAAAAAAATTCTAAAAAATGTAAACTTTGGTTTGCAAGTACATATTCATATGGAGATCATGTTGAACGGTTCGGATCGACCGTTAGGATTTTGAAAACTCAAAAATTGAGCCGTAGCACGGAGGGGCTCTATAGCATATTAGCCAGATTATATATTTATATATATAGAGGAGGGATCAAGTTACAACAAATTTGAGTTACAACAAAGTTACAACAATCATTTTTTACATTTTGAAATTTCAAATCGTCGATCCAAACCGTTCAACATGATCTCCACAATAAAATGTGCTTCCAGATCAAATTTTACATTTTTTTGAATTTTTTAACTATTTATTAAGTATTTTACAAAAACTAGTCAAATTCAGACCATTGAATTTTGTACCCATCTTAATAAATAGTAAAAAAATTCAAAAAAATGTAAAATTTGATCTGGAAGCACATTTTATTGTGGAGATCATGTTGAACGGTTTGGATCGACGATTTGGAATTTCAAAATATAGAAAATGATTGTTGTAACTTTGTTGTAACTTGATCCCTCCTCATATATATATATATAGAGCTGGGCTATGGTGAGTTGTGAAGTAAGATGTCATTTTTACTTCACGCTCATATTTTCATTTTGAAAATCCAAACAACCGATCCGAACCGCTCAACATGTTCTTTATATTTAAATGTGCTTGGAGACTAAATTTTACATTGTTTAGAATTTTTTTACTATTTATTAAGCCACTTTGAAAATCGCTGATCCGGTGGTCCAGAAATTTTTACTGTTTTTTTACTATTCACAGTGGATCAGCGATTTCAAAGTGGCTTAATAAATAGTAACAAAATTCCAAAAAATGTAAAATTTAGTCTCCAAGCACATTTCAATATTTAGAAAATGTTGAGCGGTTCAGATTGGTTGTTTGGATTTTCAAAATGAAAATATGACGTGAAGTAAAAATGACCTCTTACTTCACAACTCACCATAGCCCAGCTCTATATATATATATATATATAGCAGATACACGTGAGAGTTTTAGAGTGATAAAATGAGGAACTTTTACTAAGAGGAGAATTTAAATATCTGCATTATTTATGTCTACATATTTTTAATTTTTAATTTTTTAATAATGAAAATTTTAAAATCAAATGACAAAATAATTAAAAACTGACCGATGTGATCTATATTATTTCTTTAATTACGTGCATATCTCCATTTTTGTATTAAGCACGTAGATGTCCTGATCTGTCAACGATTTTAATTAAAATATGAAAATTTGAATTGAATATGAGTCCTACAATCAAATAGCTTTTTTTTATTATATGTATATATTTGATATTCTTTTTATGTGTAGAAGTCTAAATTTATTTAGATACGTACTCGCTACTTGTAGATACCTAGATTTCTTCATTTTGTTTTAAAAATTTCCTAAACTCTCTTATTCAATTGTCAGATACATGATTTTCTGATTGGTATTTATTTTTATTTTTAAAATGTCATTTAAGAACACATATACACGGTAATTGTTACAATTCTTGATTTCGTTGTATGTCAATGTGTCATGCGCTAATATTTACTAATATAGTTATAAATTTACTGATATTTATCGCTTAATTAGTATGCAGTCCAATTGATGAATTTTTTTATAAAAATATGGAGGTCAAGTTGTATTTTATGGAGGTCATCAATAAACTTTCTTATTTAAAAATATTGATGAAATTTTCGGATATTATGCTATAATTGGTAATTGATCTTTTATTTTTTTATTGAAAAAACATCTTCTGTATTGGATAATTCTGAAAACATATTGAGTCGTAAATCTCATTTTTCCAGAGATCTCCATCCAATTACCACATTATTCGACTAAATTAGAAAGATCAATAAAATAGTTTTCCTTGATAAATTGATGCAGAAAGCTTCAAATTACAGAAATAATTGAAAATACAATTGTATTTATTTTATTCCTGTTGGTTCTCTTGATTAGAAATCTCCAGCACATTGTTTTATTTGATGGCAGATACAGACCTGAATTACGGAATTGTATTTCTTTAAAATAATAATAATAATAATAATAATAATAATAATAATAATAAAGAATACTCAGAATTTGGAAGCCATGACATGAAATAATTCTTAACGACATTTACCAAGTATGTTTTTTCGCATGACCAGTTATACATTGCATTGTCAAGAGGTATATTATGACGTCTAATAAAAGTCATGCTGAAATAAAAAGAGGAAATTAATGCCCCAATAATGCATACAAAAAATATAGTTTACTAGAAGGTCTGGAACGAGAAATAAGATATGAACCATATTAATTTAATATTTCTAATTTCATTATATGTTTTCAATTGTAATTAAATATTTGTTTTCTCTTTTACAGATACAAGGTGTATAATATAATTACTATTATAATATCTTCAAATTGCCTTAGTCGATGTTGTCTCTCATTCAACTTTAATATACCAATTGACCTTCTATTTATAATTTGAATTTAGAACCAATACATTTTAATATCATTAACGGATATAATTGAATAATTACTCTTTTCATTAATTATTTTTTTTTTATGAAAATATGTCATTTTGTATGATAGTTTTTTGTTCTTTTATAATATGTCCCGTTGCGACGCACAAGCACAATACTAGTAAAATATTATTACTGTTTAGTTTTATTGTTATATAAATCAATAATTTGTTGATAAAATTAACATATAAAAATTATGTACATTAGTATATTTTAATAAGTTCTTATTGTTAATAAAATAAATTCGAAATGTTATAATTTTCACATGTGGATGGATTAAATAATATAGATCATTAGGTATGGTAGAATTAGGCTGAGTTTTCGGCTTGTAGCTAGAAACATATATTTAATCAGTTCTATAAGAAATAGATCCAAAACAGGACAAATTTCAAGTTGGGCTCCATTAGCCCACTTCTTCTGCTTTTATTTTTGTCGGTTGTTTTTAACAAATTCAAAGTAACTCACTGAAGTTAATACCTTTCAGGTTTCTGCTGACATTAGTGTTTTACAATCAACGATAAATTTGTTGCTTTTTACATCAACGCCATAAAACATACTGCATTTTTGGAGTCTTCTTTCTTCTTGGCTTCGCTAATACCATTGTTAAGTTAAATGAAGTGCAGTAAAGCTTAATTTGTGGTCAAACTCAACATTTGAAAGATAACATGTAGTCATGTACCACGTCGGTGGAGAGAGAAAAGGTCTAGATGCCCTTGATTGAAGGAAAGTGATGCTTATTCACTTTCCCCTTCCTCTTGTATGATCTGATCTGGGTACTCATTTCTCTGTTTTTTTTTTTTTCTATTATTTTTTTGGCTGTGGGCCTATGCAACTGAGGGAAGCAGGTATGGCTCCACTTAACACTAAAGCAACTAGGAAGTACCAATTAGCAACTTCTATTATTCAATTGCGGCTTTTTATTAAACAATAATTAAAAGTATAGACCATCATCATCCACAAAAGGACAATTTTGATCAGTTATTTTGCCAGATCAAAAGCAAATCCCTTCATTAAATTTCTCTCTCCTCATCATTCTAATATATACCATAATACCACCCCAACAAGCACAGCCACAAGCACTAGCAAAGTATTATTTTCATACACAACCAACTCTTTCCTCTCTTAAACTACTCTAGCTATTTTAAATCATGATCCAAGAAGTATTGTCTGGTTTCATGGAAGAGCCCAAAACCCCCTCTACTCAAGCAATGAATTGCTCCTCTCCTCTCTCCTCTCTCAACCCCCTCCTCCCCTTCTCTCTCCAACCATCCTGCCCCTCAAGAGCCACTGCGTTGTCCGCGGTGCGACTCGACTAACACCAAATTCTGTTACTATAACAATTACAACCTTACTCAGCCTCGCCACTTCTGCAAGACCTGTCGCCGCTACTGGACTAAGGGCGGTGCTCTTCGTAACGTGCCAATTGGAGGCGGGTGTCGGAAGGCCAAAGTTGTACCCACCATATGTACCAAATCGACCGGTATGAAGACCAAGTCTGTTATTGGGGCACATGAACTCACACAGGGTCCGATTTCATGGGCCGCACCCCATACTGCACAACTGGTGGCTCTTTTACGGGCAACTAATTGCATGCAAAACCCTAATCCTAGTTTGGGTCTAAACATGACGACGTCGCCTAATGTACCATGCTTGCTCAATGGGTTAGATAATTTGTATGGCCATGGACATCAGTTTTCTTACCCCATGCAACAAAGATATCAAAATAGCATGCTACAAGGTGAGCAGATACCTGTTCCTGGTACGCAAGAGATGTACCAAAGATTCAAAACAAACCTTTTTAATGATCAGTTGCAATCTGTGGTTGGAAATGTTGGGGGTTTTGGTTCTTCTAATACAAGTATGGCGATGGCCACGGGAATGGCAACAAATCATGGTGTGAGTGTAGCAAGTTCTCTCATGGACTCTGCACCTTTAAATGCTAGTGAATTAGCTTATGATTTCCAGGTTATTAATGGTGTTTTTCCTTGAAGAAGGCTACTCTTTTTTCTTGAGTGTTATGTTTTGATATATGTGGCATTACTTCTTAGCCATTGGCATGGCTTTGCATTGTATGATGTTCTCTTAGGTTGGAAATGTTATTAAGGCGGTGTTTGTTTAGTTGATATATTAATAGTTATAGACTTCTAATTTAATTTTCTTTTGGTTTTCTTTAATGGTTCTTTTCATTTGCCAATTAACTGGAGTTACAGTGACTTTCACTGAATGGTCTTTTACGCCACGGACCCATAGAAAACTTCCATAAATTTTAAAATGCAAAATTATTGAGTAATTTCTCACTGCTAATTCTGTTTTTCTTCAATAGTATATGGTGAAGTTCTTTCTTTCTTTAAAAAAAAAGGATAAGAACTTCCATGCATAAGATGCCAAGATAGTATAGAGAAGAAATGAATCGTACGGAGATTCATCCCTGTGGTCTGACGTGTGTGAAAGTAAATATGCGTAGAGCGGAAGGGATTGAAGCAATGTTAATTAATAAAATTAAGCTGAAAATAGAAAATGTCAGACCCAAAAAAAGAAAAGATATCAGATATGAATGACCAGATTATTCGATTCTCATGTGTTCAAATATAGAGGTTGCAGCTTTAATAGTTTAATACATAGGTAAAGTAACAAGTGAATATAAAATATTAGGTTCATTTTAGCAACTTTATGTCATATACCCAGAAGGTCATGACTAGAAATTTAATTTTAAACAACTACTTCTAATTTTAAATTCAAGATTCGAATTCTAACAATAAATCTGATCAGTACACAGTTCTTTGGATATTAAATAAACTTATGGTTATGTCATGCGCCTCTTTGTCCATCTTGTGTCCTTGATGAGTAATGATCTCCTCGCAAGTATGAAGGTTATTTACGTGTCTCATATTTGAATTCATGGAGATTGAGTGATGAAATTTCATCTGGGTCAATTAAATAATTTAAATTTCTATTGTTATGGCTAAGACACCTTATTTAATTTATTGAGCACATTATCATTAGAGGGAGGCTATGGTACTATGCATAGCGTAAATTGGTATGTACTACAGATTAAATATTTTTGTTTTCAAAGCTCATGTAGTCAATATGCATAGCGTAAACTGGTATGTACTACAGATTACATATTTTTTTTTTCAAAGCTCATGTCTGAACCGTTCAATAAGTTTCATATGAAAATGTACTTGCAAACTATATTTTATATTTTTAAATTTTCTTAATAACTTTTTAGGAGTCTCCAATTATATATATAAAAAAGTAAGTATTAAAAAAAACAAGGCTACTATCTAGGTCTGTTTCAATTGATTGAAACATGTAAATTACAAATTAAAAACATGTTCTCAGACTAATATCAGGGTCTGAGTCTAAATGTTCTCATAGTAGACTATCGACTACCTAATATAAAACCAACACAGTTCATCCAAAAGCTAACACAAAATATTAATAGTTCACCGGCTTCCATACAAGTAAGTATTTAAAAAAAAAAATTAATCTACAAATACATTTTCATACGAAGATCTTGTTGAACAGTTCAAATCCATTGTTTAAACTTTTGAAAGAAATATATTGATGATCCATAATACGAATCAATATGCACTGTGTATAGTTAGTACCATATATAACCCAACTCTTATCATCACCTATCTCGATCGTCCGCTAAAAAGGTTCAGTCTCTATCTTGAATTCGGAATTCTTAATATTCTACTTTAGGTGCTCTTCCTCTTCACCAGCCTGTTTTTTCTTTTTCCCTTTTACTGCTCTCCATTGCCAAGTTGAATTCGATATCTTCTTCCATTGATGCCCATTTTTTATGATCATTAATAGCATCCAATTTACTTCCTAGACTTGTGCTCCATGCTTCTTTTGAACAATTTTCTAGCCATAACTTTGAGTTTAAATCTGATTTTGAACTCAAATGGAGTGCTCTCGATATCAATTATAGGATTTATGTTGGTTTCAGAAAAGAAGGTTGTAAAGTTGTGCTTGTTAATAAAAATTTGTCACAGAGTTATATCCAATCTTAGAGTGTATATGACCAAAATAAGGTTGTGTCCCTATGGACATGATATATAGAACTTAACTGCGGAGATGGAAATTTGGGGCTACTGCCGGAAGAATGAGTGTACAGGTTTTTGCTAATAAGCATTTAATGCATATATAAGCTACCAATGTGTGATACTTCTAAATTTTAATGTACATTTATGATCATACATGTTTTGTTGGTAAAAATGTTTACTTGGTTAAACTTGTGGGGCTGAGTTTATAGAAAAAAAGGTCAAGGGTACAAACTGTATATGATGAGAATGAGACTTTTAGAGGCTGGCTCCTGTACCGGTATTCTAGTACATTTGTAGTCGGTATGTGACTGTATTATCAATGAAGCAGGCGCGTGTGTGCTGAGATCATTTGATTTCCCATGAGTTTAACGGGGATGGGGCTTAGAAGTTGATAGCTGAAATATTGTATTAACTAGTTTCATGATTAATGAAAAAGACATTTTATCCTTTTTTCAAAAAAAAAAAAAAAAAAAACTACCAGCATTTTATGCATTCTATCCAAGTTTTGAGTCAAGAATATTGTAAATAAATTTGTTTGATCAAAGTTACCGTAGGTATGTTTCATGTCTATATTTATATTTTTAACTAATTTGGATTCCTTTTAAAATTCCAGTATCATCAATCACTAAATTCATTATTTTCTAGCTCTCATAAATATATTTTTGACAGTCTCTCTGCATTACAGGCTTTAGGAAGAGAAAATTGTTGTTTAATGGGCTGGTACTGGGACAGTCCACTGGGCCGAACTCGCTTTTTATTATTCCTTCATTTTTCTTTTCTTGTCGGCAGTCTAATCTTAATCTCATGACATCTGTCAGTGCAGAATGCACACACGATTCGTAGAGTCAGGGTCCTCTGAAGTAACTCAAATTTGGAGTTTAAACCCGGACTAATCCGGCCCGAGAGAGAATACATGTGGTCCTCTAATATTCGTTATAAAAGCACATCGGAGATCGGATGGTCTGTATTTAAACACAAAATTTGAGGTACCTTAGATGATAAGAATTTTTCATTCCCATTAATGGCTTCTGGCTTCTGGTCTGTGCAATTTGCAACGCTCTCAGAGAAAGTCTTTTAACTGCACTTTCCCAAAACAAGAAACGGTACTCATAAACCCTCGCGAAAACAAATAATGGATTTGAAGGAATCGATCGGCAACCAGACTGCCTTCTCGCTGCGCCTGGCTCACCACATCAGCTCTAGCGTCGCCAGTGGTTCCAACCTTGTCTTCTCCCCCCTCTCTCTCCATGTGGCTCTCAGCCTCGTTGCTGCGGGGGCGAAGGGCCCCACGCTCGATCAGCTCGTCTCCTTTCTCGGGTCGGGTTCATCCTCGTCGGATCTGGTCAAGCTGTCGTCTCAGATCGTGGAGCTTGTGTTGAAGGACGGGTCGGGTTCGGGTGGACCCCGTCTGGCATTCGCTAACGGAGTCTGGTTCGATCAGTCTCTGACTCTGAAGGAAGATTTTAAGAAGACGGTCACTGTTGCGTATAAGGCTGAGACCAAATCTCTTGATTTCCAGAACAAGGTAACCTTCATCTATTATGTACTAGCTGAAAATAAATTGTGCACAGTAGAGCAGAATTCAGCTAATGATCCAAGTCCGATCATCTGAATTAAATGCGTAATAGAAGGAACTTGTCGTTGCCATTAAAATAAAGGTAACATACTCTGGATTATATTCCAATTAAAACCGGGTTGGTGACCTTTTTTGCTCCTTTTAGGAAAACCTTAGTTGTCAGCTGAACTAATTTAACTTTATTTCAGAGAGAATACATGCACACAAAAATTTGCTATGTTGTGGAAGTAGATATTAAGGGAGATCTTCATTCCAAATTTAGGTGTTACTGGATTATATTTTGATATTTATTTTTGCATTTTCATGGGTTTTATCACAAGGCGTCAGAAGCCGCTTCTGAAGTAAACACATGGGCCGAGAGTGCAACAGCCGGGCTCATAAAAAACCTCCTTGAACCTGGTTCAGTCGATCAAGACACCCGGCTCATCCTGAGCAATGCCCTCTACTTCAAGGGTGCATGGTCTGAGAAATTTGATCCGGCAGAAACCAAAGAAGCCGAGTTCCACCTACTCAATGGGACCACAGTTCAGGCGCCCTTTCTCTCAAGTACCAAAAAGCAATTCGTCTCTTCATACGACGATTTCTCAGTACTCAAATTACCGTACCACCAAGGAGATGATAAGAGGCAGTTTTCAATGTATGTTTTCTTACCTAAATCAAAAGATGGTATTTGGAGCTTAACTGAGAAAATCGGTTCTGGAACCCATTTTCTGGATCAACACATACCCCATAACAAGGTCAAGCTTGACAAGTTCAAGTTACCGAAATTCAAGATCTCTTTCGGGTTTGAAAGTTCAAAGGTCTTAAAAGGGTTGGGGTTAGAGTTGCCATTTTCTGGATCGGGGGATCTGACAGAGATGGTTGATTCATCAGTAGGTAAGGATCTGCGTATAGATTCAGTTTTTCACAAGGCATTTGTGGAGGTCAATGAAGAAGGGACTGAGGCAGCTGCGGCAAGTGCTGCTGTTGTGCAACTGAGGGGGTTGTCTTTTGGGGGGGCCACCGAGTTTGTTGCTGATCACCCATTTGTGTTCGTCATAAGAGAAGATATGACTGGAGTTGTTCTGTTTGTGGGCCATGTGCTTAATCCATTGTTAGAGTGAGAAATTGAAGAGTCTGCATTTCTTTTCTTTTGATGGTTTGTAAGATAGAATAAACAAATTATGGTTGTTTTTAGCTTAAATTATTGTGTCTTGAGATTATTGAAATGATTTACTCTTTAGATGTGCTTGTGTTTATTAAATTTCAAAATGTAGCAGTTTTAAATCTTTGTACGTGTCTTGTCCTTTGTTTTCCTCTTTCAACATTTTCTCAATTTGAATGTGTGAAAGTCCGGTACATAACATATGATTTATTAGACAAAAGTACATTGTCAAGCAGATAAAGAGCATACAAATACGAGTATACCAAACAATATAAATTGAAAGAAACGTGTTTTGCACCTTGTTTTTGTTTGGATGGATAGTAGAGGAAGGGAGGGGAGCGGAGGTGTTTTACACCTTGCTTTAGTTATTTACCTATATATAGTTTCAGCTAATTACTTATCAAATTTACATAATTATTTCGTAATAGGATTTCATTCTTTCTCTGAGCTGGCAGGCTTTCTTATATGGTGTCCCATTTTTTTTTTTTTTTTTTATTATCGATTTTTCTGATTTTGAATGTTGATATGGCGTACCGTTTTTACTTTTTTTTTTTTTTTTTGGATGGGGCTGCGGTACGGTATGGAGACGCCATCCATACCGTGTACATGTTTTTTCATTTTTGAATTTTCTCGTATCTTTTTCCATTTTAAATTTTTCATTTTTTCTATTTACTATGAATAAAAATTTCGGTCCTCTCTGCTTTTCTCTCCTTTATAAGAAAAGGAATATGATTTTTTTTTTTATTATATGAAAAATGGAAATGTGTGTAAAGGAAGTTAACAGTAGTAGAAATTATACGTTTGGATACCTAAGAAATTAGTAAATTTCCATCAAATATATTGGAGATTAGTTTTCTAGCCGTCCAAACGAATAATTTTCGTTGCTATCTTCTTTTTTTCATTTTTCTGTACTTTTTCGCTTTGTTCGGAATGCTGAGAATTTTTTTCAAATGTGATTAGAAAATGCATTTACAGCGAGTTCGGCAGAGAGAATGAAAAATGGAAGTATAATTGATTCGGAACAATTTTGAGGGGTTGAATTCGCATGGTGAAATCCGACCCAAGTGTAAGAATTTTAGCAAAAGTTGCTTTGTCTTCAAAAATTGTGCCTACTAAAGAAAAATGAGAAAATTACAAGTGTATCCATCAAAATTTTAGAAATTTCTATTGAGTCATCAAAATATTTAAATATCCTATTTGTCCATTCAAACTAAACATTTGTCTTATCCTCATTTCTTTATAAGTATATTATTCCGAAAGAATGGGTTGCTTCATTATATGGAATAAAAGAACCGAAACAATGGTTTGCTTCGTCACATGGAATAGAAAAAACTAAAGTACTTCATTCATTTTCTGATAATCATTTTATTAAGTTTCTAAAAATAATATATTTTGGCCGCCCTCTCATTTGAATACCTCTTCTTGACATTTTCAAGGGACATATATACTCCATACCAGATCTTCAACTTGTCTTTTAGAGCCCAAGGGCTTTGAAATAAAAAAAAAAACTTGCTTTTTAGGGATTTATACATTAGTAATTTAAGTTAATATAGGAATACCAATTTAATAAATGAGAAAATTTATGATTTCGGTTGTAAGATCATCAAGAAGAAAAGTTCAAAGTCGATAAAAATTTTAAAAATATATCATACAATGTATATTTAATGTGAAAACTGATTATATATTTTAATCTAAAGGCGATCATGGAGAAAATTTAAAAAAACGAAAATAAGAAATTGCAACATACAATACATATTTAGAAAAGTGGCCTAAAGTAGAAATTATACTTGTTTTGTTTTTGTTCTCGGACTCAATAACAAAAATTAGATATTACATTAGAACCGTCAAATAATTTCGTAAAAATGTTATTTTGGATCTCAGTTCTTTCTCAACAAGTTATTATAAACGCACTCAAATTAAATTAATATTATTTACCAGAAAAATTTAGTTCTACCAACGAAGGTCCCCATCACCCGCTCTTAGACGGGCAAATTGTGTTTGGTTTTTATTAAAATTCTTTTTTTAGTACTTGTTTATTAAAGTTCTACAAATACTTTAGCTATACCGTAGATATTAATATTGCTCAAGAGCAAGAACTAGCCTTTGTTTTGGTGGTAAAGGCAATGCTTTTTGTGTGAGAAGTCGTAGGTTCGAAATTCAAATGAAAGATTTTTTTGTGGATATTAAATAGTTGGGTGGCTTAACCTGCAATCTTTACTAAAAAAAATTATATTGCTCAAGAGCTACCATTAATCAGATATTAATCGATATTCTGATCCAATTGTTGTCGGGCATGTTAACTGTTCATTTGAAGTCTAGAAGAGGTGCTAACTGTTCAGCGGTCGCTCGCTCCAGCGAAAAAAAAAGAACGATATGGTAGGTGATATTTGGGTGATTTCAAAACCCTATCAGCCGCCTCTTTCTCACCCCTCCTCCCATCTCCCCTTCCAATACGTCCCTCACCCCTTTTAGACCTCACCCTCGACACACCACCTCCCCCCTCTCTCTGAGCTCTACCTCTTCGAGCGGAGAGGAAAATAAGGAAGAAGGGAGGGACCAAAGTCGACCGGAGCCGAGAGCGTGGTATCGTCAGAGCTCAGTACATAGAGTCTCTATTCCTATCTCGATCGGAGCACGACGGTGAGTAGATTCGGTCGTCATAGCATGACAACATTCGAAGAAGAACGGATTCGGTCATAGAGAGAGATGAGGATTAAGGAAATAAAGTAATTAAGAGTGTATATAGGTAGGATTAGAGGATTAGAGCAGTTTGGAGGATTTCATGAGAATAAAATAGTGGATCTAAGAATTTGAGTCATTTGACTCATTGTAAATATATATATTTTTTTATCAATTGAATCGTTAGTAGGCATTTAAAGCCACTAACCTTCAAAAAAATGTTCATTTTATGAATCAGGTGGTGTCACTACTACAAAAAGGGGTCTTCTAATGTCTGATTGCTAACGGTTTGAACCATTTTTGTTCAAAATCAAAAGTACAGAGGTGTTGTGGTAAGTTTTGCAGTTAATTCAATCTTTATTTATCGGTTCTACAAAATAAAAACTAATAGAAAATATTGTTCATTTTTTCCTATAGGTTCAAAATAGTGAACCGTTAGAAAAGGTTCAACTTTTTCTATCAGTTTGTTCTTTAGATTTGATAGAAGAAGTATGACATTAATTCTATCGGTTCTACACTTAGAACCGATAAAATAAAATGACCTTATCTTATCGGTTTTGTACTGTAGAACCGATATGTCAAATATAATAAGTTTGTCAACTTCTAATATCGATTCTACACTTGGAACCGGTAAAAGAAGACCGTTTCAAATTCTAACTTAAACATGAATTTCTGCAATTTTCACTAAGTTCCCGCTCCTCACAAACACTATCCCTCTTCATCGTTGATGACGCTCAAACATGTAGCGAAAATCACTATCTTTTTAACCGGAAAATTGCCAAAAACAAATTTGAAGTAACCATTTTCCTTATTTATTTACCGCAAAACACGTTTGCGAGTCATATTAGCAGGTTTTGAAGAAAGTTGCCTATTTAGGCAAAAAACAGAGCAAAAATATCATATTTCAGCATAAATGGAAACACCGCTAAAATTAGACATCTCATGGAGCATACAACACTTCTCACGAAGTGCATGATATGCGAAATGAAGTTATAATAAAGAAAATCTTCTAAGTACGAAGCCCGTGTGGCATAAAATATGCATGTCAACTAGAAGAAGATGAAAGACAACAAATAGAACATGATAGACAACCAGTACAAGATGAAAGACTACTAGAGGTAAAAAAATACAACTAGAAAGAGATGAAAGACAAACTAGTAGAATATGAAAAACAACTAGTAGAAGATTAAAGACAACTATAAGAAAATGAAAGACAACTAGTACAAGATTAAACACAACTAGAAGAAGATGAAACACAACCAACAAAATAAGAAAGACAACCAGTACAAGAAGAAGATGAAATACAAACAGTAGCAGATGAAAGACAATCAGTAGAACAAAAAATACAATAAGTACAGGATTAAAGACAACTAGAATAAAATGAAAAACAACTTGTAGAAGATGAAATACATCCAATATTACATGAAAGACAACTAGTAGAACTTGAAAGAAAACAAGTAGAACATAAAAAACAATTAGTACTGGATGAAAGACAACTATAAAAAGATGAAAAATAACTAGTAGAAGATGTAAGACAACGAAAAGAAGTTGAAATACAACTTGAAGAAGATGAAATACAACCAGTACTAGATGAAATACAATCAATAGGACATGAAAAACAAACAATGAAATATAGCTAGAAGATAATTAGAATAAGGAGGACAACCAGTATAAGATAAAATACAACTAGAAGATAATGAAATACAGCTAGAGTAAGAAGAAATACAACTAGAAGAAAATGAAATACAACCAGTAGATCATGAAAGACAACAAGTAGAAAATGAAAAACAACTAGAAGAACATGAAAGACAACTAGTATAACATGAAAGACAACTAGAAGAACATAAAAGACAACTAGTAGAACATGAAAGACAACCAATACAAGATGGAAGACAGCTAGAAGAAGATGAAATATAACCAGCAGTAGACGAAAGACGTCCACTAAAACGTGAAAGACAATCAGTAGAAGTTAAAACACAACCAGTTTAAGATGAAAGACAACCACTAGAAGAAGATGAAATACTAGTAGATGTAGAAGAATAATAATGACAACCAGTAGAACATGAAAGACAACCAGTCGAATATGAAAGACAACAAATAGAAAATGAATAACAACCAGAAGAAAATGAAAGACAACCAGTAGAACGTGAAAGACAACCAGTAGAAAACGAAAGACAATTAGAAGAAGATGAAATACAACCAGTAGTAGATGAAAACCAAACAATAGAACTTGAAAGACAACTAGTAAAACATGAAATACAACCAGTATAAGATGAAAGACAACTAAAATAATATGAAAAACTACCAGTAAAAGATGAAACACAACTAGTAGTAGATGAAAGACAACCAATAGAACGTGCACGACAACCAGTAGAACATGAAAGACAACCAATACAAGATGAAAAACTATTAGTAGAATATGAAAAACAACCAGTAGTATATGAAAGACAACCAGTAGAGTGTGAAAGACAATAAGTAGAATGTGAAAGACAGTAAGTAGAACGTGAAATACAACCATTAGAATATAAAAGACAACTAGAAGAAGATGAAAAACAACCAGTATATGAAAGACAACCAGTAGAACGTGAAAGACAACCAGTAGAACGTGAAAGACAACCAGTAGAACGTGAAAGACAATTAGTATAACGCAAAAGACAACCAGTACAAGGTGAAAGACAACAAGTACAAGGTGAAAGACAACCAATACAAGATGAAAGACAACTAGAATTAGATGAAAACACTTAGTAGAAGACGATGAAGGACAACTAGAAGAAGATGAAATAGAATAGAATAAGATGAAAAACAACAAGTAGTAGATGTAAGGTAACTACTACAACAAGAAAAACAACTAGTAAAAGATGAAAAACTAGTTGAATATCAATGACAACTAGAAGAAGATGAAAGATAAGAAGTAAACAGGAAAGACATACAAGATTAAAGACTACAAGAAGTAGATGAAAATATTACTAGAGGTAGAAGAAATACAACTAGAAGAAGATGGAAGACAACTAGTAGAACATGAAAGAAAATTAGTAGAAGATTAAAGACAACTAGTAGAATATGAAAGACAACTAGAAGAAGATGAAAAACAACTAGATGATAACGAAAGACAACAAGTAGTATATGATAGACAACCTGTAGTAGACGAAACACCAGTAGTACGTGAAAAAGATAACCAATAGAACATGAAAAACAACTAGAAAAAGAAGAAAAACAACTAGTAGAAGATAAAAGACAACCAATATTACACGAAAGACAACCAGTAAAACGTAAATGACAACCAGTACAATATGAAAGACACCTAGAAGCAGATGGAAAATGTCAAGTAGAAGAAGATGAAAATCAGCAAGTAGAACATGAAAGACAACCAGTACAAGATGAGATACTATCAGAAGAAGATGAAATACTACTAGAGGTAGAAGAAATACAACTAGAAGAAGATGAAAGACAACTAGTAGAACATGAAAGAAAACCAATAGAAGATGAAAAACAACTAGAAGAAAAAATAAAAGACAACCAGTAGAACGTGAAAGACAACTAGTAGAACTTGAAAACAACTAGTACAAGATGAAAGACAATAAGAAGAAGATGAAATACAACCAGTAGTAGATTAAATATAACCTATAGAATGTGAAAGAAAACCAGTAGAACATGAAGACAACAACAAGAAGATGAACAACAACTAGTAGGAGATGAAATACAAGCAATAGAAGATGAAAGACTACCAGTAGCACGTGTAGGACAACCTGTAGAACATGAAAGACAACCTGTACAAGATGTATGACAATTAGAAAATGATGAAAATCGACTAGTAGAAGATGAATGACAACATGTATTACATTAAAGACAACAAGAAGAAGATGGAAAACAACTAGTAGAATATGAATGACAACTAGATAGAGATGAAAGACAACAAGTAGAACTTGAAGGGCCACTAGAAAAAGATGAAATACTACTAGAGGTAGAAGAAATACAACTAGAAGAATATGAGAGACAACCAGTACAACATGAAAGGCAAGCAGTAGAATATGAAAAGACAACCAGTGGAAGATGAAAAACAACCAGAAGAAAATGATAGACAAACAACAGAATGTGAAAGATAACTAGTAGAACATGAAAGACAACAGTAAAAGATGAAATACAACTAGAAGATGATGAAATACAACCAGTAGTAGACGAAAGACAACCAGTAGAACGTGAAAGACAACTAGTTATAACATGAAAGACAACTAGAAGTAGACGAAAAACAACTAGTAGTATATGAAAGATAACAAGTACATGAAGAAAATAACTAGTAGAAGATGAAAAACAACTAGTAGAATATGAATGACAACTAGAAAAAGATGAAAGACAACAAGTAGAACATGAAAGACAAAATACAAGATGAAATACAACTAGTAGAACATGAATGACAACCGGTAGAATATGAAAGACAACTAGAAGAAGATGAAAACAAACATAATATAATGAAAGACAACTTGTAGTAAATGAATGACAACTAGTAGAATGCGAAAGACAACTAGTAGAACATGAAAGACAATCAGTAGTAGATGAAAGACAATCAGTTGAACGTGAAAGATAATCAGTAGAACATGATAGACTACCAGTTGAATTGAAAGACAACTAGAAGAAAATGAAAAATAACTAGTAGGAGATGAAAGACAACCAGTAATGGATGAAAAACAACGAGAAGAAGATGAAAAACAACTAATAGAATATGAAAGACAACTAGTAGAAACTAAAAGACAACCAGAAGAAGATGAAAAACAACTTGTAGAATATGAATGACAACTTAGAAGAAGATTAAAGACAACTAGAAGAAGATGAAATATTACTAGAGGTAGATGAAATTGAAAGACAAATAGAACAACAAGAAAGACAACCAGTACAAGATGAAAGACAACTAGAAGAAGATGGAAAATAACTAGTAGAAGATGAAAGACAACCAGTATTACATGAAAGATAACTAGTAGAACGTGATAGACAACCAGTAGAACGAGAAAGACAACCAGTAAAAGATGAAAGACAATTAGATGCAGATGGAAAACGACTAGTAGTAGAAGATGAAAGACAAATAGTAGAAGATGAAATACAGCAAGTAGAACATGAAAGACAACAAGTTCAAGATGAAAAGCGACGAGTAGAATATGAATCCGTTAGAATATGAAGACAACTAGAAGAAGATGAAAAACAACCAGAATATAATGAGAGACAATGCAGTACAAGAAAGACAACCAGTAGAACGTGAAAGATAACAAGTAGAACATGAAAGACAATCAATGCAAAGATTAAAGACAACTAGAAAAAGATGAAAAACGACTAGTAGAATATGAATGACAACTAGAAGAAGATGAAAGACAACAAGTAGAACATGAAAGACAGCAAGTAGAACATGAATGACAAAATACAAGATGAAAGACAACGAGTAAAACATGAATGACAACCGGTAGAATATGAAAGACTACTAGAAGAAGGTAAAAAACAACCATAATATAATGAAAGACAACCAGTAGAAAATGAAGGACAACCAGTAGAATGTGAAAGACAACCAGTAGAACGTGAAAGACAACCAGTACAAATTGAGAGACTTCCAGTACAAGATGAAAGACAACTAGAAGCAGATTAAAACACTTAGTTGAAGAAGATAAAGACAACTAGAAGAAGATGAAATACAACTTGAAAATGATGAAAAACAACTAGTAGTAGATGTAAAACTAGAAAAACAACTAGTAGTAGATGAATACAACAAGAAAAACAACTAGTAGAAGATGAAAAACAACTAGTTGAATATCAATGACAACTAGAAAAAGATGAAAGACAAGAAATAAATATGAAAGATAATATTTACAAGATTAAAGACTACAAGAACAAGATGAATGCTACAAGTAGAAGAAATACAACTAGAAGAAGATGAAAGACAACTAGTAGAACATGAAAGAAAACCAGTATAATATGAAAGACAACTAGAAGAAGATGAAAAACAACTAGAAGATAACGAAAGACAACAAGTAGTATATGACAGTAAACCAGTAGTAGTTGAAAGACAATAGTAGTACCTGAAAGATAACCAGTAGAACATGAAAGACAACCAGTGCAAGATGAAAGACAACTAGAAGAAGATGAAATACAACCAGTAGTAGATGAAAGATGATACGTCCAAAGGGTATATATAAAAAGCTTTATCCTCAAATACACTTTCGATTTAGATTGCAAGTATACAATCCTACCGTGTAGTATATTATCGGGTATCGAACCACAAGGAGTAAGATAAATACTTAATTTTCAACTTTAGATGATAAATTTCAGAAAAGAAAGAAAGTAAAGTGCAATAAAGTAAATTTGGGGGGTTTGTACTAAAAATCCTAAGGTTGGGTTCAATACCCGAAGAAAGGAGTTTTTAAACAATTAAAAGTAAAAGTAAAAGAAAGACAAGTCGGTTTGTTTTCAAGGTTAAGAGAATCTAGGGGTCTTTGGTCTACAATCCCTTGTTAACTCTATTTATTCGGTATTTGCTTAAATTCATGTTTGATTTGATGAGGTTTCTAACCTAATATGTCATTAAGGGTCACTTTCATGAATTAATAACGTGTCTAAGTAATTCGGATTTCACGTTTAAGTCCTTCATCCTAGCTACCTAGACCATAAGCTCTTGTTAGTCTCTCCTCTCCTCAAATATTGGTATTTCACAATTAAGTCCATGATACCAATATCCGACTCGATTTGAGATGTCCTAATTAGGGTTTGACTTCACGGTTAGGTTCTTCGCCAAATCCCTAACCTTAATTTCTATAGTTCCGGCTTAGATTAAATTGGTTAGAATCTTAATCTAAACCTAAGGTATTTGCATTCATAATTTTGGTACTATCCTATTGATCCTAGTCAATTTTGGTTCTTTTGAAACCAAAACGAGATGCTACAATTCAAGTACTAATTATGTATTTAACACAAATTATTTAAATCACAGAAATTAACAATCAAATCCGATAAAACAATCATAATAAAAGCAAATAATCGAATAAAATAGAATTAAACAAGTTCATGCATATTGACCTAAACCCCTAGAGAGAGAACTACTCCCTCTTGGAGAGAAACATCGCAAAGTTTGGCAAAGAATAAAAGGAAATGAAATAAAGAATAATTACACCCTTTGAATCTAGAACCTCTATCTTGCCGAATCTTGCTCAGGAAATCCTTCTTCTCCTTGCTTGAAAGCTTTACCTCCTTCAGGAATTATGGCTAAGAATTTGTGTATAGAGAGAGAATGAGATATGTTGTGTGTCCTTGAATGGAAATGAGCCCCCCTTTTAAAGCAAGAGATCATGCCCAATTTAGAGGCTAGAATGTGGAGTTAGTGGGTGCTCTTTTTACATTTCTTTCCTGGCAAGTATGTCTATTTTTGTCTTCTTAAATCGTGTCCCTGGAGTGCCAAAAATAGAATCCGTGTTGAAATTGGGTAATTCTGGCTGACTGCGGGTCATGTTCATCCGCACTGCGGGTGGTCTCACTCGCAGTGGGTCTAAGTTTCCTTATTTAACTTTCCTGGATTTTCTGCGAATTCACATGAGTGCGGGTGGAACTGCGTATGGATGACCCGCAGTGCGGGTGGATTCTGTGTTCTGAAGTTTCTGAAATTGGCTAAGTATTGAGTGCGGCTATCAGTGCGGCTCTCAGTGCGTCCGCATTATGCTCGGGAAAAATCCTGCGCAGAGCTGAGTCTCCAGTGCGTCCGAACCAATCCGCAGTGCGTGTCAATGATCCGCACTGAGAGGTATTTTCACCAATTTGCATCATTTCCTGCATTGAAAAGCCAAATAACCGCAGTAACTTGATTCCAGGTGTATTTTAATCATTTTATATTCTAAACACAAGATATTTGAGGTTGTTTTATGATAAAATCAAGATCAAATGTATATATAATTTATCGTTATCAAAAGACAACCAGTAGAACATGAAAGATAACCAGAAGACATGAAAGACAACTCGAAGAAGTTGAAAACCAACTTGTAGGAGATGAAATACATACAGTAATACATGAAAGACAACCAGAAGAAGAATAAAAATAACTAGTAGTAGATGGAAGACAACTAGTACAAGTTGAAAGACTACTAGAAGAAGGTGAAATACTACTAGAGGTAGAAAAATAAGAAAGACAAACAGTAGAACATGAAAGACAACTAGTAGAACCAGAAAGACAACTAATAGAACGAGAAAGACAACCAGTACAAGATGAAAGACAACAAGAAGCAGATGGAAAATGACTACTACAAGAAGATGAAAGACAACTAGTAGAACATGAAAGACAACAAGTACAAGATGAAAAACAACGAGTAGAACATGAATGACAACCGGTAGAATATGAAAGACAACTAGAAGAAGATGAAAAACAACCATAATATATTGAAAGACAACATGTAGTACAAGAAAGACAACCAGTAGAACTCGAAAGACAACTAGTAGAACATGAAAGACAATCAATGCAAGATTAAAGACAACTAGAAGAAGATGAAAAAACAACTAGTAGAATATGAATGACAACTATAAGAAGATGAAAGACAACAAGTAGAACATGAAAGACAACCAGTATAAGATGAAAGACAACGAGTAGAACATGAATGACAACCGGTAGAATATGAAAGACAACTAGAATAAGGTGAAAAACAACCATATATAATGAAAGACAACCTGTAGTACATGAAAGACAACCAGTAGAACGCGAAAGACAACTAGTAGAACATGAAAGAAAACCAGTGCAAGATGAAAGACAACTAGAAGAAGATAACTAGTAATAAATGAAGGGAAAATTGTCAAAATGCCACTACAAAACCTTCAAATCTTCAAAATGCCACTCCAAAATCAGAAATTGTCAAAATGCCACTGCAAACTCACATAATTCTTAAATTTGCCACTTATACTGTATTGTTATACTATTTTTTTTAAGAATTAATTGAAAAATACTGATTTGGAAAATGTATTTTTGTATTGCCAATTATACCCTTCGTACCCTCTAACAAGTATCGCCTTCCCCAATATACATCGCCTCTGTGAGAGGAAATCGCGTGAGAGAGGAAATGGCGTGATCAGCCAGAGAGGAAATCGCGACCTCAGTGAGAGAGATCTGAAGGAAATCGCGACCTCAGGGAGAGAGATCAGTGAGAGGAAATCGCCTCCAGTCCTCCTCTACGCAATCGCCATCAGTGAGAGATCAGTGAGACCTGAGCATGCATCGCCATCAGTCCTCCTCTAAAAGAATTAAAAGCTGGAGCTCCGTTAAGGCTACAGTGTTCTGTTATTTTTCCCTACCTTAGTGTTCTGTTATTTTTCCCTACCTTGTTTCTATTATTTTTCCCTACCTTGTAATCCTCTATAAAAAGGGCATTGTATTCATTGAACGGGCATGAAATGAATAAACAAGATTATTGAAATTCCTTTATCTCTGTCTCAATTTCCATTCTCCTCGTATTCTTAATTTTCCCAGAATTATCTTCCCTCTTGTATCTTTCTACTCAATTTTGAGTTTGTTTAGCTGCTGCTGAGAGCGAAGATCGCTGCAGTTGCCCTGGTACAGGTACTGTACCAGTACACTGTACCGCTGTACCAGTGCAGTAGCAGTACAGTGTTATGCAGTTTTTTTTTTCTGTTTTTTTTTTGGTACCAATTCCTTTTTTCTTGTGCAATTATTCAATCAAGAATTGGAGTTCAATAAACAGATACATGAAGTTCAATAAACAGATAGTCAAAGTTCTATAAACAGATACATGTGCTTTCTTGTGCAATTATCCCATGTGCTTTCTTAACAGGAAGTTATCACATAGTCATGAATTTCAATAAACACATACATTAATTGGAGTTCAATAAACAGATAGTCATGAAGTTCAATAAACACAGAGACATGAATAACAACATTGAAATTTGAGTTCAATAAACACACAGTAACTAAATTCCTAATAAATTTTGAGTTCAATAAGCCACTAAATTCCTACTAATGACATTAGTCTTCTTCTCAGTGCTTGACCTTCTTCTCCGGCTAAGCATTGATTGATCTTCTTCTCCTGTAAAAAAATGGTAAAATTTTGTGAGTAAATAGATTGTACCTTGTACCAGTAAAATTCACAATATCATATTTACCCCTTCTAAAATTCACAATATCATATTTACCCCTTCTAAAATTCACAATATCATATTTACCCCTCTAAAATTGTGTAAATATTTTCAATATATATAACCAAGATTGGTGCTTGTAACATCAACCTAATATTAACAGCCACTTCTATTTTATAAAAAATCAAAATTAAACTATTATTTACCTCTTACTGGTGCTTGGTCCAGAACTTGGAGCATCCTCGGGATCCTGGGAAATACTAGCTTTGCATGTCCTTTCTTGATGGCCAAATTGCTTGCATCTCTTGCATTTTTGTCTTCTTTGCCTCAACTCCAAACAACCAGGAATCCTCTCCTTCCTAGGCCTACCGGGTGGTCTTTTCAGTTGGGGTGGATGCACTTTGAATCCAGTATCAACACTTACCCATTGTGACCTGCCACTCATAGGTCTGATCACACCCTCGTATGCAACTCTGAATTTTGCAATTGAGAAATACTCATGCACATAATCCTCCATAGAAGCTCCTCTAAGTGTGCAAATGAATGCAATGGCATGCATGCATGGCTTGCCAGTAAGTTGCCACTCTCTACATGTACACTCTTGTCTTTCCAATTCCACTGCATGCCTCCATGGCTTGCCTTCGGAGTCCATTCCACTCACCTCCGCACAGTTATTACCACCTCGACTGATTCTGACCTTCCCTACATTCCTACTCTTTGCATTCAATTGTTGGATGACATTTGGAAGAATAACACCTTCAAGTTTACTCCCTATTGTTCTCCTTTTGTCAAATGTTACCATTATCAATTGCCGAATCTGATCAACAAGATCAACGACATACAAACCCTTATACTCTTTGATCCAACTATTAAAACTCTCCGATATGTTATTATTCACATACTCACACTTCGTTAGCTCAGAGAACTTACTCCTACACCAAAGGTGCTTGTGATTCTTTTCGAGAAATTCAATAGCTGCTGGTGATGCTTCGTTAACCATACTCAAGTGGTATTCGGTCTTCTCTATGGTATAAGCCTTTGCTGCGGGCCACATGTGAGTAGCAAAGATATCACCATGGAACCTCTTTTTGAAGTTTGACATCAAATGTCTCATGCACTCCCTATGCTCAGAATCGGGGAATACCCTTGCTATAGCACTTTCAAGTCCCTTGCCTGCATCTGAAGATATTGCCAAACCCGGTGGAGTTCCAATTGCTCTTTTCAGCTGAGCCATGAACCATACCCAATTTTCGGTTGTCTCCAAGTCAAAAACTGCATATGCAACTGGATACAACCAGTTGTGCCCATCAACACCCGCGGCAGCCGCTAACTGACCCTTATACTTGCCCGTCAAGTGAGTTGAATCAACGCCCAAATATGGTCTACATCCATGTAGAAACCCATCGATACATGGTTTCAGAGCCACAAATATCTTGCTAAACATCATCTTATTGCCAACCCTTGTGCAATCTATCTCAACAATACTCCCAGGACATCTTCTCTCCAACTCACCCTTAAAATTGTACATCAATTGAAAGCTTTCCTCCCACGACCCGTGGAGCATCTCAAGAGCAGCTTTCCTTCCCGTCCAAGCCTTGGCATAAGACACCTTGACGTGAAACTCGTCTTCTAACTTATTCTTTACATCCTTGGCTCTAGCTGAGGGATTCTTTCTTAACCAATCTCCCACTCTATCTGAAACCCAAGACTTAGAAGTCATATTTCCGTCAACCATGGTAGTGGATGGGCAAGAATGATCGTGTGGTAATACCTTCACCTGTAATTGCAAACAAAAAAGTTTTGTTATATTTACATTTTCATCACATATATGTGTGCCTAAATTTTGCATGCATACCATGAAAGTTTTATTATCTTGGAGTCTAGAAGCATGAATTCTCCAAGGACAACTAGGACTCTTGCAAGTTCCTATGAACCTGGTCCTGTCCGACTTCACCGTAAATATTTCAAACTCATTTTTTATTGCAAAATGCCTCAACGACTTCCTAAAGGCATCAACATCGGGAAATAATGCACCAACCTCTATTTTAGAGTTTTCAGGGTCAAATGCAATAACCCGTTCACTGTCAACGGCATCATCTATACTTGCCTCCTCATCCTCCAAAATATGATCTGGACCAATGGGCTCCTCATGTACATCCTCATCATCGTGACAATATATATGCTCATCATTAACACCCACATATTCACCAGGATCAGGATCAGGATCGTCAAATTGATTAGGCTGCCCTTCAATCTGACTGTTCTGAGATACCCCTACCTGACTACCAAGTGCAATAGATGGTTCTGCTGGCTGGGATGAAGTGTTACACCCCTGAGAGCTCTCAACTTGGCTTTGATTAGCAGGTGCAATGGATGGTGTTGGCTGCGATGGAGTGCATGGAAAAGTGGGACTAGTACCACTACAGTTTGAGCTACCGTCCGTATCACACACTACTGCAACAAATAATATTTTCCTTTCCTGTTGGTACATTCTAAACATCTCTGGTATTTGTGACTCAGACAATACCTCCACATCTTTCCCCTCATTTTTGTCAAACACCCATATTCTTAGCTTTTGACAACTCCCCCAAGATATCTCATCGGATATATCACTAATCATATCACACAAGGAGAACCTATCTGAATCCACAACCCATTTTAATGTCCTTCCCTTGACATATAACTTCCTACCATCATTTTGTTTGTTCCAAAATCCTTCGGTCTTAACCTCTATCCTATAAGCAGTTTCTGGGTCAACCCTATATGTATAAGTAAAATGTTAGATTACCAACTCTTTTTTTGTTAATTACTTAATTTACAAACAGGAAAAAAAATCAAATTCAAAGGGTTTCAAAAAACAGACTCAATCTTACACTTACCCAATAGGAATCCATGACTTGTCCATGTCATCTACTCACAGTGGAGGCACAGTGGCTAAATGAAGTGGATCCGAACTGGTTCTGGAGTTAAAAATCCATTGCTATCTTCAACTACTGCAGTGATAAGAAACATAAAGCACAAAATTTCAATTCAATTCAATAGAAACATAATCAATACAATTCAATTCAATTCAATACAAACAGATATAATATGCAGCGATCTTCGCTCTCAGCAGCAGCTAAACAAACTCAAAATTGAGTAGAAAGATACAAGAGGGAAGATAATTCTGGGAAAATTAAGAATACGAGGAGAATGGAAATTGAGACAGAGATAAAGAAATTTCAATAATCTTGTTTATTCATTTCATGCTCGTTCAATGAATACAATGCCCTTTTTATAGAGGATTACAAGGTAGGGAAAAATAATAGAAACAAGGTAGGGAAAAATAACAGAACACTAAGGTAGGGAAAAATAACAGAACACTAAGGTAGGGAAAAATAACAGAACACTGTAGCCTTAACGGAGCTCAATCTGCCTTCCTCTCGCTGCATAATATGACTTAATAATCGATAGCAATGATAGGACTGGAGGTTTCTCTACTCCAGCCGGCACCAGAGACATATGAATTATAATTTCAATTCTTCAACTAGAGTTTATACGGTGAGCAGAAATAACAGAAAAAGAAGAAAAATAGGTGAAACGAAATAGTGATCAACGAACCTTGAAGAGTAGTATAGCCCAGTCGCTCATCTAGTTGATTAATGAGTTTTCGGTCCCAGTCGGAGAAGAAGAGGAGGAGGAGTTTTGGTCCAGTCGGAGCAGAAGAGGAGAAGGAGTTTCGGTCTAGTCAGAGAAGAAGAGGAGAAGGTATTACCCAGTTGGAGACCCCGTCGGAGAAGGCCCAAATTTTCTCGGTGGATTTGGCCTCCCTGAGCGGGGAAGAAGAAGAGGGGAAATATAGGGTCGGTCTCTGAGAGAAGAAGATGAAGCAATTAATTAAAAAAATTTCGAAGCTGTGATTGAGTTTTGTTTTCTCTCTCAGGGGTATTTCGGTCATTGATTAAAATTTTTTTTTTTTACATGACTAATACAGTATAAGTGGCAAATTTAAGAATTATGTGAGTTTGCAGTGGCATTTTGACAATTTCTGATTTTGGAGTGGCATTTTGAAGATTTGAAGGTTTTGTAGTGGCATTTTGACAATTTTCCCATAAATGAAAGACAACTAGTAGAACATGAAAGACTACCTGTACAACATGAAAGACAACAAGAAGACTATGAAAAACAACTAGTAGGAGATGAAAGACAGTAGAACGTGAAAGACAACCATTAGAATATAAAAAGACAACTAGTAGAAGAAGATGAAAAACAACTAGAAGATAATGAAAGACAACAACCATAATATAATGAAAGACAACCAGTAGAACATGAAAAACAACTAGTAGAATGTGAAAGACAACCAGTAATGTGAAAGACATCAGTACAAGATGAAATACAACCAGTACAAAATGAAAGGCAATTAGAAGCAAATTAAAAACACTTAGTAGAAGAAGATAAAAGACAACTAGAAGAAGATGAAATACAACTTGAAAAAGATGAAAAACAACTAGTAGTAGATGTAAGATAACCAATATAACAAGAAAAACAACTAGTAGAAGATGAAAAACCACTAGTTGAATATCAATGACAACGAGAAAAAGAAGAAAGACAAGTAAACATGAAAGACAATCTGTACAAGATTAAATACTACAAGAAGAAGATGAAATGCTACTATAAGTAGAAGAAATACAACTAGAAGAAGATGAAAGACAACTAGTAGAAAATGAAAGAAAACCAGTAGAAGATGAAAGTCAACCAGTAGAATATGAAAGAAACTAGAAGATAACGAAAGACAACAAGTAGTATATGACAGTAAACCAGTAGTAGATAACAGTAGTACGTGAAAGATAACCAGTAGAACATGAAAGACAGCCAATACCAGAAGAAATACAACTTGAAGCAGATGGAAAACGACAAGTCGAAGAAGATGAAAAACTACTAGTAGAAGATGAAATACAGCAAGTAGAATATGAAAGACAACTAGTAGAAGACGAAAAACAACAGAAGAAAATGAAAGACAACTAGTAGAACGCGAAAGGCAACTAGTAGAACATGAAAGACAACAATTAAAAGATGTATATTAGAGGTAGAAGAAATACAATAGAAGAAGATGAAAGACAACTAATAGAACATGAAATAAAACAAATAGAAGATGAAAAAAAAGAAGAAACCAGTAGAACGCGACAGGCAACTTGTAGAACTTGAAAGACAACAATTACAAGATGTAAAACAATTAGAAGATGATGATAATCGACTAGTAGAAGATGAATGACAACCAATATTAAATTAAATAAAAAAAAAAGATGAAAAACAACTAGTAGAAGATGAAAAATAACAAGTAGAACATGAAAGATAACAAGTACAAAATGAAAGACTTCCAGAAGAAGATGAAATACTACAAAGGTAGAAGAAATACCATAAGAAGAAGATGAAAGACAACTAGTAGAACATGAAAGAAACCAGTAGAAGATGAAAAACAACCAGAAGAAAATCAAAGACAAGTTTAACGCGAAATACAACTAGTAAAACATGAAAGACAATCAGTATAAGATGAAATAACATTAGAAGAAGATGAAATAACAACTAGTAGAACATGAAAGACAACCAGAAGAAGATAAAAAACAACTAGAAGATAATGAAAGAGACTAGTAGTACATGAAAGACAACAAGTAGAATGTGAAATACAACAAGTAGAACATGAAAGACAACTAGTAGAATATGAAAACAACCAGTAGAAGATGAAATAAAACTAGAAGAAGATGAAAAATAACTAGTAATAGATGAAATATAACCAGTACAACAAGAAAAACAACTAGTAAATATGAATGACAAGTAGAAGAAGATGAAAGAAAACAAGTAGAAGATGAAAGACAACAAGTATAAGATGAAAGACTCCCGAAAGAAGATGAAATACTACAAGTAGAATATGAAAGACAAGTAGTATATGACAGATAACCAGTATAGATGAAAGACCACCAGTAGTACGTGAAAGATAACCAGTAGAAGATGAAAAACAACTAGTAGAAGATGAAAGACAACCAGTAGATTGCGAAAGACAACCATTAGAACGAGAAAGACAACCAGTACAAGAAAAAAACACAACTAGAAGCAGGTGGAAAACGACTAGTAGAAGAAGATGAAAGACAACTAGTAGAAGATGAAAAGACAACAAGTAGAACATGAAAGACAACCAGTACAAGATGAAAAACTACCAGAAGAAGAAGAAATACTACTTTTTTAAGAAACACAACTAGGAGAAGATGATAGACAACTAGTAAAACATGAAAGAAAACCAATAGAAGATGAAAAGCAACCAGAAGAAAATGAAAGACAACCAGTAGAACGCGAAAGACAACTAGTAGAACTTGAAAGACAACCAGTACAAGATGAAAGACAACTAAAAGAAAATGAAATCAGTAGTAGATTAAATACAACTTGTAAAACGTGAAAGAAAACCAGTAGAACATGAAGACTACCAGCAGAACATGAAAGATAACTACAAAAAGATGAACAACAACCAGTAGAAGATGAAAAACTACCAGTAGAACGTGCAAGACAACCAGTAGAACATGAAAGACAACCAGTACAAGATGTATCACAATTAGAAGATGATGAAAATCGACTAGTAGAAGATGAATAACAACTAGTATGACATTAAAGACAACAAGAAGAAGATGAAAAACAACAAGTAGAAGATGAAAAATAACTAGTAAAATATTAATGACAACAAGAAAGAGATGAAAGACAACAAGTAGAACTTGAAAGACCAGTACAATATGAAGGACCACTAGAAGAAGATGAAATACTACTAGAGGTACAAGAAATACAACTAGAAGAAGAGGAAAGACAACCAGTAGAATATGAAAAACAACCAATGGAAGATGATAAACAACCAGAAGAAAATGATAGACAGCCAGCAGAACGTGAAAGACAACTAGTAGAAAATGAAAGACAACAGTAAAAGATGAAAGACAACTAGAAAAAGATGAAATAAAACTAGTATTAGATGAAAGACAACCAGTAGAACGTGAAAGACAACTAGAAGAAGACGAAAAACAACTAGTAGATGAAAGATAACAAGTACAAGAAGAAAAACAACTAGTAGAAGATGAAAAACAACTAGTAGAAAATGAATGACAACTAGAAGAAGATAAAAGACAACAAGTAGAACATGAAAGACAACCAGTACAAGATGAAAGACAACTAGTAGAACATGATAGCCGGTAGAATATGAAAGACAACTAGAAGAAGATGAATAACAACCAGAATATAATGAAAGACAACCAGTAGAACGCGAAAGACAACTAGTAGAAATGAAAGACAATCATTACAAGATGAAAGACAACTAGAAGAAGAGATGAAAGACAACCAGTAGAACGTGAAAGATAATCAGTAGAACATGAAAGACAACTAAAAGAAGATGAAAAACAACTAGTAGGAGATGAAATACAACCAGTAATGGATGAAAGATAATGAGAAGAAGATGAAAAACAACTAGTAGAATATGAAAGATAACTAGTAGAACATGAAAGACAACCAAAAGAATATGAAAAATAACTAGTAGAATATGAATGACAACTTAGAAGGAGATGAAAGACTACTAGAAGAAGATGAAATACTGCTAGAGGTAGAAGAAATACAACTAGAAGGAGATGAAAGACAACCTTTGGAAAATGAAAAACAACCAGTAGAATATGAAAGACAACCAGTAGAATATGAAAGACAACATGAAGATAATGAAAGACAACCAGTAGTACATTTAGACAACTAGTAGAACGTGAAAGACAACCAGTAGAACATTAAAGACATTCAATAGAACATGAAAGACTACTAGAAGAAGATGAAAAACAACTAGTAGAAGATGAAATACAACCAGTAGTTGATGTAAGACAAACTGTAGAACGTGAAAGACAACTAGTATAAGATGAAAGACAACTAGAAGAAGATGAAAAACGATTAATAGAAGAAGATGAAAGACAACTAGAAGAAGATGAAAAACGATTAATATAAGAAGATGAAAGACAACTAGAAGAAGATAAAAAATTGAAGGAATTAGTATCCTAGAGCGAACTTGTTTATTGCTTTTAATGTCGGATCCACCTCGGATCCGAGATCGCCACCACCTCCTCACCGTCGTGCGCCTTGTCGCTGGTTCTTGATCATCGCCGTTGCTCTTAGGAGGCCGATCAACCTTGTGTTGATTTGAGCCTCTTCCTTATCTCCTTTCGAGTTGAGATTTGGAATAACATTTAGACGTGTGTGGATCGTGTTGAACGAGCTTGCGTTAGAGCGATTCAAAGTGATTTGAAGTCGTGAGACAAGCTCGAGGATTCAAAAGGGAAGAAGATCATAGACCTAGCATTCGATCTCCTCTTCTTCTCGACTAAACCTTGGTGTGCGAAGTTTGAGGTTTCCTATTTTGGAAACTAGCGAGGCGACTGATCAAGGGTGACTAAGGAGCTGGCAACTTGTCTCCCTCCAAATGTTGGAGTGGTATGTGTCTAACACTTTGCTAGATCGTGCATGTGGCACGATCCATAAACTGCGTGAGATTGATTGCATGTTCTATCGTAAGATCGTCTCTAGACGCTAGAAAATTTTAAAATTGTACCTGCTAGCATAGAGCATTACCCAACAAAAATAACTAGTAGTAGATGAAAGATAACCATTACAAGAAGAAAAACAACTAGTAGAAGATGAAAAACAACTAGTAGAATGTAAATGACAACGAAGAAGATGAATGACAACAGTCCTTTTTTACCAGTTTCGGCTTGGACTACGAACCGGGTCTGGTACAAATAAATCAACCAGGTTATTTTATTTCGTTGGAAGAAAACTTGTGTGTGGGCCTTTGTCCTTGAGGAAGTTATTAACGATTCTATGAAAACTACTGCATTTCATACCGAAAAAAAAGTATTTCATAACTTCAATATATTATTTCTCAAAAAGACGTTACTCTTTCACAAGTAGATGTAGGACAGAGGAACCTTGCTTCAAGAACATCCATCGAAAATGGTTCCAAAACAATCACCACTCGAACTGGATCAAAGCCAGTACAAGATGAAAGACTCCATGAAGAAGATGAAATACTACAAAGGTAGAAATACAACAATAAGAAGATGAAAGATAGTAGAACATGAAAAAAAACCAGTAGAACTTGAAAAACAACCAGAAGAAAATGAAAGAAAACAAGTAGAACGAGAAAGACAACTAGTAGGACATGAAAGACAACCAGTATAAGATGAAAAACATAGAAGAAGATTAAATACCACCAGTAATAGATGAAATATAACCAATAGAACATGAAAGATAAACAGTAGTACATACTAGTAGACATGAAAGACAACTCGAAGAAGACGAAAAACAACTAGTAGGTGATTAAATACAACCAATAATACATGAAAGACAACAAGAAGAAGATGAAAATCAACTAGTAGAAATGAAAGACAACTAGTAGAACATTAAAGACAACTAATACAAGATGAAAAACTACAAGAAGAAGATGAAATACTACTAAAGGTAGAAGCAATACAACTTGAAAAGGATGAAAGACAACCAATAGAATATGAAAGACAGTAGAAGATGAAGATAACCAGAAGAAGATGAAAAACATCTAGAAGATAATGAAAGACAACCAATAGTACTTGAAAGACAACCGGTAGAATGTGAAAGACTACCAGTAGAACATGAAATACCACCAGTAATAGATGAAATACAACCAATAGAACATGAAAGATAAACAGTAGTACATGAAAGACTACTAGTAGACATGAAAGACAACTTGAAGAAGATGAAAAACAACTAGTAGGTGAGTAAATACAACCAGTAATACATGAAAGACAACAAGAAGAAGATGAAAATCAACTAGTAGAAAATGAAAGACAACTAGTAGAACATTAAAGACTGCTACAAGAAGATGAAATACTGCTAGAAGAAGATGAAATACTACTAGAGGTAGAAGCAATACAACTAGAAAAGGATGAAAAACAACCAGTAGAATATGAAAGACAGTAGAAGATGAAGACAACCAGAAGAAGATGAAAAACAACAAGAAGATAATGAAAGACAACTAGTAGTACTTGAAAGACAACCGGTAGAATGTGAAAGACTACCAGTAGAACATGAAATACCACCAATAATAGATGAAATACAACCAATAGAACATGAAAGACTACTAGTAAACATGAAAGACAACTTGAAGAATATGAAAAACAACTAGTAGGTGATTAAATACAACCAGTAATACATGAAAGACAACAAGAAGAAGATGAAAAGCAACTAGTAGAAAATAAAAGACAACTAGTAGAACATTAAAGACAACTAATACAAGATGAAAGACACTAGAAGAAGATGAAATACTACTAGAGGTAGAAGCAATACAACTAGAAAAGGATGAAAGGCAACCAGTAGAATATGAAAGACAGTAGAAGATGAAGACAACCAGAAGAAGATGAAAAACAATCAGAAGATAATGAAAGACAACCAGTAGTACTTGAAAGACAACCGGTAGAATGTGAAAGACTACCAGTAGAACATGAAAGACATTTAATTGAACATAAAAGACAACTAAAAGAAAAACAAATACAACTAGAAGAATATGAAATACAACTAGTAAAAGATGAATGACAACTAGAAGAAGATGAAATACAACCAGTAGACGTGAAATAGAATCAGTAGAACATGAAAGACAACTAGAAAAAGATGAAAAATAACTAGGAGAAGATGACATACAACCATTAGTAGATGAAAGACAAGAAGTAAACGTGAAAGACAATCAGTACAAGATTAAGGACTACAAGAAGAAGATGAAATACTACTAGAAGTAGAAGAAATACAACTAGAAGAAGATGAAAGACAACTAGTAGAAGATGAAAGAAAACCAGTAGAAGACAACCAGTAGAATATGAAAAACAACTAGAAGATGATGAAAAATAACTAGAAGATAACGAAAGACAACAAGTATTATATGACGTACAACCAGTAGTAGATGAAAGACCACTAGTAGTACGTGAAAGAATACCAGTAAAACATGAAAGACAACTAGAAGAAGATGAAAAATAACTAGTAGAAATGAAAGACAACCAGTATTACATGAAAGATAACTAGTAGAACGTGATAGACAACCAGTAGAATGAGAAAGACAACCAGTAAAAGATGAAAGACAATTAGATGCAGATGGAAAACGACTAGTAGTGGAAGATGAAAGACAACTAGTAGAACATGAAAAACAACAAATAGAACATGAAAGACGTACAAGATGAAAAACTACCAGATGAAAGATGAAATACTACTAGAGGCAGAAGAAATACAACTATAAGAAGATGATATAGACAACTAGTAGAACATGAAAGAAAAATAATAGACGATGAAAAACAACCAGAAGAAAATGAAAGACAACCAGTAGATTGCGAAAGACAACTAGTAGAACTTGAAAGACAACCAGTAAAAGATGAAAAACAACTAGAAGAAAATGAAATGCAACTAGAAGGAGATTAAATACAACTTGCAGAACGTGAAAGAAAACCAGTATAACATGAAAGACTACCAGTAGAACATGAAAGACAACTACAAGAAGATGAACAACAACTAGTAGGAGTTGAAATACAACCAATAGAAGATGAAAGACTACCAGTAGAACGTGAAAGAAAACCAGTAGAACATGAAAAACAACCAGTACAAGATGTATGACAATTAGAAGATGGTGAAAATCGACTAGTAGAAGATGAATAACAACCAGTATTACATTAAAGACAACAAGAAAAATATGAAAAACAACTAGTAGAAGATGAAAAACAACTAGTAGAATATGAATGACAACTAGAAAAAGATGAAAGACAATAAGTAGAACTTTAAAGACAACCAGTACAAGATGAAGGGCCACTAGAAGAAGATGAAATACTACTAGAGGAAGAAATACAACTAAAAAAAGATGAAAGACAACCAGTACAACATGAAAGACAACAAGTAGAATATGAAAGACAACCAGTGGAAGATGAAAAACAACCAGAAGAAAATGATAGACAACCAGCAGAACATGAAATACAACTAGTAGAACATGAAAGACAAGAGTAAAAGATGGATGAAAGATTACTAGAAGAAGATGAAATACAACCAGTAGTGCGTGAAAGACAACTAGCAGAACATTAAAGACAATTAGTTCAAGATGAAAGACAACTAGAAGAAGACAAAAAACAACTAGTAGTAGACGAAAGATAGCTAGTGGAACATGAAAGACAACCAGTATTAGATTAAAGACAACTAGAAGAAGATGAAAAACATCTAGTAGAAGATGAAATACAACTAGTAGAACATGAAAGACAACCAGTAGAACATGAAAGACAACCAGTAGAACATGAAAGACAACCAGTACAATATGAAAGACAACTAGAAGAAGAAATACGACTAGTAGAAGGTCAAAAACAACTAAAAGAAGATGAAAAACAATTAGTAGAAGATGAAATACAACCCGCTATAGATGAAAGACAACCAGTAAAATATGAAAGACAACTAGTTGAAGATGAAAGACTATATTAGAAGAAGATGAAAGACAACTCGTAGAACAAGAAAAATAACCAGTAGAATATGAAAGACAACCAGTAGAAGATGAAAAACAACTATAAGAAAACGAAAGACAACCAGTAGAACGTGAAAGACAACAGTAGAAGATGAAAGACAACCAGTAGAAGATGAAAAACAACTATAAGAAAATGAAAGACAACCAGTAGAACATGAAAGACAACAGTAGAAGATGAAAGACAACCAGTAACAGATGAAAAATAATTAGAAGAAGATGAAAGACAACCAATAATAAGAAGATGAAAAACAACTAGAAGAAGATGAAAAACAACCAATAATAAGAAGATGAAAGACAACCAATAAAACATGAAAGATAACCAGTACAACATGAAAGACAACTAGAAGAAGATGAAAAACAACTAGTAGTCGATGAAAGTAAACCACTACAAGATGTAAAACAACTTGTAGAAGATGAAAAACAACTAATAGAATATGAATGACATTAATAAGAAGATGAAAGACAACCAGTACAAGAGGAAAAACTACTAGAAGAAAATGAAATACAACTAGAGGTAGAAGAAATACAGCCAGTTGAACATGAAAGACAACCAGTAGAAAATGAAAGACAACTAGTAGATGATGAAAGACAACTAGAAAAAAATGAAAGACAACCAGTGGAACATTAAAGATAACCAGTAGAAGATGAAAGACAACTAGTAGAAAATGAAAACCAAACTAGAAGAAAATGAAAGATAACAAGTAGAACGTGAAAACAACTAGTAGAAAATGAAAGACAACCTTCATTACAAGATGAAAAACAACTAGAAGAAGATAAAATACAACTAGTAGTAAATGAAAGACAACCAGCAGAACGTGAAAGACAACAATAGAACATAAAAGACAACCAGTATAAGATGAAAAAACAACTAGTAGAACCTGAAAGACAATTAGTAGAACATGGAAGACAACTAGTATAAGATGAAAGACAATTAGAAGAAGATAAAAAATGATTAGTAGAAGATGAAAGACAACTAAAAGAAGATGAAATACAACTAGAAGAAGATGAAAAACAACTAGTAGTAGATGAAAGATAACCAATACAAAAAGAAAACCAACGAGTAGCAGATGAAAAACAACTAGTAGAATATGAATGACAACTAGAAGAAGATGAAAGACAATGAGTAGAACATGAAAGACAAGCAATACAAGATGAAAGACTATAGAAGTAAATGAAATACAGCTATAGGTAGAAGAAATACAACTAGAAAAAGATAAAAGATAACTAGTAGATTGATGAGTCCAAATTGAACTACTACTTCTAAATATTTATAAACCATAATTCCAACTTACGTTCAGATCACAAGCGTATGATCCTACCGTGTAGTATTTTTGGGATATCGATCCACAGGAATAGTGTATTAGATTATAAACAATTTTTACTTGTCTGGGTTATCGAATTTTTGAAAAATGAGTTGGTGGTGACAAATGCAATCAAGGTATTATAGCTAGAAAGGGTTAAATAGTAGATAGAGAGCCTCTAGGGTTCCGATTTCCTGTCCTTCTTAATCATGCAAAATATAAATTTTTATGTTTATCTATGCCGCATGTGGTACTGTCACTGCCGTATGCGGTATAGACTGCCCCACAATTACCCCGCATGTGGTACTGTCACTACCCGCATGACATACTGGGTGTTTGTTTATGCAATTTGAAAGGTTTTCAGATCTTACGATCGGCTTTTAGGCTACCAAGACTAAAGTGTTTTAGGTACAAAATTATATTTTTCCCTATACTACCCCGTAGTTTAAATATCCTAAAGACCCCACCTAATCTAAGTGTTTTCTAATGTTGTTCCAACTAAGTCTAGTATGTCTGTAGAGGAACTAAAACCTAGTCTAAGATGCTTTTTATATTATTTGGCCAAGGGAGCCCACTGGGTTCTAACCCTAGTCTTTGAACCGCTGCTAAGCCTCGTTAGCCGAAACGTTATTACTTACACGCATTATTCTTCTCACACAAGGATGCAATGACTAAACACCTATTGGTATGAGGAGGTCATTAACATATAGTAGACAGAACTATGTATGCAAGGACGTATAAAAAGATTAAAGTGCAAAAGAAATTCAATTCATAATGCAAAACAAAACATAATTAAGAATTCAAGTACAACCCTTACCCTAGAGATGAGAAGTTTAGCTTCTCATGGCCATGGAAAAATAAAAGAAGTAAAATAAAGAGAACATAAATTACAACTTAATTGAAGATGGAAGAACCTTTGCCTCCTTAGATGACGTCTTCTCTTGCTTGACTTCTGATGGCTATCATTCTCTTTCTAAGTAACTCTCTAACCTAACCTAACATTGAGGATTACTAGCTACAATTATGGACTTGACACAATTGAACACACACACTAAATCATATTACAAGAGGGGTATTTATAGCTTTCCTAAGCACTAGTGGAAGTAATGGAAGTGTCCACCCATAATATATCAGGAATTATCTAAATATAGCGTAGCTCTTCAAAAAGCGTATTCTCTAGAAAGCCCATCAGGAAAGGTGTATCTTCTAGAAGGCCCATCAGAAAAGTCCAATTTAGAACAGTCCACGGATCGTGCGGCCTCTGTGTATGCCGCATGCGGCATGGAGGAGGTCAGGTCTTCTGACTTAGCAGATTTTCTTGTATTTTCACCATTTCACATGTTGTGCACTTCGTGTGAGGTGTTGCATGCTCCATGTGATGTCCTATTTTGACGCTTTTTTCAGAAATCACATAAATATGATATTTTTGCTCTATTTTTGGCCTAAATACGTCACTTTCTCCAAAACCTGCCAAAATGACTCAAAAACACGTTTGTGGTAAATAAATTAGAAAAATGGCTACTTTGCATTCGCTTTTTGTCATTTTTTGGATAAAAAAATAGTGATTTTCGCTATATGATTTGGCGTCATCAGTAGAACATGAAAAATTACCGGTAGAATTGATCAGAGTCAAAATGATGATGAATTACGTATGGTTTTGGCTTAGGTTTTGCATATTATCTCGCACTTATGTTTAATTAATTAGAGAAAAAGACAACTGTCACCCTTTTTTATGTTTTATTACAGAAAACAGGTTTTGGAACTATTTTACATCAAATGGAGCAAGAATCAGGTCAATCGGATAAGCGACGCTCATCGACTAAGTCTCTGTTACGGTCTATATTACCTAATACGGACCCAGCCAAATACGGACCAGGAGATAGCGGAATACGCATTAAACCCTTCAGCGACATGGTCTCAATACGGACCGTACCAGCCAGTACGGTCCGTAACCAAGGCGCTCTTTGGGTAATAACTGTTGACAGCTGTATCCAGATCATGTTTCTTGGCCTCCACTCAACTCCAGACGTCCCTCCACTCCTATATAAGCACCCTAGACATATTAGTTTAGTATCTTTGTAATTTGGGTTAAATTTGATTAAGTGAGAAAGAGAGGAGTGACTGTAACCATGTCGTTCCGCGGCTAAGTTCTTTTCTTAGGAGCTAGGCAGTAAACCTTGTTACTCTTGATGCTTTGATATATATATTTTCTGTTGATTATGATTTCTTATTGTTTAATCAAAATGCTTTTGTGATTTATTATCCCTTCATCTAAATTCGATGATCTAGTTTAATCTATTAGGGTAGTGACAGTGCTTTAATGGTAAGAGAAACTATGTTGCACGAGTTAGCCTCGTTGGGAATTATTAGATTTATGTGAAGAAAATAGCAGGGAAACCATAAATCGGAACAACAAAATGCGAACCAAGTTCTATCATTTGCGTAAAATAAATTGCAGTGATCTGTGTAGTAACTTGTGTATTTAAGAGATCAGTCATTTGCGTAAATAACTCGCAGTGTCCTATGTAGAATCTCGATGAAAGATCTGTCATTCTTGCGTAAGATAACTCGCAGTGACCTATGTGGTGTCTTTCATAAAACAACAACAGGAAATCAGACCCGACAGAAGTATATTATCAAAGTGGATTGAGTAGCAATGGTGTGCCGAAACCCTAGGAATTCTCATCTCTATCTTTATTTTAATTACTTTTAATTATCTCCAAATTTATATTGATCACAACTTCAACTCTCAATTTTCAGATTTCGTCTAGCCTTTCGAAAGATATTTGATCGCTCAAGACTCTAAACCAATATTCCCTGTGGATCGACCTCGAATATATACTCGATAGGATTGTGCGCTTGCAGTCCGAACTGATAGCAGTTCTGAGTTTATAAATTTTAAAAGAAACATCGCTCTCTTTTGAGTGATCAAGATTTTTGTCGCCGTTGCCGGGGAATAACGGTTTATTGTGCAAGGCCTTGCGAGCGCCCTTGCTTTGACCATTGAATCCAATTAGATACGCCTAGACTTTTAATTTTCTGCATTTTTATTTTCTTATTTTTACTTTTATTTTCAATTTCGTTTTTCTTTTTATTTTCTTTTTATTTTTCAGCTTTTTAGTTTAATTTTCAGATTTCTGTTTTTCTTATTTCTTAGGACACTGCACGCTGGCTGAATCATCCCTACGAAGATCCCTGGGGATTGCAAGTAGGAGAGGACAATTCGCTTCCACATCACCGATAAGGACCAATCATAGTCCTTCCTCGAGTTATTCTGAAAGCGAAGGAGACTCAGATTCGATCAATATGAATGACCCACCGAACGAACTGATTTACAACAATCCACCATTCAACAATGGAGACGGACAAGAAGGCAATGATGATAATGGAGTTCATAATGCAGCAAGACCCAAACTTCTACGAGACTATTGCGTACCGCGCGCGAATGATCCTAACTCAAGCATAAACCCACCGACTGTTACGAACCGTAATTTTGAGATCAAACCTGCTCTCATAAATATGGTTTCGCAACAATAATTTAGAAGGTTTCTAAGCGGAGATCCACATCTTCACTTGTCAATTTTCCTCGGGATATGCGAGACGATAAAGATCAACGGAGTCACCGATGAAGCAATCAGGCTAAGGCTATTTCAATTCTCATTAAAAGATAAAGCAAGAGCATAGTTGTTTTCCTTACCGGCCAATTTCATTCAAACTTGGGACCAATTGTTTAATGCACATTGCAAAATTATTTTCACCTTCTAAAACTTCAAGACTTAGAAAAGCAATTACTAATTTTGAACAAAGGGATTGTGAATCATTGTGTGCAGCATGGGATAGATACAAGAATATGTTAAGGTGTTGTCCACACCATGGTCTAGAAAGATGGTTGATTGTTCAAACTTTTTATAGTGGTCTAAACCCTACCGATAGGTTGTTTATTGATGCTTCCGCAGGAGGAGCAATCATGAACAAGGAACCTAACGAGGCTTACAACCTAATTGAAGAGATCGTGATCAACCAACACTACTGGATCCCTGAGCACAAGAAGCCAACTCCAACACCTGGCATACACAAAGTTAATGAAATATCCATGCTAAGCGCAAAGATCGATGCTTTGGAACTAGCACTCAATAAGCAGACCAAGTAGCGAATGGTAGCAGCAGTCAATGCCGCAACAGCATGTGGCTATTGTGGAGGAGCGCATGAGATGACCGAATGTACGAATGTGACTTAAACTGAGGAAGAAACGGAGCAAGTAAACGCCATCGACAACAGCTTTCGATCTCAGCCCGCCTACAATTCGTACCATCCGAATAACCGAAACCATCCAAATCTCTCATACACAAATGTTCGCGCGAAAGCGCAACGCAAGTTTCGGTACGCTTGAGGGTGTACCTTTTAAAACCGCGCTTACACTTCACGAGTAAGGGTTGCAAGTGCACAACCCCTATCGAGTAATATAATCGGGTATCGATCCACAGGGACGGGCAATTGCTGGGTTAGAATCCACCGAACTCAATTAAAAACTAGAAGTAAGAAAGATTGGGTTTGGTATTTAAGTTCCTAAAAGATCAATTCAAACAAATCGAACAATGCAAACAGATGTAATAAAGTGCTAGAAGAAATGTAAACTGTGTTTTGATTATGGATAAAGGGCGTTTCCAGGGTTTCAGACTTCATCTGTGATCTGCCTCTAGTGGTACGGCCCGTACCAAGTTGGTACGGCTAGACCGTACTCTACTTGGTAAGGGAAGGCCGCACCACTCTGGTAAGACCCGTACTGGCTTGCCAGAACAGAGCTTACCAGTTCGAGTTGATGCATTTCTTGCTGGTACCTTGTGCTAAACTCTTTAGAAAGGTTCAATTGACCACGCCTAAGGTTCCTAAGCCTCAACTCTCGTGTATTGGATCAAGATCTAGGTTGGAATGCAATTGATTGCCTTTTAGGGACTTCTACACCTCAATTTTCATATGTTGGTACAGATCTACCCTAGCTGGTTGATTGGAGACCTAAGGTACCCTCTAATATGTCAATTATAGGGGAATTCAACCTCTCGGCTTCAATTCGAACAAGTCTACCCTAAGCAATTGATTTGGTTGAGAGATTGAGATGATCACATGACCTTGATAGGTTTGATCTAGACCTAGAGGTTCACCATACACAATCACAGCAAGCAAAGCAAGAGATAGCAAAGAAATCACAATCAATCAATCAAAAGAGTTCATACAAGATACAAGTCAAAGAAAGTCAAAGCAAATCAAGAATCTATCTCAAAACCCTAGAAACTAAAGCAACTACTCACAGCACATGATCTGATCTAAAAATGCAATAAAAGAGGTAAAGAAAGCCATGGATCGAAGGGATCGAGTGGAGGAGGCTTGATCCGTCGAGTTTCGCCTCTTTCCTCTTCCTTCCTTCTTGCTCCTAGCTCCTCAGCTCTCTTTCTCTCTCCTACTGTGCTCTCAAATGTCTCTGGAATGAATCCCCTCCGAAATTGGAGAGCTCCCCGCCTTAAATAGCCTCTGCCAAGATTTGAATCTGTCAGGCCGCCTTTAGGTACGGCCCGTACCAAAGTGGTACGGCCTGGCCGTACCAGGCGTGATGAGCTGAAATCGGCCAAGTCCGGTGAGACCCGTACCAAACCTGGTAAGGGCCGTACCAGATCATCCCAAATCGCCGTTTCTTCGTGTGTTTTGCTCCAAACCTGCAGAAAACAAACAAACACTCAGCAGTACCAAATTCTAAAGATATATCGATGAAATGCACATGATTCTGGTGAATTAGGGCACGAATCTGGTACTAAAACAGGCCTAAAATAGACTAAATATGCGAGGTATCAAATTCCCCCAAGCTGAACCTTTGCTTGTCCTCAAGCAAAAAGTTTCAAACTCGGGTAAAAGTGCTGGACAACTAAATCTAAATGCGGATACAAGTCTAAATGTGAAAACCTACGTGAGTCTGCTATAGTCAAGAATTGCTAGAATCGATTCGGTTGTAATTCAAACATCCCTTTATAAACCTTGATTCACTCCACCAATTGGTCAATTGAACTTCTTATTTTGAGATGCTTCTAACAATGTAAAGACTAATTACTTAGGTTTGATCGAAACAATTTCATTCTTTTTCCGAGTCAGTGCTTTTATTCAAGGTGATTTTTCTTTTCATTTTCCCTCCCCCAAGCTTGAATCAAGCTTAAGGGTAAGAAAGCTGCGAACGAAGTGTGTTGGTACGAGCAAAATTCTCTCTTTATTTCTAATTTTTCCTAGGTTGGGAGGCGAGCTCAAAGGCGCCTGATTCTCATTTTGAGTCAGACTTATTGCCAGTACTCGCTTATTGCTCCTCTTTTTCATTTTTTTTTCTCTGGTTTGCTCATACCATGAATACACACATCTATTGGTATTCACTCATACCAATGGATATTCCAAACTTTCTTAATTTGAAAATCCCAATTCCTAAAGGCACAGTTCAGTTTTTTCGAATAATCTCGTTCGATTCAATTCTAAGTTTGTTTCATCTTTTCAATTATTAAAAACATCTCAACCTAAGCAGTTCATTAACCAATCATGGGTTAGTTCCAGTTCACTCAGGTCTATCCTAATCACAACCAAATTGTTTCAAAGTTATTCTCAATTCTAGCAGTTCACGCAAATTTTCACCTAACAATGCACGAAAATACGAAAAAATGCAAGAAAAATAACGGTAAAGCAAACATGACCTACATGCAAATGTCGCCCCCCCAAGCTTAGCCTGAGCATTGTCCTCAATGCTTCAAGACTATGAGATAAAAGAAATAAAAGAAGCTCGGGGAAAAGAGAGCGAACCTGATCAGTCCTCGGAGAGGTCGTACCAGCGCCAGTCGCGCAACTCGTCCTCTATCCCAGCCACCCGCTGCTGGAGATCATGGAGTGTGGCGCCCTGCTCATAGAGTGCAACACCCTGCTCCTGACGCATGTCGTACATCAGCTGGTAGACATCCCGGATGGTGGGCTCAGTGACTGGAGGGGGATACACGGGTCTACCGTAGGAGGTGGAGGGTCCGGCTGCGTAGGCAGAGGGTCCGGCAGCGTAGGCGGAGGTGGATGGGCCAGTCTGGTACGTGGAAGGGCCAGCTCCATATGATGAGGTACCTGCATCAAAGGGTGAGACATGTACCTGCTCGGAGAAGGGGGGATCCTGGCCGGGGAATGGGTGCACCAGAGGAGGAGAAAGAGGATGCATCTGAAATGGAGAGAGAGGATGCATCTGCTCATCCTGAGCCTGGACTGGAGAGGTGGTGGCATCGATCATCTCCTCATCGTCCTGCGGTGGTGGTGGAGGAGGTGGAGGTGGGGCCTCAGGGGCAGGCCGCACGCGGGGCGGACGGCGGAAAAACCAAGTGCTCCGGTCATCGAAGGAGAGAGTGACCGGGAAAGGCATGACATAGCTGGTCCGCATGTCAGGCATGCGCCATGACCAAGCACCTCGCCCATCGCGTCCTGCTGCTGACTCGATGAACTTGTAGGCGCTGAATTGAGAGAGAGAGAGATGTCGGGCGCTCCTGCACTCGTCGTCGCCAATGATCTGGAGATGTAAGTGCTCGGCGATCAGAGTGACATAGGCAGAAATGGAGACAATGCCACCGACCTTGGGCTGCTTCTGGATGTCGAGCCAGTGGTGGATCATGGCGAGCATCAGATCGGGCCGCTCGAGAGTGCTGTCGGGGCGCAGCATATGATCCACCAGCTGCATATCCTCAACATTGGCACGGGCGAACGTCTCGCCACGCGCAAAGATGGTGCAACCGAGGATACGCAGCAGACATCGGATGACTGGGTGAGGGACATTGAGCTGCTTGTAGTCTTTGTTGAAAGCTGACCCGGCTGGGCTGCCAGAGATCAGCTCCCAGAAACTGTCGCGCTCCAGGCCCTCAGAGAAAGAGAGGGTGTCAGTGGTCGGGTTCGGCTCAAAGCCAAACCACTCCCTCAAGTCAGAGAGCAGCACGCGGTGGGTCTCCTGGTGCATGCGAAACTTGATGTACGGGTTATCCTTCCGCTTGTACTTGAGCACCAGAGAGGAGAGAAACTCAATGGTGAGCTTCCTGTACCCCCTCTGGGCGATCATCCAGAAGGCAGGAGTGATCCCAATCCGGGTGGTAAGGCGGAGGAACTCAGCCTCAAGTCCCAGCGTCCGTAGAGCAGAGAAATCAACAATCCTCGTGTTGTTGATCTTTTTCTTCCGCAGGGTGTCGAAGTACGTGAACTGCCGATGGGTCGGCATGAAGAAGTACTCCTCGGTGTATGCATCGGCACGCTGGGTGGCATCAGAGAGGGCCTCATCGGTGCCGAAGGAGTCAGAGGCGGGGTCGGAGCCGTGGATGGAGGCCTGCTCGGAGACCTGGTCAGAGGCCTCGTCAGAGCCCTGGTCCTGGTCAGAAGATGGGTGGTAGGAGGGGCTCTCCTGTGGGGTTCGGAAACCTGACTGAGACCGACTGGATGTGGTCTCACCCTCATAGTAGAGGGGCTGGACTGCGTCCTGAGAGGATCCACTCTGGCGGAATCCGGTCCTGGCTGCACTCTCCTGGGAGTGGCGAGATGCTCGGGAGCCACTCCGAGACGCACTCCGGTGGGAGTGATGAGATGACGTGGGGGCAGCAGCAGGAGGGACAGCGAATTTTTTTATGAAACTTTCAGTGATTTTTTTCCTTCTACCGAGAGAGAAGAAACTGGGTATAATTTAAAAAGTCGAAAAGATAGAGAGAGGAGGCCATCGACTTAACTATCAAAAGATATCCTACGGAAATGCAATTAATTCTTTTAATGAGATGAACAGTAGAAATTTATATATCTTATATTATAATTCTAACTTCAACATGCTATTTTTCTTTTAAGAAAAATAAAATATGAGAATCACAGTGAGTAATCTTTTATGAAAAGTTTAAAATCAATTGAATTATTTTAGAGTTTAGATTTAAAAAGCTTTACAAATTTATTTAATTTTTACATAATGGAGTTAATTGGCTCTATGTCATTCATATAAATTCATCTAGGGCTTTCAACGAGGCCAGCCGAGCCGAATTAGACAAAGCTCGAACTCGCTCATGTCATTATGAGCCGAGCCAGCTCGTTAATAACTCTTTCATGCTGTGAGCTACGTAGAGAGTAAAGTTTTTTGTCGATTTGGTGTTGTGAGCCGTATATAGACTACAAGTCAGCAAATAAATTTATTTTTTTCTTGACAACGAGCTTCATCATCTTATGATGAACACAAATAAAGATAATAAAAAAGTCAAAATAATAGCTTCATCTACTCTTGCAACAAGCTGAGCTATGAATCAAGCTCAAACTCGTTAATAACGGAGCTGAGCCAGAATTAACGAACTAATTACAAACTTTTTTTGAGTTAAGCTGAAACAAATCACGATTTTTTTTTTCGGTCCTAAATTATCCTTGATAACTTAAATAATATTTAACTGGTGAAGCAATGCATTTTTTTAAGGTTAGTTAACAATAGCCAACGAATCAATTCATTATATGAAAGAAAATACAATTAGATGAACAATCTTTGTAGGTGAAAGAAATAAAATACTAAAACAAGTATTATCAAATAATTAGTTTTTGATCTAGTAACAAAGACAATATTATTCATGTAAAAAATTAAATGTTCGAAATTTAAATGATGAATATATTGTGAATATTGAATAGTTTGATAATTTGATCTCCAATTTTTACTTTAAAAAATATTACCTATTCAGTAGTTTTTTTTTTAAACCTTTGTAGTGCCCTGCCAAGCATACCAATCAAAAGTTACATTAACAATTTCTTAAAAAAATCTTTATACATAATTTCACTTTTCATAATAAACCATGGTTTCTCCTGTGTGAAAATCAAAGGTCCCAAATCGATTTGGCAGACCAACTGGCTTAATTATGGAGATCCAATATGTGAAGAAAGAATGTAGGAGTAAATTATCTTTTGTTGCATGTAAAGGACGAGTTAAAGAAAAGACAAGAAGGATAAAAGCAGTATGAGATATTGGATCGAATTGAAATGAATTATTGTTATATATTTAGAGCTGCGAGCCAATGAGTTGAACAGCTCAATAAATTGTATCGAGCCAGGCCCTAAACTAAATAAAGTCTGAACTTGACTCGGCTCATATTATATCACTCAAACATGGCCGAGCCCGAGCCGGCTCTTGAGCCAAGGAGTCTCTTCTATTTTATCACTCAAACATTTACTCTTGTGTACTATATCACTCAAACATTTGCACAAGAAACATTTACTCTTGTGTACTAAAATTTGACCCCATACAGATCCTCTGTGCTACTTTGCAAATCCCCCAAAGCCAACCCCCAAATTTTGTTTACAAACAAACTTGAATTTATTACAAAACAAAATTTTATTTCGTAAATATATACAAAATGACAAATAACACTGAGGATAATTCAAATATATATAAAATTAGCAGTAGACTTTCTATATATTAACACTACTTTTTTTTCATATCATAATATGATCTGATAATAATTATTTATTAAGATTAATTATTTTCAAATCATTGAAAAACAATCTTAACTTGTAGTATATATATAAAAAAAAGGTTTTACGTATATATAACTTGTAGTATATATATAAAAAAAAAGGTTTTACGTTATATATATATATATATATATATATATATTTGATGACTTCGTTTCTTGTGATGCCTACTTGATTATTGGCATATATTTTTGAGTGATATAGTACACAAGATTTTAGAACCAAACAGTAAATGAGTTGAGCTCATGACGCAAAACAGTAAAGGATTTTACAAATGTTTGTTTTTTTAATGCTTGACATGAGTTGAGCTCGCGAGTTATGAGCCGAGCTTGAGCCGAGCTGAAGGCTCAAACTCATTAAATTTAGAGATTTTTTCTTCACGACCGAGCCGAGCCCAAGTTGAGCCTGTTTAGTTATATGACGAGCTGAGCTGAGTTTTGAGCCGAGCTTGGCTCATTAGCAGCCCTAATATATTCATCAAATGAATTATACGTGTATTCATCCGCTGTATCAGATAAAAAATCAGTTTAGTTTGGTTAATATAAAAGCAGTATCAGATCTGTGATATCACTACTACACGTTAATAAATATATTAAGGGTAATTTGGTCTTTATATTTAGTTTCATAATAATTAATATTCTTTTACTCATTTAATCTTGCATTCTTAATCCATCTATATAAACGAACATGAGTTCCTCAGTGAAGAAGCTTGACTTCTTAAGCCTCTGCCTCTTAATCCTAGCTGCTGAACACCCTCCGAGAAAAGTGGTTCACTACACTTTCTATTAGAGAAAGTCAAACGGTTAACAGTTGATCAAGTCAAATGAAGAAGGCAAATGTAAATAGGTGTCTTAACTAATAGAGATGTGATGGAATCTCTGAAACAGCAGCATCTCATTGTACCAGCAGCTAAGTCAAACCACCTTCCCAACAGCCAAGTCAACAACTTAACAAAGTTAGGCATAGTGGTTAGTTGTAACAGCATTAGTAATTGGTTGTTAGAAGGATATAATTGTAATTAGAGAAGATACTAAGCTGCTGTAAAACAGTTCCATATATATATGGGTAAACGAGTATTGTACAAGATCAAGAGAATAATAATAAATTTTGAATTCAATCATTCTTCTTCTCTGTTAATGATTTCTCACGGTATTTGTGGATTTATTTTTTGCGCTCTAAGGATGAGGTTACCCGTGTTTTCACATTGTTCAAGTCTCAAGTTGAGAACCTTCTTGACCACAAGATTAAAATTCTTCGCACGGATGGTGGTGCGGAATACAAGCCAATCGCTCGTCTTTTTCCCTCTATTCTTCATCAAACCTCATGTCCTCATACCCCGCAACAAAACGGTGTTGCCGAGCGTAAACACCGGCATATTGTTGAATCAACGCTTGCTTCCTTGGCTCATTCTTTTCTTCCAGGTCGATTTTGGGATGATATTTTTTCAAGCGTGGTGTACTTGATTAATCGCCAACCTTCAACAAATACCTCTTCTTCTCCTTTCTTTACTCTATTTCACAAACAACCCGATTACTCATTTTTACGGGTTCTTGGTTGTTTGTGTTTTCCTTACACACGACCTTACAATGATCATAAGTTACAACCATGCTCTAAGCCTTGTGTATTTCTTGGTTATACACTTTCTCAAAAAGGCTATAAATGTTTGCACATTGATTCTAATAAAATTTTTGTGTCTCGACATGTTATTTTTGATGAGCAGCATTTTCCATTTAAGCAGTCCCAGCAGGAGCAACAATCGGCCTCAACTGACTCTTCTCCTTTGAGCACTTGGCTACACCTGATGCCTCTCCGAAATTCACTTCACCAACAGTGCACTCTCTCTGCCACAGAAAATCCTGCTAGGTTTGTGTGTGCAGCCTCACCTTTTTCTGCTGCTCCTCTTCCTACCGATGAATCCTCATCCGGCCCCCTGCTTCCTGTTTCAGGTGCTTCCCCTGTTGGACCCGATCCCCAGCCTTCTCCTATCCTTACCTCTCCAATTGGCTCCTATCCTTACCTCTCCAATTGGCTCTTCTAATTATTTGAGTGCAGCACTTGTTGTAGCCGATCCGAGCCTCTCTTCAAATTTTCAAACACCAACTGCGCGCCATGCAGTGACTCATTCTCACAGAGAGCTGCCCATTTCCAGTCAACTTGCACTTTTTTCTTCTTCATCGACTTTTCACTCTTCTCATCACATGACCACTCGTACTCGTGATAATACCCATAAACTCAAGCAATTTCCTGACCATGTGGCCTTTCTAACCGAATCCTATGTCACTACCGAGCCCAAAACCTATAATCAAGCCAAGTCTCATGCTCATTGGGTCGAGACTATGACTAAGGAGTATCATGCTCTTTTATCTAATCGGACTTGGGATTTGGTTCCTTGCTCTCCTGATTTCAATGTCGTCGGGTCTAAATGGGTAAACGCCGTGCGGATGGTTCATTATAGCGGTATAAGGCACGTCTTGTAGCAAAAGGCTTTCACCAAGAAGAGGGTGTTGACTACTTTGAGACGTTTAGTCCGGTTGTGCTCCCGACTACCATTCGCCTTGTTCTCACTCTAGCCCTCTCGTATGGTTGGCCTATTTGACAACTCGACGTCCAAAATGTTTTTCTTCATGGCGATCTCTAAGAAACCGTGTACATGCAACAACTCCCCGATTTTGAAGATTCTTCTAGGCCTACTTATGTTTGTCGATTGTCAAAAGCAATTTATAATCTCAAGCAAAGCCCTCGTGCTTGGTTCCATGCCTTAAGCTCGGCTCTTCTTTCTCAAGGATTCAAAGCCTCGCTTTATGACCCATCTCTCTTTATTCTCTCTACTCAAGGTACCTTCCTCATTGTGCTTGTGTATGTAGACGATATTATTGTCACCGGCTCCAGTTTGGATCTCATTCAAGTCCTCATTCGGTCCCTTCAACACAAATTTCCGATCAAGGATCTTGGTCGTCTTCACTTCTTTCGTGGCATCGAAGTCAAACCGGCTTCCAATGGCCTTCATCTCTCTCAAGCAAAGTACATCCAAGATGTGCTATCTCGAGCTAACATGCATCTCTCGAATCCTCTTCCCTCTCCTATGGTCTCTCATACCTCTCTCTCCCTTTGAAGGCGACCCATGTCATGATCCTCACCTATACCGATCTATTGTAGGGGCTCTTCAATATGCAACTCTCACTCGCCCTGATATTGCCTTTGCGGTCAATCGTGTGTCTCAATTCATGCAAACTCCTACCTCTCACCATTGGGCAACGGTTAAGAGGATCCTTCGATACCTAAAAGGCACTATTTCTCATGGGCTTCTTCTCAAACCGGTCCCCTCGCTTGTTCTTAATGCTTATAGCGATGCGGATTGGGCCGGTTCTATTGATGATCGAAAATCGACTTCCGGGTTTTGTGTCTTTCTAGGTGACAATCTTATCTCATGGGGATCTAAAAAGCAAGCAACCGTAGCTCGCTCAAGCACCGAAGCCGAATACAAGGCTTTAGCCGTTACAAGTTCCGAAATTATTTGGATCCAATATCTTTTGACCGAATTACATGCCTATCTTTCTTCTCCTCCAATTTTATGGTGCGATAATATTGGTGCTACCTTCTTGGCATCCAATCCAATTATCCATGCTCGTACCAACACATTGAAATTGATTACCATTTTGTTCGCGAGAAAGTTGCCAACAAATCCCTACAAATTCGGTTTCTCACTTCACATGATCAACTTGCGGACATTTTTACTAAACCTCTTGCATCTCCTCGATTTCTTCTCTTATCTTCCAAACTCACGGTGTGTTTCCCCAGTTTCGCTTGCGGAGGGGCTAATAGAGATATGACGGAATCTCTGAAACAGCAGCATCTCATTGTACCAGCAACCAAGTCAAACCACCTTCCCAACAGCCAAGTCAAACGGCCAAGTCAACAACTTAACAAAGTTAGTTAGGCATAGTGGTTAGTTGTAACAGCATTAGTAATTGGTTGTTAGAAGGATATAATAATAATTAGAGAAGATACTAAGCTGTTGTAAAACCGTTCCCTATATATATGGGTAAACGAGTATTGTACAATTCAATGAATCAAGAGAATAATAATAAACCTTGAATTCAATCATTCTTCTTCTCTGTTAATGAATTTCATTAACTTCAGAAGTTAGTTTGTTCTGGAAATTCAAAAACAAGAAAAGAGACTCTTACATACTGATCGAAATAGAGTAGAACAAAAGTTCATTTTATTTCAATAGAATAGAAAAGAGAAGAAATGATATAGAATTGAATTTTAATGATTGGAATGATTAATTCTAAATGAAGAATTGATTTGGGTGTCATAGTAAAAAGGTTTAATTATCATCTTATTTACAGCATATGCCACCGAAAAATGGGAAGTGCTTAGGGGTAATTTTGTCTTTTACTTCAATGAATTTTTTCTCGCCAAATCCGACCACTTTTGTCAGGATTTCAACTAGCCTCTTTTTCCCATTTCAAATCGTGTGAATTGAACTCCCTCTCTTCCTGTTTTATCTTCCGATCATGAAATTTACCAAAACAAGAATTCTTTTTCTCATTTTTATTTTTATGGGAACAAATTGGTTTTTCTCATTTTCCGATCATAAACCCTCGCGAAAACAAATAATGGATTTGAGGGAATCGTTCGGGAACCAGACGGCCTTCTCGCTGTGCCTGGCTCACCACGTCAGCTCTAGCGTCGCCAGTGAGTCCAACCTTGTCTTCTCCCCCCTCTCTCTCCATGTGGCTCTCAGTCTCGTTGCCTTGGGAGCAAAGGGCCCCACGCTCATTCAGCTCCTCTCCTTTCTCGGGTCGGGTTCATCCTCGTCGGATCTGATCAAGCTGTCGTCTCAGATCGTAGATCTTGTGTTGATGGATGGGTCGGGTTTGGGTGGACCCCATCTGGCGTTTGCTAATGGAGTCTGGTTCGATCAGTCTCTGTCCCTGAAGGAAGATTTTAAGAAGACTGTCACCGGTGCGTACAAGGCTGAAACCAGATCTCTTGATTTCCAGAACAAGGTAACCTTTCATTTATTATGTACTAGCTGGGAAAATAATATTATGCTCAGTAGAGCATAATTGCTAGCTGGCTAATTATTCAGCTAAGTATCCGACCATTTCAAATAGATGTGTACTAGTTCACTGTCACCAAAACTAAGGTAAAATATATTCCAATCTAAACTGGGTTGGTGATTTCCTTTGCCCCTTTATAGGAAAACTTTAATTTTCAGCCAGACTAGATTGACTTTATTTCAGAGAGAATACATGCACAAGACAAATTTGGATCACGATATAAAGTATAAACACTACTCCTTTATCTGGACACAATATTATCTGAATATTCTAATATGTATTTGACTATTTGTAAAATAAATAAAAATGTTCTAGCGTATTCGCTATTTATATTTCATCATATTTTTTCTTTAGATTTTTAAAGATAATACAAGCGTGAAATATTTTATTATATTATAAAAAAATTCGATTATTTTATCCAGCTCCACACATTTTATTGACAATCTACTTTACAAAAATATATATTTGGCAATTAACATTTTTTATCTTATTTTTTGCAAAAATCACTTAAAAATGATTTGATTAGTTATATAAATTAAACGTGAATATTGATAACTAAAAATCATGCTGAATACAGGTTATTATGAATAATTTTGACAGTCAAATTATGATTACAAAAATAAAAATAACAGTATCACCCAACACTACAATAAAAAAAGACATCGATCAAGCTTTATTTCTTATATGTTTCTTGTTATGCATAATTGAATTAGTCCAAAACATTTATACAATTGCAATGCACAATCAGGAGAAAAAAAGGGTAAAAGTATCTAGTAATTCAAAAAATCAAATAATTAATAAATAATCACAATATTAATTACATTATGAAAAAATATGACAGCGGAAAAATATTTAAAGAGGGTTAATATATAGTTTGATAATTATCTTTTCACTTTCATGGGTTTTATCAAAAGGCGTCAGAAGCCGCTTCTGAAGTAAACGCATGGGCCGAGAGTGCAACAGCTGGGCTCATAAAAAACCTCCTTGAACCTGGTTCAGTCGACCAAGACACCCGGCTCATCCTGAGCAATGCCCTCTACTTCAAGGGTGCATGGTCTGAGAAATTTGATCCGGCAGAAACCAAAGAAGCCGAGTTCCACCTACTCAATGGGACCACAGTTCAGGCGCCCTTTCTCTCAAGTACCAAAAAGCAATTCGTCTCTTCATACGATGATTTCTCAGTACTCAAATTACCGTACCACCAAGGAGATGATAAGAGGCAGTTTTCAATGTATGTTTTCTTACCTAAATCAAAAGATGGTATTTGGAGCTTAACTGAGAAAATCGGTTCTGGAACCCATTTTCTGGATCGACACATACCTCATAACAAGGTCAAGCTTGACAAGTTTAAGTTGCCGAAATTCAAGATCTCTTTTGGGTTTGAAAGTTCAAAGGTCTTAAAAGAGTTAGGGTTGGAGTTGCCATTTTCTGGATCGGGAGACCTGACAGAGATGGTTAATTCATCAGTAGGCAAGGATCTGTATATAGGTTCAGTTTTTCATAAGGCATTTGTGGAGGTCAATGAAGAAGGGACTGAGGCAGCTGCGGCAACTGCGGTGGTGGTTATGCTACGGAGGTCATTGTATATTGGGGGGCCCACAGAGTTTGTTGCTGATCACCCATTTGTGTTCCTCATAAGAGAGGATAAAACTGGAGTTGTTCTGTTTGTGGGCCATGTGCTTAATCCATTGTTAGAGGAGTGAGAAATTGAAGAATCTTTGCCTTTCTTTTTCTTTTGATGGTTTGTAAGATAAAATAAACAAATTATGGTTGTTTCTTAGCTTAAGGTTATTGTGTTTTGAGATTTTTGAAATGATAAACTCTTTGGAGGTGCTTGTGTTTGTTAAATTTCAAAATGTAGGAGTTTTGAATCTTTGTATGCGTCTTTCTTTTAATTTCCCTCTTTCTTTCTCCATTTTCTCTGTTTGTAATGTGTGAAAGTTCGGTACATCACAAATGAATTATTAAACGGATTTACATTGTCAAGCAAATAATAGGTTCGGGTTTGTTAGCTGTTTAACAGCTTTCAAACACTATAAAATACATTGAGTATACTATATAAAATCAACGAAACGTGTATTATTAGAAAGCATATACATGTTTGAATTTCAACTGAGAGATCCTTTGTGAATGCTTAAAGTTGGTGGTTTTAACCCATTTTTGTATAAAAAAAATGTTAACAATTTTATATGTCCAATTATGACCTGAAGATATTTTTAAATAAATTATTTTTTTTGCTTCATTTTTATTCATTTAATTGGTTTCGATGAACTGATCATTAGTGTTGGATATTCAGAGTGCTTTACTACAAAAAAAACAAACTACCTTTGTACAACCTCTAGTTGTAACGGATTTGCTTTGATTTAGATTTAGTTAATTTGGAAATTCCTCGAGTGGAATTTACTTTTAATTTGAATAATTAAAAAGTAAATTAAAGATGAGTGAGGCTACGGTGCTATGCATAGTACGGATTGGGTCCGTGCTACAGCTCAAAATTTTACTTTTCAAAATTCTAACGGTCGATCCGAACCGTTCAACATGATTATAAAATGAATATGTACTTGCAAACCAAATTTTACATTTTTTTCGAATTTTTTTACTATTTTTTCGAAAATCACTTGATCTGAACATTCTGGCCCATCCAAAAACAGCCTATCTAAAAAAATTCGAAAAAATGTAAAATTTGGTTTGCAAGTACATATTCATTTTATAATCATGTTGAACGGGTCGGATCGACCGTTAGAATTTTAAAAAGTCAAATTTTGAGCCGTAGCACGGACCCAATCCGTGCTATGCATAGCACCGTAGCCTCACTCATTAAAGATATCTCCTTGAAATTTTTTGGCTAAATGGCTCTATACTAGGGTTCCGTTCCGTCTTCTGACCGTTGAAGTTGTAGAAATGGATCTTAATTCGGGCCAAATCTATGGGCCTTCAGCTTTGGACCCTCTGTAATTTACCCCAACTCTGCTGAAACTTTTGAAGGTATACTAGCGCGTTTTAAGGACAATATTTTGCATTATTAAATACAACACTAATTAAATTTTTTTGTTGGTGGATGATTAATATACTCCTACTTAGTTATTTCTCAAATAATAAATCTCTCTCATCATTAATTTGTAGATTTTGTTCCTTCAATATTATATCCAATTAAAAAATAAGAAATATTTCTTGGTGGAGATTAGATCTTTAGTATTTGAATTGTAAATTAGATATTTAAATTGTACTTCCCGTAAGCTGAATCTCACTTAATGATTTAATACTTTATCTATATACTGAATATAATAATTAAATATATTTAAAATATATTGATTAAAGTCATCTATTAATTGATGGAAGATATCATAAATGCCTATTTCGTTATCACTCACATAGAAAATAGCTTATTGGTATCAAACGATACATATATGAGTAGAACATATCATGTTGCTTCAGTGTGGCCGTTAGTAAGAATATTTTTTATAAATCATAAATAAAAAAGAAAACTTAACAAACCAATTTGTTGGTTTCAGTTTTTATAAAAACCATAAGTACCGAGATGCCAAATCGGCCCGGAATTTTTTTTACCGTGCCGAGATAGCATCTCGGCCCGGTGGTGTTTTCACAATTTTTCAATAACATGCCATAGAAAATCCTAAATCATCAATTATTTGCTCTGGCTGAGATGGCATTTCGGTCTTTAATTTTTTTTGTTTTGTGCCGACTTGGCATTGCGGTCCCAACCATTTCAATTGATGTATGAAAATTAAGTGAATGATAATTAAGTTAATTAATCAGGCCATCAAAAAATCCCGTTAGTACAGTTGCTTTTGTTGTTTCAGTTTGATAGGTTTTTCCGGTAATAAACTAATAATTAAGTACTTTTTTCCGAATATATTCGGGAAATTATTATATACATTTTCCGAATATATGGATTGACGATTTTTTTAATATGCACTACATGATATAAAAGGAGCTCAAAATTCTGCAACTTTTCACACGTAATTATGAAAATACGAAACCAATAGATACAAAAACTATTATGTATTACATTGGACTTCTCCTCTTAGTAGAATTATTAAGGGGTACTTTCCTAGAAGGCCTCTAAGATTTTAGTCTGTGACAAGTTGACCTTCGAACTATGTAATTAGTGACAAACCCTCCCCCTCCACCCCACCAAGTAGTTCATGTACTCTTTCATGTGCAATTTTATTTACTGATCAATATTAATGATCAACGCGGAACTGCTGCTTCTCTATGAGCATTCTTGATTTGCGAATTGGACAACACGGAGAGCTAAACGTAAGAAGCTCTTATTAACCGATCAAACAGTCAAGGATTGTTCATTGTTATCTAGAATAGCTTATGATTGCCTACAGTTTTGCTATTAGATTCCACAAGCATTCATTGAAGGCCGTGTAAATTATGGTATCAATTTACAAACATTGACATGTAAGCAATGATATATGTACTAACTTATATTCGTATTAGCAAGTGTAATATCATAACACTCATTTTATAAACATTTGGTCTGTTGGATTATTTAGTTTTAATTACCAAAATAGAACTGCAAATTTAAATTGAATGATCTTAATTAATTTTTGAATTTAATGAAACTAATAAATTGATGAAACAACTAGACTGTTTTTATCCATAATAATAACACGCCCAGAATCACTAACTTGGCCACAAAATCAAAAATACATTGCATGGTTCTCATCAATCTTGATGAGAATTATACTGCTTATTGTAGGCCAAAAGAATCTAAAAAAAGGAACATTGCACGAAATACATCACTGTCGTCATTGTTGCTTGCCGCTCAATAGGTGAAACCAGAAATATTCATTTTTTCTTTTATGATCCTGTCTACAGTGATAGCCATCTCAGGCGCCATGTGATTTTGCCAATCCCCTACCACAGCCTTTCTGAAGTAGTAATAATTTTTTACATTACCTGTTCCAGTTTTGTTCACATCGAGATCTTTGAGCTTATTGAAGCTACAGAACTCGACGATCTCTTTTACCTGGCCATGTTTCATCTCCTCCTCAGAGAATGGACATCCAATGAAATTTGCTAATCTCACCACACCATCTACCGGGTCATTCATCATCTCCTCGTACTTAAGGAATAGAATTTTCTCTGGAGAGTGCAACCTCTTCATGTAATTCTAACTTCAACATGCTATTTTTCTTTTAAGAAAAAAAAAATATGAGAATCACAGTGAGTAATCTTTTATGAAAAGCTTTAAATCAATTGAATTATTTTAGAGTTTAGATTTAAAAAGCTTTACAAATTTGTTTAATTTTTACATAATGGAGTTAATTGGCTCTATGTCATTCATATAAATTCATCTAGGGCTTTCAACGAGGCCAGCCGAGCCGAATTAGACAAAGCTCGAACTCGCTAAGGTCATATGAGCCGAGCCAGCTCGTTAATAACTCTTTCATGCTGTGAGCTGCATAGAGAGTAAAGTTTTTTGTCGATTTGGTGTTGTGAGCCGCATATAGACTACAAGTCAGCAAAGAATTTTATTTTTTTCTTGGCTGCCGGTGGATCTCAATGCCATCCCCTTAAGGATCTGGGACCCCGCAGATCACCAAGTGGTGGTCTACCAAGCTCCAGGTGCTGCTCCAGGAGGCCTGATGCCCCAGCAGATGGAGGAAGATCATTCCACATGAAGCTGCACCTTAAGTTTTGTTTAGAATACAACTTAGAATCGTTACTATACCAAAGATGGCTGAATTGTGGTTTAGTTTTTTGTTGGTATTTTTAATATTACTGTGTTTTGGTGGCATGTCAAACGCCGTGCGTTTGTGTTTTGTTTGGTGCTCGAGCACTTTAGGGTTTACTACTTGCTCTCAGATCTCTAATCTGTTGTTTGTAAGTTAACTATCCAATTTCATGGCAATGAAATGGGCATCTTGAATGCCTTTTATCAAAAAAAAAAAAATGATGAACACATATAAAAATAATAAAAAAGTCAAAATAATAGCTTCATATACTTTTGCAACAAGCTGAGCTATGGATCAAGCTCAAACTCGTTAATAACAGAGCTGAGCCAGAATTAACGAACTAATTACAAACTTTTTTTGAGTTAAGCTGAAACAAATCACGATTTTTTTTTTCGGTCCTAAATTATCCTTGATAACTTAAATAATATTTAACTGGTGAAGCAATGCATTTTTTTAAGGTTAGTTAACAATAGCCAACGAATCAATTCATTATATGAAAGAAAATACAATTAGATGAACAATCTTTGTAGGTGAAAGAAATAAAATACTAAAACAAGTATTATTAAATAATCAGTTTTTGATCTAGTAACAAAGACAATATTATTCATGTAAAAAATTAAATGTTCGAAATTTAAATGATGAATATATTGTGAATATTGAATAGTTTGATAATTTGATCTCCAATTTTTACTTTAAAAAATATTACCTATTCAGTAGTTTTTTTTTTAAACCTTTGTAGTGCCCTGCCAAGCATACCAATCAAAAGTTACATTAACAATTTCTTAAAAAAATCTTTATACATAATTTCACTTTTCATAATAAACCATGGTTTCTCCTGTGTGAAAATCAAAGGTCCCAAATCGATTTGGCAGACCAACTGGCTTAATTATGGAGATCCAATATGTGAAGAAAGAATGTAGGAGTAAATTATCTTTTGTTGCATGTAAAGGACGAGTTAAAGAAAAGACAAGAAGGATAAAAGCAGTATGAGATATTGGATCGAATTGAAATGAATTATTGTTATATATTTAGAGCTGCGAGCCAATGAGTTGAACAGCTCAATAAATTGTATCGAGCCAGGCCCTAAACTAAATAAAGTCTGAACTTGACTCGGCTCATATTATATCACTCAAACATGGCCGAGCCCGAGCCCGAGCCGGCTCTTGAGCCAAGGAGTCTCTTCTATTTTATCACTCAAACATTTACTCTTGTGTACTATATCACTCAAACATTTGCACAAGAAACATTTACTCTTGTGTACTAAAATTTGACCCCATACAGATCCTCTGTGCTACTTTGCAAATCCCCCAAAGCCAACCCCCAAATTTTGTTTACAAACAAACTTGAATTTATTACAAAACAAAATTTTATTTCGTAAATATATACAAAATGACAAATAACACCGAGGATAATTCAAATATATATAAAATTAGCAGTAGACTTTCTATATATTAACACTACTTTTTTTCATATCATAATATGATATGATAATAATTATTTATTAAGATTAATTATTTTCAAATCATTGAAAAACAATCTTAACTTGTAGTATATATATAAAAAAAAGGTTTTACATATATATAACTTGTAGTATATATATAAAAAAAAAGGTTTTACGTTATATATATATATATATATATATTTGATGACTTCGTTTCTTGTGATGCCTACTTGATTATTGGCATATATTTTTGAGTGATATAGTACACAAGATTTTAGAACCAAACAGTAAATGAGTTGAGCTCATGACGCAAAACAGTAAAGGATTTTACAAATGTTTGTTTTTTAATGTTTGGCATGAGTTGAGCTCGCGAGTCATGAGCCGAGCTGAAGGCTTAAACTCATTAAATTTAGAGATTTTTTCTTCAAGACCGAGCCGAGCCCAAGTTGAGCCTGTTTAGTTATATGACGAGCTGAGCTGAGTTTTGAGCCGAGCTTGACTCATTAGCAGCCCTATATATATTCATCAAATGAATTATACGTGTATTCATCCGCTGTATCAGATAAAAAATCAGTTTAGTTTGGTTAATATAAAAGCAGTATCAGATCTGTGATATCACTACTACACGTTAATAAATATATTAAGGGTAATTTGGTCTTTATATTTAGTTTCATAATAATTAATATTCTTTTACTCATTTAATCTTGCATTCTTAATCCATCTATATAAACGAACATGAGTTCCTCAGTGAAGAAGCTTGACTTCTTAAGCCTCTGCCTCTTAATCCTAGCTGCTGAACACCCTCCGAGAAAAGTGGTTAACTACACTTTCTATTAGAGAAAGTCAAACGGTTAACAGTTGATCAAGTCAAATGAAGAAGGCAAATGTAAATAGGTGTCTTAACTAATAGAGATATGATGGAATCTCTGAAACAGCAGCATCTCATTGTACCAGCAGCTAAGTCAAACCACCTTCCCAACAGCCAAGTCAACAACTTAACAAAGTTAGGCATAGTGGTTAGTTGTAACAGCATTAGTAATTGGTTGTTAGAAGGATATAATTGTAATTAGAGAAGATACTAAGCTGCTGTAAAACAGTTCCATATATATATGGGTAAACGAGTATTGTACAAGATCAAGAGAATAATAATAAATTTTGAATTCAATCATTCTTCTTCTCTGTTAATGATTTCTCACGGTATTTGTGGATTTATTTTTTGCGCTCTAAGGATGAGGTTACCCGTGTTTTCACATTGTTCAAGTCTCAAGTTGAGAACCTTCTTGACCACAAGATTAAAATTCTTCGCACGGATGGTGGTGCGGAATACAAGCCAATCGCTCGTCTTTTTCCCTCTATTCTTCATCAAACCTCATGTCCTCATACCCCGCAACAAAACGGTGTTGCCGAGCGTAAACACCGGCATATTGTTGAATCAACGCTTGCTTCCTTGGCTCATTCTTTTCTTCCCGGTCGATTTTGGGATGATATTTTTTCAAGCGTGGTGTACTTGATTAATCGCCAACCTTCAACAAATACCTCTTCTTCTCCTTTCTTTACTCTATTTCACAAACAACCCGATTACTCATTTTTACGGGTTCTTGGTTGTTTGTGTTTTCCTTACACACGACCTTACAATGATCATAAGTTACAACCATGCTCTAAGCCTTGTGTATTTCTTGGTTATACTCTTTCTCAAAAAGGCTATAAATGTTTGCACATTGATTCTAATAAAATTTTTGTGTCTAGACATGTAATTTTTTATGAGCAGCATTTTCCTTTCAAGAAATCCCAGCAGGAGCAACAATCGGCCTCAGCTGACTCTTCTCCTTTGAGCACTTGGCTACACCTGATGCCTCTCCGAAATTCACTTCACCAACAGTGCACTCTCTCTGCCACAGAAAATCCTGCTAGGTTTGTGTGTGCAGCCTCACCTTTTTCTGCTGCTCCTCTTCCTACCGATGGATCCTCATCCGGCCCCCTGCTTCCTGTTTCAGGTGCTTCCCCTGTTGGACCCGATCCCCAGCCTTCTCCTATCCTTACCTCTCCAATTGGCTCCTATCCTTACCTCTCCAATTGGCTCTTCTAATTATTTGAGTGCAGCACTTGTTGTAGCCGATCCGAGCCTCTCTTCAAATTTTCAAACACCAACTGCGCGCCATGCAGTGACTCATTCTCACAGAGAGCTGCCCATTTCCAGTCAACCTGCACTTTTGTCTTCTTCATCGACTTTTCACTCTTCTCATCACATGACCACTCGTACTCGTGATAATACCCGTAAACTCAAGCAATTTCCTGACCATGTGGCCTTTCTAACCGAATCCTATGTCACTACCGAGCCCAAAACCTATAATCAAGCCAAGTCTCATGCTCATTGGGTCGAGACTATGACTAAGGAGTATCATGCTCTTTTATCTAATCGGACTTGGGATTTGGTTCCTTGCTCTCCTGATTTCAATGTCGTCGGGTCTAAATGGGTAAACGCCGTGCGGATGGTTCATTATAGCGGTATAAGGCACGTCTTGTAGCAAAAGGCTTTCACCAAGAAGAGGGTGTTGACTACTTTGAGACGTTTAGTCCGGTTGTGCGCCCGACTACCATTCGCCTTGTTCTCACTCTAGCCCTCTCTTATGGTTGGCCTATTCGACAACTCGACGTACAAAATGTTTTTCTTCATGGCGATCTCCAAGAAACCGTGTACATGCAACAACCCCCCGGTTTTGAAGACTCATCTAAGCCTACTCATGTTTGTCGCTTATCAAAGGCAATTTATGGTCTCAAGCAAAGCCCTCGTGCTTGGTTCCATACCTTAAGCTCGGCTCTTCTCTCTCAAGGATTCAAAGCCTCGCTTTATGACCCGTCTCTCTTTATCCTCTCGACTCAAGGTGCTTCTCTCATAGTACTTGTGTATGTCGACAATATTATTGTCACCGGCTCCAGTTTGGATCTCATTCAAGTCCTCATTCGGTCCCTTCAACACAAATTTCCAATCAAGGACCTTGGTCGTCTTCACTTCTTCCTTGGCATCGAGGTCAAACCGACTTCCAATGGTCTCCATCTCTCTCAAGCCAAGCATATTCAAGATGTGCTATCTCGAGCTAACATGCATCTCTCCAATCCTCTTCCCTCTCCTATGGTGCCTCATACCTCTCTTTCTCGCTTTGAAGGCGACCTGTGTCATGATCCTCACCTATACCGATCCATTGTAGGGGCTCTACAATATGCTACTCTCACTCGCCCCGACATTGCCTTTGCGGTCAATCGTGTGTCTCAATTCATGCAATCTCCAACTTCTCATCATTGGGCAGCGGTTAAGAGGATCCTTAGATACCTCAAAGGCACTCCTTCTCATGGGCTTCTTCTCAAACTGGTCCCTTCTCTTGTTCTTAATGCGTATAGCGATGCCGATTGGGCCGGTTCTATTGATGATCGAAAATCAACATCCGGCTTTTGTGTCTTTCTAGGTGATAACCTTATTTCATGGGGATCTAAAAAGCAACCAACCGTAGCCCGCTCAAGCACCGAAGCCGAATACAAGGCTTTAGCCGTTACAAGTTCCGAAATTATTTGGATCCAATATCTTTTGACCGAATTACATGCCTATCTTTCTTCTCCTCCAATTTTATGGTGCGATAATATTGGTGCTACCTTCTTGGCATCCAATCCAATTATCCATGCTCGTACCAACACATTGAAATTGATTACCATTTTGTTCGCGAGAAAGTTGCCAACAAATCCCTACAAATTCGGTTTCTCACTTCACATGATCAACTTGCGGACATTTTTACTAAACCTCTTGCATCTCCTCGATTTCTTCTCTTATCTTCCAAACTCACGGTGTGTTTCCCGCTTGCGAAGGGGCTAATAGAGATATGACGGAATCTCTGAAACAGCAGCATCTCATTGTACCAGCAACCAAGTCAAACCACCTTCCCAACAGCCAAGTCAAACGGCCAAGTCAACAACTTAACAAAGTTAGTTAGGCATAGTGGTTAGTTGTAACAGCATTAGTAATTGGTTGTTAGAAGGATATAATAATAATTAGAGAAGATACTAAGCTGTTGTAAAACCGTTCCCTATATATATGGGTAAACGAGTATTGTACAATTCAATGAATCAAGAGAATAATAATAAACCTTGAATTCAATCATTCTTCTTCTCTGTTAATGAATTTCATTAACTTCAGAAGTTAGTTTGTTCTGGAAATTCAAAAACAAGAAAAGAGACTCTTACATACTGATCGGAATAGAGTAGAACAAAAGTTCATTTCATTTCAATAGAATAGAGAAGAGAAGAAATGATATAGAATTGAATTTTAATGATTGGAATGATTAATTCTAAATGAAGAATTGATTTGGGTGTCATAGTAAAAAGGTTTAATTATCATCTTATTTACAGCATATGCCACCGAAAAATGGGAAGTGCTTAGGGGTAATTTTGTCTTTTACTTCAATGAATTTTTTCTCGCCAAATCCGACCACTTTTGTCAGGATTTCAACTAGCCTCTTTTTCCCATTTCAAATCGTGTGAATTGAACTCACTCTCTTCCTGTTTTATCTTCCGATCATGAAATTTACCAAAACAAGAATTCTTTTTCTCATTTTTATTTTTATGGGAACAAATTGGTTTTTCTCATTTTCCGATCATAAACCCTCGCGAAAACAAATAATGGATTTGAGGGAATCGTTCGGGAACCAGACGGCCTTCTCGCTGTGCCTGGCTCACCACGTCAGCTCTAGCGTCGCCAGTGAGTCCAACCTTGTCTTCTCCCCCCTCTCTCTCCATGTGGCTCTCAGTCTCGTTGCCTTGGGAGCAAAGGGCCCCACGCTCATTCAGCTCCTCTCCTTTCTCGGGTCGGGTTCATCCTCGTCGGATCTGATCAAGCTGTCGTCGCAGATCGTAGATCTTGTGTTGATGGATGGGTCGGGTTTGGGTGGACCCCATCTGGCGTTTGCTAATGGAGTCTGGTTCGATCAGTCTCTGTCCCTGAAGGAAGATTTTAAGAAGACTGTCACCGGTGCGTACAAGGCTGAAACCAGATCTCTTGATTTCCAGAACAAGGTAACCTTTCATTTATTATGTACTAGCTGGGAAAATAATATTATGCTCAGTAGAGCATAATTGCTAGCTGGCTAATTATTCAGCTAAGTATCCGACCATTTCAAATAGATGTGTACTAGTTCACTGTCACCAAAACTAAGGTAAAATATATTCCAATCTAAACTGGGTTGGTGATTTCCTTTGCCCCTTTATAGGAAAACTTTAATTTTCAGCCAGACTAGATTGACTTTATTTCAGAGAGAATACATGCACAAGACAAATTTGGATCACGATATAAAGTATAAACACTACTCCTTTATCTGGACACAATATTATCTGAATATTCTAATATGTATTTGACTATTTGTAAAATAAATAAAAATGTTCTAGCGTATTCGCTATTTATATTTCATCATATTTTTCTTTAGATTTTTAAAGATAATACAAGCGTGAAATATTTTATTATATTATAAAAAAATTCGATTATTTTATCCAGCTCCACACATTTTATTGACAATCTACTTTACAAAAATATATATTTGGCAATTAACATTTTTTATCTTATTTTTTGCAAAAATCACTTAAAAATGATTTGATTAGTTATATAAATTAAACGTGAATATTGATAACTAAAAATCATGCTGAATACAGGTTATTATGAATAATTTTGACAGTCAAATTATGATTACAAAAATAAAAATAACAGTATCACCCAACACTACAATAAAAAAAGACATCGATCAAGCTTTATTTCTTATATGTTTCTTGTTATGCATAATTGAATTAGTCCAAAACATTTATACAATTGCAATGCACAATCAGGAGAAAAAAAGGGTAAAAGTATCTAGTAATTCAAAAAATCAAATAATTAATAAATAATCACAATATTAATTACATTATGAAAAAATATGACAGCGGAAAAATATTTAAAGAGGGTTAATATATAGTTTGATAATTATCTTTTCACTTTCATGGGTTTTATCAAAAGGCGTCAGAAGCCGCTTCTGAAGTAAACGCATGGGCCGAGAGTGCAACAGCTGGGCTCATAAAAAACCTCCTTGAACCTGGTTCAGTCGACCAAGACACCCGGCTCATCCTGAGCAATGCCCTCTACTTCAAGGGTGCATGGTCTGAGAAATTTGATCCGGCAGAAACCAAAGAAGCCGAGTTCCACCTACTCAATGGGACCACAGTTCAGGCGCCCTTTCTCTCAAGTACCAAAAAGCAATTCGTCTCTTCATACGATGATTTCTCAGTACTCAAATTACCGTACCACCAAGGAGATGATAAGAGGCAGTTTTCAATGTATGTTTTCTTACCTAAATCAAAAGATGGTATTTGGAGCTTAACTGAGAAAATCGGTTCTGGAACCCATTTTCTGGATCGACACATACCTCATAACAAGGTCAAGCTTGACAAGTTTAAGTTGCCGAAATTCAAGATCTCTTTTGGGTTTGAAAGTTCAAAGGTCTTAAAAGAGTTAGGGTTGGAGTTGCCATTTTCTGGATCGGGAGACCTGACAGAGATGGTTAATTCATCAGTAGGCAAGGATCTGTATATAGATTCAGTTTTTCACAAGGCATTTGTGGAGGTCAATGAAGAAGGGACCGAGGCAGCTGCAGCAACTGCGGTGGTTGTGCAAATGATTTCATTGTATATTGGGGGGCCCACAGAGTTTGTTGCTGATCACCCATTTGTGTTCCTCATAAGAGAGGATAAAACTGGAGTTGTTCTGTTTGTGGGCCATGTGCTTAATCCATTGTTAGAGGAGTGAGAAATTGAAGAATCTTTGCCTTTCTTTTTCTTTTGATGGTTTGTAAGATAAAATAAACAAATTATGGTTGTTTCTTAGCTTAAGGTTATTGTGTTTTGAGATTATTGAAATTGGTAAACTTTTTAGAGGTGCTTGTGTTTATTAAATTTGAAGATGAAGGAGCTTTGAATCTTAGTAGGTGTCTTTCCTTTGTTTCCCCACTTTCTTTCGCCATTTTCTCTATTTGTAATGTGTGAAAGTTGGTACATCACATATGAATTATTAAACGAAATTACATTGTCAAGCAAATAATAGGTTCGGGTTTGTTAGCTGTTTAACAGCTTTCAAACACTATAAAATACATTGAGTATACTATATAAAATCAACGAAACGTGTATTATTAGAAGGCATATACATGTTTGAATTTCAACTGAGAGATCCTTTGTGAATGCTTAAAGTTGGTGGTTTTAACCCATTTTTGTATAAAAAAAATGTTAACAATTTTATATGTCCAATTATGACCTGAAGATATTTTTAAATAAATTATTTTTTTTGCTTCATTTTTATTCATTTAATTGGTTTCGATGAACTGATCATTAGTGTTGGATATTCAGAGTGCTTTTTTACCCCAAAAAAAAAAAAAAACAAACTACCTTTGTACAACCTCTAGTTGTAATTTGGAAATTCCTCGAGTGGATATTTACTTTTAATTTGAATAATTAAAAAGTAAATTAAAGATATCTCCTTGAAATTTTTTGGCTAAATGGCTCTATACTAGGGTTCCGTTCCGTCTTCTGACCGTTGAAGTTGTAGAAATGGATCTTAATTCGGGCCAAATCCATGGGCCTTCAGCTTTGGACCCTCTGTAATTTACCCCAACTCTGCTGAAACTTTTGAAGGTATACTAGCGCGTTTTAAGGACCATATTTTGCATTATTAAATACAACACTAATTAAATTTTTTTGTTGGTGGATGATTAATATACTCCTACTTAGTTATTTCTCAAATAATAAATCTCTCTCTTCATTAATGTGTAGATTTTGTTTCTTCAAGATTATATCCAGTTAAAAAATAAGAAATATTTCTTGGTGGAGATTAGATCTTTAGTATTTGAATTGTAAATTAGATATTTAAATTGTACTTCCCGTAAGCTGAATCTCACTTAATGATTTAATACTTTATCTATATACTGAATATAATAATTAAATATATTTAAAATATATTGATTAAAGTCATCTATTAATTGATGGAAGATATCATAAATGCCTATTTCGTTATCACTCACATAGAAAATAGCTTATTGGTATCAAACGATACATATATGAGTAGAACATATCATGTTGCTTCAGTGTACCCGTTAGTAAGAATTTTTTTTATAAATCATAAATAAAAAAAGAAAACTTAACAAACCAATTTGATGGTATCAGTTTTTATAAAACCATAAGTATCTATATTTGCTATGTACTCAATATTTCCATCATGCCACCTCATTGACCCCTTTGAATAAATCCATTATTTGTCTTATTCCCAAAGAAAAGGAGGCCAAACAAATATCTAAATTCCGACCTATCAGCCTAGTTAATTGTAGTTTTAAAATTATTTCCAAAATACTAACCTTCCGATTAGAGGCTATTATGCATAGGATTATTGATCCTAGCCAAACAGCATTCATTAAAAATCGATACATTCTAGATAATGTAGTTCTCAGTAAGGAAATAATACATCATTGTCACCATACCAAGGATCCAGGAGTAGTAATAAAAGTAGATTTTGAGAAGGCTTACGATAAGATAAACTGAAAATATCTCCTTGATGTGCTAAAAAGTCGAGGATTTGGTTCCAAATGGATTGCATGGATTACAGAGTGGCTTAATAGCTCGCAGACTTGCATCAATATTAATGGAACACTTACTCCATATTTTTTCTGTAAGAGAGGAGTTCGTCAAGGGGATCCTCTCTCCCCCTACCTATATATACTAGCCGCTGATACCCTTAGCAAAATATTCCAAAGAGGAAGAACGGCTGGAGTGATACAAGGTTTAGGTCCCGCATTACTAGATAATCATCCTACCACTAATTGCCACTATGCGGATGATACCATCATGTTCCTCAAGGCCGAGGCAAAAAATGTAGAAAATGCATGGTGGATTCTACTGGCCTTTGAAGCCCTATCGGGCATTAAAGTTAATTATTCCAAAATAGCTATGTACCCCATTAACATTGATAATGTTGAGGAATTAGCCTCTTATTTTAGATGCTCCACTTCAGATTTTCCCATTCAATACTTAGGTATACCCCTTCTCCCTCACAAAATGACTATCACAGATTGGCAATTTCTTATTGATAAATTAGAAAAGAAATTACAAAATTGGACAGGTAGTTTATTATCTTTAGGAGGTCGACTTACACTTTTAAATTCAGTCCTTTCATCGGTACCCTTGTATACATTCTCTATATTCAAAATACCTTCTCATATCATTAAAAGATTGGATCAAATCAAACGTAGATTTCTATGGCAAGGAGCTAGCATCATAAAGAAAAATATTCTCTTATCAATTGGCAAATAGCTTGCATGGCCAAAGAGTTTGGTGGTTTAGGTATACTTGATTTCAAACAAATGAATATCTCATTGCTCATGAAATGGTGGTGGAAGTTTAGAGATCCTAACTATCAAAGTAATTGGAAACATGTGATACTTTCTAAATACTATGCTGGTCATACCAATTTACCAATTTCTGAATTTTGGGCTGCAATTATGAAATTAGACAACTTGGGCTCCATTAGCACGTATTACACTCCAGGAGTTATCACCACAATTAAATTCTGGTCAGATATATGGTATCACAATTGTAGTTTAGCTTCTCATTTTCCACAATTATTCACTATTTGCTATGACCCCGATATATTGCTACAGGAAGTAATTCAATCCCAAGGAGAGGCTGTCAAATTTCGAAGACAACTTTCTGAAATTGAATATCAAGAATGGTTGTCCATATTAGATATCATTAGCCATATATCCTATACACATACCTTAGATCAATTGAGTTGGAGATGGGAAGCTTCCAGAAAATTTACCGTCAAATCCCTATACAAATTACTCAATTACAAAGGCATTGTCCCCTCTTACCCCTTATTATGGTGGAATATCCCCATCCCGCTGAAAATAAAATCTTTTATGTGGCTTACTAATAAAAGGAGGATACTTACCAAAGATAAACTGATTAAAAAGGGCTGGCAGGGCAGTATAAAATGTCAATTATGTGATCATATTGAATCAGTGGACCACCTGTTTGTACAATGTACATTTGCCAAACAAATTTGGTATTGGATGGGAGCATGCCAAGCTCTAAGTCCTACTTGGAACACATTTCAAGATATCGTTCATTTTTCTTGTCAATTACCACCTAAACAAACTACTGCTTTTCTTATAATCGTTAGTGCCGTTTGTTGGACACTTTGGAAGCACCGTAATGATATTTGTTTCAATTTAGTGCAACCTAAACAAGCCCGCCAAATTATCTTTCTAATACTCTCTTTGGTTTCTTATTGGCTAGGTCATGTGAAACAGGAGATTCAGGAGTTGACAACGCTCTGGCTCCCAGACAACACTGATGCTATACCCATTAGCGTCTATCCTCCAGATACCCAGCTGCTGGAGGAAGCGCTACAGATGGTGGTGTACACAGGGCACTCCAATGCTTATCATGAATAGATCCCTGAATTTTATGTTTAGATTTCAGTTTATACATATATACTATAGCCCTTGTTGGTGGCTAAATGGCAGCCCTTGTGTGTGGCTTATACTTAGTTTTGTGAAGTTTCGTTGGTTCTTTGGTAGTATACAAATTGATAGGCTCTTGTTTAGTGATGTAGGGTATCAGTTTGTTCCGAGATAGTTCTGAACAACTTTATCCTGTAACTTAAATTTTGTTTCTGCAATGAAACGGGCTTCGGCCTTTTATCTAAAAAAATAAAACCATAAGTACCGAGATGTCAAATCGGCCCGGAATTTTTTTTACCATGGCGAGATAGCATCTCGGCCCGGTGGTGTTTTCACAATTTTTCAATAACATGCCATAGAAAATCCTAAATCATCAATTATTTGCTTTGGTTGAGATGGCATTTCGGTCTCTAATTTTTTTTGTTTTGTGCCGACCCTGGCATTGCGGTTCCAACCATTTCAATTGATGTATGAAAATTAAGTGAATGATAATTAAGTTAATTAATCAGGCCATCAAAAATCCCGTTAGTACAGTTGTTTTTGTTGTTTCAGTTTGATTGGTTTGTCCGGTAATAAACTAATAATTAAGTACTTTTTTCCGAATATTTTCGGGTAATTATTATATACTTTTTTTCCGAATATATGGATTTACGATTTTCGTAATATGCACTACATGATATAAAAGGAGCTCAAAATTCTGTAACTTTTCACACGTAATTATGAAAATACGAAACCAAGTACAAAAATTATTATGTATTACATTGGGCTTCTCCTCTTAGAATTAATAATTGAATTATTAAGGGGTCTTTCCTAGAAGGCCTCTAAGATTTTAGTCTGTGACAAGTTGACCTTCGAACTATGTAATTAGTGACAAACCCTCCCCCTCCACCCCACCAAGTAGTTCATGTACTCTTTCATGTGCAATTTTATTTACTGATCAATATTAATGATCAACGCGGAACTGCTGCTTCTCTATGAGCATTCTTGATTTCGAATTGGACACAACACGGAGAGCTAAACGTAAGCAGCTCTTATTAACCGATCAAACAGTCCAGGATTGTTCATTGTTATCTAGTTGATTACATTGGAATGTATGATTGCCTACAGTTTTGCTATTAGATTCCACAAGCATTCATTGAAGGCCGTGTAAATTATGGTATCAATTTACAAACTGACATGTAAGCAATGATATATGTACTAACTTATATTCGTATTAGCAAGTGTAATATCATAACACTCATTTTATAAACATTTGGTCTGTTGGATTATTTAGTTTTAATTACCAAAATAGAACTGCAAATTTAAATTGAATGATCTTAATTAATTTTTGAATTTCATGAAACCCAATAAATTGATGAAACAACCAGACTGTTTTTATCCATAATAGCACGCCTAGAATCACTAACTTGGCCACAAAATAAAAAATACATTGCATGGTTCTCATCAATCTTGATGAGAATTATACTGCTTATTGTAGGCCAAAAGAATCTAAAAAAAGGAACATTGCACGAAATACATCACTGTCATCATTGTCGCTTGCCGCTCAATAGGTGAAACCAGAAATATTCAATTTTTCTTTTATGATCCTGTCTACAGTGATAGCCATCTCAGGCGCCATGTGGTTTTGCCAATCCCCCACAACAGCTTTTCTGAAGAAGTAATCATTTTGTACATTACCTGTTCCTTTTTTGTTGACATCGAGATCTTTGAGTTTATTGAAGCTACAAAACTCGACAATCTCTTTTACCAGGCCAGTTTTTATCTCCTCCTCAGAGAACGGGCATCCAATAAAATTTGCTAGCCTCATCACGCCATCTACCGGGTCCTCCATCATCTCTTCGTACTTCAGGAACAAAATTTTCTCAGGATAGTGCAAGCTCTTCATGTAATACTCGCGCACGTGATCCCATACAGGACCATATATTATTCGGCCCTCACAAAATAATTCTAAGGCTTGAGTAAAAGGAAATGATTTTTCGAATCCTGCAAATCTTGTAACCATGTGCCAATAGGAAACTATGACATCTTTGGGCTCTCTACAAATATAAACAATTGGACATTTTGATGTCTTGATGCTTTCTGGGAGTATAGAATATGCCAAATGAGTTCCTAGAACTCTAGGAGATGGAAGGGTTTCGAGATAATGTTCATTTCTCATGGCATAGTGAATTTCAGTGATTGGAACACAATCGTGAGGATTGAGTTTAAGCAAAGGGTGAGATGAGAAATCATACTTGTTTCGGTGCATTATAGTGAAAGTGAGGGCTTTGAGCCAAGTGGTACCGGACTTGATAAAGCTTGCCACGATTACATCATCGGGGCAAGGCTTGAAAGTCTCCTCCATCGCCATAATGCCTGGTATAAACTGCTCTTGTTGCCAAAAATCTTTGTATTTTCTTATCGGAAACACTAGCCATCGTTCTTCTTTTGGGAGTGTAAGAATTAAATCTCTGTATTTACTATCCACTTCTTCGATATTTGGTACGTCGGTAAAGGATGGACGAGACTTTAGTATTATTGAGTCTTCTCCTTCATTGTCCTTAAGTGGATTGGAATCAGAAGTGAAGATGGAATTTTTATCAAGTGAAGGATTGGCCATGGGGATAAGAGAATATGCCCTTTTTAGCCTGTTTCAAATGAATTTGCTTTATAATAGCACCAACCTACTCATACAATTATATAATAAAATAAGTATATGCACCAAGTGGAAGCTTTGACTAGGTCAACCCCGATACGATGGGAACATTTATGTTTTATACAAGTCCATGTTCTCTCGTCCATAAGAGAATTACAGAACACAGACCCCAAAGTTCTCTTTCACATCCAAAACCAATGACATAATTATGTAATTTTGAAACGCTCTTTGTTTGATAAAAGGAGTCCGCATTCTCTGTTATACATGCACCTTGAACGGCTCATAAATGTGTTAGAAATATATTGCACAGCAGAGAATCTGTTTGGTTTGATCTTATATCATATGAGGGATCTAGTTACCACAACCATTTTCTACATTTTCAAATTCCAAATCATCGATCCAAACCGTTCAACATAATCTCCACAATAAAATGTGCTTCCAGATCAAATTTTACATTTTTTTGAATTTTTTTACTATTTATTAGGTATTTTACAAAAACTAGTCAAATTCAGACCATTGAATTTTGTACCCATCTTAATAAATAGTAAAAAAATTCAAAAAAATGTAAAATTTGATTTGGAAGCACATTTTATTGTGGAGATCATGTTGAACGGTTTGGATCGACGATTGGAATTTGAAAATGTTAAAAATGGTTGTGGTAACTTTGTTGTAACTCAAAATTGTGGTAACTAGATCCCTCCTCATATCATATATAGCAATGTTCAGTTTTATGTTCAATTTATGGAAATATATATTGGAAGTATGATCTCGTGGAAATTGATCCTTATAATGTGTTTTGATAAACCAGTGGTTGTGTATAACTTTATAAATTGAGAGTTGGCAAAAATGAACTGACTGTTGTGTGTCAAACTGCTGATGGAGACGAAAGACAGAACAACTGCTGGCTGCTTTTTATTGATCCTGGTAAAGAGGAAAAAAAATTGGGCATTTGGATCACATTTGCAATGAACAAAGGAAATAGTATTGACAATAATATTAATGCAAATGAAGATGGATAGATTAAAATGCAAGCACACAATATTGATAGAGATATTGGAAATAATAAGAGTTTAACATTGCAGCTATTTTTTTTTTAAGAGAAGGATAAGAATAAAGAAAGGGGAATAAACCAGTGACACCACTTTGTTAACAACTGAAAACAAAACGTATAAGCAAACATACATTTTTTATGAGAAAAGGAAAATATGCTGTAATAGATTTTGGAAATCTGACCGAGATAATAGAAGAGAGTAGAAGCTAAGGAGGAGTTCCTACTTTTTATTTGTCCTGTTAAAAACTGATGTTGAGAAGATAACAATTAAGCATTTAAATCAGATTTGCAGCAAACTAAAATAATAATATAGACAATAATATAAATTACTTCTATATTTTCGATTGTTAAACTGCTTATTTATTTCAAATCGTGTTGCTCATAATTTTTTAGGAAGGCTATACATGGTTTCGATTTTAACACTAAATAAGGCTCAGTTAGATTCTAGGGGTAAATACGCACAGCAGGAGGGACCAGTAATGAAGCAAAACCTGAATACTAACTTGTTCTGCATCGTCTCTTTTATCTATGGAGCTAACAAACCTCAATACTAAAAACACCTCATGCCGCTATAAAAATTGGAAGTACCAAAGAATGAAAGAACTCTCTGGGTCCTTTTAGCTTTTGGACAAAAAGGACAGTAAATTTAGAAGCATATTGAAGAGGATAGCAAAGCATGGGTGTAACATTATAAATGATATTTTCATATTTCAGGCATGCATCTAAAAGAACCAACAGTACTGCTCATCTTGCATGTGGTATGTTTTGATACTTCAAAGCAAGCAGCAGTGCATGCTAGCTAAATTGCCTACTGCCTAATTATGATAAGGTACAAATTCTTGGATTCCCCTATAAAATCTATAAATGTATACCCTTATTTGAGATTATAATATATAATCATATTGATTAGAACTATAATGAACATATGCAGCAGCCTGAAGTTAAATATTGCAGATATTAGAAGAAAACAGTTGGTAACATTGCATGATTATCCATGTAAATCTTAAATACCATTAACAATCCTGCAAGAAGCCACCATTGATAGCAATATCTTTCATCACTACAATAGTAACTACTTTGTACAGTGGAAAGTTTTTTTTTTAATAATAACTAATTTTCTTATTAAAGTCTCTCAGCTACCAGTTGCATGAGGATAGCTTTTTTTCTGAAGAAATTACTTGGTTTGGGATCAAATTCAGCTGTACCAGCACTCTTTGTTTTTTTACCAGATGAATTCAACAATCTCGGCAAGTTACTGCTGAAAATTAACCAAAACCAAAATAAAAATCAATAGAAATTAGAAGTTGAAATAATATTGTACCTTCCACTCTCTCGCTTGTGAGTTGTGACAAAATTATTTGAAGTCTCCGCTCAAGGCTGTAGCTCTCGAAACCGATGGCACGGAGAACTTCTCCAAGCAAAAGAGGAGAAGGGGAGGAAAAGGAAGGAGACGGGGAGGAGAAGGTATGCGGAAGAGGAAGGCGGATACGACGAAGTGGAGGGAGTGTTTAGACGGACAAGTATCCTCTCCATTACTGTAAAAGATTCCCTTCACTTTACGGTTTGAGATTAACTCTCAGCCGTTTTGAGATTCGGACTGACGGAGGGGGCAGTATTATTGGGCTTTGAGATTTGTGCCAAGTTAAAAAGAACGGTCCAAATCAAGTAATTGTAAAAGATTCCCTATTACGGTACCGGGGAAGATCTGAATTCGTGTTTAGACCGCAGTATTCTCTGACTTTTTGCATCTCTACCACCGTGAAAGTTAAAATTTGTTTGACTAAATTTATGTAACCTTTACGAAGAGATCTTCCCCGCGTACTGTAGTGTCCGACCATTGAAGAGATCTTCTATGAAAAAATTGCCTAAATTGCTATATTCTACGGTTCCGTCTTCTGAGCATTGTTGTAGAAATGGATCTTAATTCGGGCCTAATTTATGGGCCTTTAGCTTTTGAGTATCAAACGATGCGTCTTTTGGGTAGAAGAACATATTGTGTCGCTCCAGTGTGCCCGTTGGTAAGGTTGCTTTTGTTGTCTATCAGATTGGTTTGTCTAGTCTGGTCGTTTCCTTCGTTCTCTCTTTTGTCAATTTAGTGTATTTTATTTGAAAATATGTTCGTGTAATAGTTAGATATATATTTTTTTTCCGATTATTACGATTTTCTTCCTATGCAATACATGATATAAAGGGGGCTCAAATTTATGTAACCTTTCATGTGTAATTATGAAATGCGAAATATATGTACCAATTTTAGTTTGTTTTTAATGGAAGTTTAAATAAAATTTTGGCACCATTAGTTACCAAAACTACTATTTATTAGATTGGATCTCTCCTCTTACAATTAGTAACTATATATTACTAACGAGTCCGACTAGTATGATATCAATGTCATTTCCACTAATATAACACCAACTCCAAAACCTATCGAATTGATTTCAAATGACGAATTCAAACCGTTCAAACCAATCTACTTCATTAGTTTGTGCATTTACATGCAAAATTTATAATTTTTGGAACTTATTTAGTATCAAGTCAAGCGGTCAAGTGTAGGAGCTTTTAGTAAATTTTAATGCATTTATTTTTCAACATTTTTGACTGCTTGACTTGATACTAAAATAACTCGAAAAAATATAAATTTTACACAAAAACGCATCACTCATACATTAAACAGTTTGAACAGTTTGAATTCGTCATTTAAAGTATCCAATAAATTTTGAAGTTGATGTCATATGACATCAATATCATACTAGCCGAACTCAAAAAAGTACAGTAGTGTATTCAATTAGGTTAGCATTTTCTTCTCCTCCTCTTCCTCCTTTTGATTCACTTTATCTATATATTAAATTATTAATGCTCGTCTCCTCTCAATTTTGCAACAAACTCTAAAAGTAAGATTTGAATGGTATAAAAGATAAATGAAGTAACGGTGTCTTTCCGAATTCATCCAAATGATAATTTTTCAGCATATTGTTACTTCTGATTGGTAAAATTCAATTTCAAATCTAGTCTTTTCATTTCTTCTCTCCGTTGAAATTCTATTATTTGTAATTTTTATTAAGTAAGCCTTTGTCTGATCTTTCAATAGCAAGTATGAGGTATTAAGATTGCAATTTCCGAGGCCATCCAAACAACTCATTTTATTTTAAAAAAATTATTAATATTTTCATTGATCACAACGATTATTCATGTAATGATGTATCTTAATCTTTGGAAAAAAAAAATGTTACAATTAACTATTTGCACATTTTTTGAAAATTGTATATCTCATCTTTAGTTGCCATGCATTGCTTCAAAAAATGTTTAGAAAATTATCATTTTGAGCATTGTCAAACTCAAAACAATATTGCTTGTACTGACATTTGAGAAAAGCAATTACATACTCAAAGGTTGAGAATTTGAATTCCGTTCACGACTTCACAACCCCTGCGAAGTTTTCAAAAAAGAGAGAAGCAAATTATAGAGAAGAAAAAATTAGCAATTAATATCGAAGAATCAATTTACACATCAAGCTAAGGAATTATTCAAGATGTGTAAAGAACATTCTAGACATTAAGAGCATCTACAACAGGGATTGTTTATAAATTGCTAATCTGATGTGGAAGATTGCTAATCTAATTGCTGGGTTGTACCATAATTGCTTAATTAGCAAACGTTTTGTTATTGTCGCGGAAAACAAAGATACCACAAACGTTTTGTTATTGAACCGTGCATTTAATGACTCCCAGATTATCTGTGGTATAGAACAAAATTTTACAATCCAATAACAACTTGTTTACATAGAATAATAGAACTGATTGGCACAGAGAATCAGGAGGGACAATAAATGTGCTGCACATGTGTTGTCACGCGATGGAGTGGATTTCATATTTTTGGAAAGTGGTTTGCTTATTTTAGTGACGTGGTTTGCTAATAGTTTGCTCTATTGTAGATGCTCTAAGTCGTATCAAGTGTTACAAAATTAAATAGATCAAATTACAATCAATCACAAATCTAAATTGAGTACGAATTATTTTTCCTCGAGCTAAAACTTGGGACCTGTTGCATTAAAGATGAGAATATTTTGCGGGAGATCTTCTCTCTAGATCTTGATGACCTCATCATCTCTCTCTCACTCCTTGCTGCTATCATCAGCCCACAAAATTTTTTGAGTGAGGCTACGGTACTATGCATAGCACGGTTGGGTGCGTGCTACGGCTCAATATTTGAGTTTTTAAAATTCTAACGGTCGATCCAAACCGTTCAACATGATTATAAAATGAATATGTACTTGCAAACCAAATTTTACATTTTTTCGAATTTTTTTACTATTTTTTTAGATAGGTAGAAAATCACTTGATCTGAAAATTCTGGACCATCCAAAAACAGTGATTTTCTACCTATTAAAAAAATAGTAAAAAAGTTCCAAAAAATATAAAATTTGGTTTGCAAGTACATATTCATTTTATAATCATGTTGAACGGTTTGGATCGACCGTTAGAATTTTAAAAACTCAAATATTGAGTCGTAGCACGGACCCAATCCGTGCTATGCATAGTACCGTAGCCTCACTCAAATTTTTTTATTCAAAATTTTATAAATAAATTAATCGGGAAAGAATTGATTTTTTATTTTATAGATGAGACGAAATCATTTTAATTCTGTCTTATTAGGAAGGCACAACGGAACATAATCAATATTTTGGTACCAGTAACTTTCGAGAGTTTTAAGCACGATGGTCACTAAAAATTCTAAAATTACTGGAGCTGAACTATTGGTTCGGTCATAAATACAGATCGATAAAATTAAACTATTGATTTGATACTATTAACATGTCCTCAATAAAACCAAACCAATAATTTGACGAAGAAAAAATAATTAATTTTGTTTCTCATAATTTGATTATTTCATTTCTTAAAATAAAAAAAAAATGATCAGCCCACGTCATGCTTCTGCGATTATGCCATTTTCAGTAACCAGCCAGCCGCTCTCCCTCTGGGATTGAGATCCGGTGCTCTTCAAATCCCTCATCTTCCCCTGCTATCCTCTCTATCTCTCTCCTCTTTCTCTCTCTCTTCTCTCTCCTCTCTCTCCTCCTCTTTTGAAGAGAGATAGACACAAAATTGAAGAGCACCCGCTGCTATTCTTCTTAGAATAGCAGCATAGTCAGACCCCTCCCTTTGAATCTCGAATAACAGGGTCTGTTATTCTCTCAGAATAACAGCCGATTCTATCGCTGAATCTCCACCTTCATTGACATCTTCGAGGGACATACCGGTTAGGGAAGGAAAAATGTGACGTGACGTGACATAATTAAAATAGTGAAAGACAGTCATTTTATGTGTGTCGTGATCACACGTGACGTGACTGATGGTATTTAATTATTATTTTCATGTTTAAGTTAGTTCAAAAAAAATAATAACAAAATGTATCAAAACTAAGAACTTATTACAAAATAAATTATAATTAAGTATAATGTTGAAAATATTGGTCATGTATTAGTCACGTAACGTATTGCGTTACGTGACGTGACATGACTTGACGTTACTACAATCATGTTACGCAAATTGATAGAAGACAGTTACGTCACACGAATGATCATGTCACGTGATCAACACACGTAACGTAACATTACATAACGTAACTGGTAACATTGCAACTAATTTCCTTGTATAATACTAGTTACCACATACCGCATCTTCCAACTCAATTTTTTATACATAACTAATTTAAGTTAGTTTAGGAGTACTGATTTAATAAATGCGAAACTTTATGATTTAGGTTGTAAGATCATTAATAAAAAGCTTTTTTATTCAAAGCTGATATAATTAAAGAATTGAACTATGGTGCTGTGAAAAGTAAAGAGATTGTTTAACTTTCTGTTTATATCTTTATTTTCAAAGCACATTTTATTTTCAAAATTAAAGTATGTTTGAAAAATAGTGATTTTGAAAGATTCTAAAAGATACTAAAAAGTTTCATAGAAAATATAAATTTTGGTCTTCAAGCACATTTTAATATGAAGATCATGTTAAAATGTTCGGATCTATTGTTTGAACTTTGAAGATAGAAAAATAAGCGAGAAATAAAATTTCTTTACTTCTCAAAGCACCGTAATCCAACTCAAATTAAAAAATTATAACATAAAATGTCTATTTAACGTGAAAACTTAATATTTTGAACCGTAAGGTGGTCATCAGATCATGAACAAAATTTAAAAAAGTGAAAAAAATAAATAAATAAGAAAATTGCAACATCCAATACATATTTAGATCCTTGTTTTGTTTTTGTTATCGGACTCATTAAAAACAATTATATATTATATTAGAACCGTCAAATAATTTCATAAAAAATGTTATTTTGGTTCTAACTTCATTCTTAATGGAACAAGTTATTAAAAATCCACTCAAATTTAAATTAATATTATTTACATCCGTATCATATACATATAAATCACCCTGATAACCAAAACAATTTAGGTTAGTAAACAATAGTCAACGGATCATTTCATTATATTAAACAAAAATGCTTATAAAACAATTACATGAACAATCTCGGTAGGTGAAAGAAGTAAAGTGAAACACTAAAACAAGTATTCCCAATCGGAAGTTACATTAACAATTTCTTAACCATTTTTTTATATGTAATGTCACTTTTATTAGTAGTACACGCAATTGTCGTGTTTCATTTGAAGAGATCCGTAGTCTCCTTCTTTTAGTATAGTCCAGCCGTCCAGTTTATATGAGTTGCCAGAATGTGCCACATAGTGTCACCGTGTGTTATTACGGCTGTTGCTAAGTTTGTCTAGTGTATTAATCAGCCTCAAGGATCACATCACAAAATATTTGAAATTTGAAAATTTAACTGATAGTCTAAAAGTATCTGTGTGGATTGAGCAAACGTACCGCCCCAAAACATCATTTGCCGAAATTTTTATTTATACCATTTTAAGAAAATAAATTAATAAAATAACCATCGTTTTCGGTCAATTCTAATTCTAGCACGGTCGCACCGGCATTCTGCGGACCCATTTGAGCGGGACCGCAGAATACCGGAGCGGACCCCCATATGGGGCCGCAGAATGGTTCTGCGGACCCCCTTTTTTCTTTTTTTTTCTGTTGTTTTACCGAGGGATGCATGCATATGGGGGTCGAATGGTTCTGCGTGGTCCGCATATCTGCGTGGTAAAAATTTAGGGATGCGTGCAATGAGAGAATGGTTCTGCTCCACCGCTCAAAATTAAAAAATATTTTTCTAAATTTGGTTTTAGGGATGCGTGCAGTGAGGTTATCAAACCGAATTAAAAAAAAAAAAAAAAAGGGTCCGCAGAACCATTCTGCGGTCCCATATGGGGGTCCGCTCCGGTATTCTGCGGCCCCGCTCAAAAGGGTCCGCAGAATGCCGGTGCGGCCGTGCTAGAATTAGAATTGACCAAAAACGATGGTTATTTTATTAATTTATTTTCTTAAAATGGTATAAATAAAAATAACGGCATCATTTGAGCAAAAAAAAAAAAAAAACTTGGGTGCTATAGATAGCATAAGATCTTTTGTACTATTATTTTTATAAACTTATTGTATAAATTTTAAATTTTGATCTAAGTAGCTCAATAAATTAACTATATAATGAACTTGTAGAATACTAATTTTTACTATTTTTGAAACTTTTTACTATTTTTTTATGATTTATGAAAGATGGCAAAAAATAACTTAAAAATTATTATTAAATGACTTAAAAATAATAGAAAATTGTCAATGTTTTAAGCAATTTTTTGTCATCTTTCATAAATCATAAAAAATAATAAAAATTGGTATTCTACAAATTCATTATAAAGTTAATTTACTGAGCTACTTAGATCGAAGTTTGAAGTTTATACAATAGATTTTTGAGACAATAGCACCGAAGACCTTATGCTACACCTAAATCTTATTCAAATAAAATTTAAGTAAAATAAAATCCATTATTCAAGTAAAATAAAATTTGAAAAAGTACGACCCTGTGTTCTTCTAGAAAGTGGACGATATACATTTCCAGATGAGGTCTTAGATTCGTTATGGGTTTGATTTTAAAGAATTTTGCCACTTGTACCAGGTAGGTACCAAACCATGGGCACTTGCAAAGCCTCCATCTTCATTTTCTCCAATTTTTTTGTTGAGAAAAAAAAACCTCCATTTTTGTTGACAAAGTCAACAGCAAATCAACAGAAAAAAGAAAAGAAAAAGAAAGCTTCAACACAATATCAAAGTACACACGTAATTGTTTTGTTTTCAGGGCGGATCCAGGATTTTCTTTCGGGGGAACAAAAACATATCGAATTGGATTTAAATAGCTAATCGAATTTAAATTCATTAACTAATTGGGTACTCGATAAAAAAATAATGCTTTAACTTATACTTTTCAATGCTTTGAATTGTAATTTCAGATACTCTAACTTATGATTTTAATTATCAATCTAAATTCAACAAATTTATTTCAATTTTAACCCTAAATTTAATCTGAATTACAAATCAAACATCCAGAGGGGGGCAAAAAAAATTTCAGGGGAGGACAAAGTCGGTCAGGACCAATAGATTTCCACTAAAATTCAAAATCCAGAGGGGGCAGCTGCCCCTCGGACTACCTGGGTCCCCCTAGGACCAAAAATTGAACATCTGTTACTTCAATTTCTCCTCATTTGCTTTGGTACAGTCACTACCAAATTGGTGATATTGAAGAAGAAAAATTTGTACGAGTACGAATATAATTATTCTTATTCTTAAATATTCAAACACACCTTAAAAATTCAAGTTAATTTGAAACCTAAACAATCTTTCATATTTTGGAGCCGATTCAAACCTAAATAATCTCATATCGAAATTAACTAAATTCAATAATTCGAGATCTAAGTATTTCTTCATCCAAAAGGCTTTGGCTCGTCTCGAATTCTCAATAACGTCATCAACAGTCATAATTTTCAAAAAAATTAACATGAAAAATCCCGAAATCATTTTTTTCAAAGTTGTAACTTTTGAATTATTGAAAAATAACATACTGAAATGAAAGCTTGGACAAGGAAAAGTCCATCAAGTCGAAAGATGATTTGACCAGAACCAACCCGTCCGGTCAGAGGATTCGGATTCATAAATTAACTTGAATTTTGATTTTGAATCCGAATCTCTCATACCTAAGTTAGAATTCACGAAATCCTTATAATAATTTTGCGGATTCTGATCATACGATTAGAATTCAAGCTACAAAATTTGAGTTATTTAAGAACTAATCTTTAATCGGGTGGACCAGATTAAGATATATAATTTCTGATGAGAGACATGAATCCAAAATTCAAATGGAGATTTTTTTTTTATTATATAAATCAAATAATCATAATTTCTAGATCTACTATTTTATTATCACGAAATCTTTCAAACTACTCTAATCTTACTTATATTAATTACTCTATTATCTTAATCTCCATTTCTTTCTACAATCAAATATGCTCTTTTTCCACCACCGCCGCACTCCGACGATCAAGTCTGGTCATCGCCCCGCTCCGATCGAGATAGAGATAAATATTCTACGCTCCAAATCTCCAACTCCGGTCCCTCCCCTCTCATCGTCTCCTCTCCGTTTGAGGAGGTAGAGTCGAGAGACTGAAATTTTTACATATAATATTTATTCAAAAAAAATAAACCAAAACACCTATGTTTCTAGGTTTTTCGGATTCTACCCAGGTCGCACTAGTATTCTGCGGCCCCAAAAACTGGGATCCGCACAATGCCCCTGCGGCCCCTGTCATGGGGCCGCAGAATACCAGTGTGGCCCCAACTTTTTTTTTTTTTGTCTAACAGAAACATCTCAAAGTTTGAGTGGGGTTCGCATACTCTGTAAAACCAAATGCCACGTCGGTGGGGTCCACATACTCATTACAATTTAAATTCCTTTTTGTTTGGAATTCGCATCCTCTGAGATATCTCAAAGTTTGAGAAATCTCAACCGTTAAATTACGTTCTGCATGAATCTCAAGGCACATATAATATTGGTCCTGCGCTATCCCCAAATAGACATCGTACACGTCGGTCACGTAAAAGTTGAGACATTCAGTAGACATAAAAAAAAATATGGGGCCGCACCGGCATTCTGCGGTCTCCTGATTGGGGCCGCAAAATGCCGGTGCAGCTTGAGTAGAATTCGAATTCTCCAAAAATAAAGGTGTTTTGATTTAATATTTTTTTTAATGTTATAAATAAAAATTTCGGGTCAATAGAGAAGGGAGGGTGTTGTGTCGGAAGTGAGGCCTAAAAAGAATGCAATTCAGATCCAGTGAAGTAACTTAATCTTTGGGTTTTGGATCGAGACCGTCCGATTCGAATCCACGAAAATCCATCCCCGAAGTGAGCGCACACATCCCGAGCGACGAATTCGAATCGGATGGTCTCGATCCAAAATCCAAAGATTGGGTTACTTTAAAGGATCCGGACCCGAAAGAATGGGAGGGGCGAACTTGAAGGAAGTGGAGGAAAGGTTGCGCTTGCGCTAAAGTTTTGGGGGTGCTCTTTATTTTTCGCTCCTAGTCACTACTAGCGCTTTTGCAGGGGCCGATTGTCGTTTGAGTTTGAATTCGATCCGTTCGTTATAATTAGCACGAATCATAATGAGCTGCCACTCTGGCACGCCGAAAGATTACCACTCCGGCACTCTGAATCAGACTATCAGAGCAAAAGAGCAGAGAGATCCGGACTCCTGCGGGAGAGCATCAAACTATCAGATCAAAAGAACAGAGAGACCACCTGGTGTTTGAGGACTGACTTGCAGTTAATTGTCGGTGCCGACCTCTTGAAAGTTATTTATAAATATTTGTTTGTTTATTCCAGACCAAGTTATCAAATGCTGATCTAGTGATCTTTGAATCTATTAATTGCTTTGATTTCTGACTGCTAGTGATAATGCCATGTGATCTGGTTGTGGATTTAAGGCACCTCGTCCTTGAATGGTTCGCTATTCCGGTACTATTTTTGTCATTTTTTTATTTAAGAAAAGCAAATTAGTATTATTCTCTTCCATTGGATTTGGTTGAAGCCTCCGCTAAATTGGCATCCTTTCGTTAACTAATGATACCTTTCCGGTTTCCACTACTTGAGAGATTCATGCTAATCAACTTTGATGACTAAAAAATTTAATCAGTTGTCTGAAAATGACTTCTAACCCATGTTTCCTCTACAACACCAATTGCAAACAAGTCAAAATCATTTATTACACTTTGAATTTTATTTATACTAGAAATGTTATAAATTTTAGAAACATTGACGACAGAAAAACAAAATTTACGAAAGGATAAAGATGAAATTAACGAATGGAAATAAAAACAGTTGGGATGGCAGGAGTAAACCAATGACATTTTTCTCCATCAGAAATAAAATCCTCAACGCTCTAAATCTAAATCCCAAATCCAGAGATCGAAAAAAAAATATTTTTTATGTTCTCCATATTCCATCCATGCTCCTTCAATTAAAGCTCGAGGACCCAGCGTCTTATGATTCGTGTGTTTTAAATTTAGTCAGGCGTCTCAAAAATTCCGAATTTTTTTTTTGAAATACTTAGTAGAGACTACCAAGTTTACATTAAGTAAATGTGTTTACATCACTTTCTTATACAAAATTACACATGATGCTATTCCGAAGTTTCGATCTTAAATTTGCTTACGTGCTAATGACCTAAGCTGCCAAATATGTAAGACACTGGTTGTGATCATTAAATTTAAAATGTTTGGCAAGATTTTGTGAAGTTTTCTTTCTTTTTCTTTTTTTACTCGATATAATTACTGCCGTGCGGATCTCTTGTATCTATATTAGTGAAGAAAATTAGTCTCGCAGCTAATGGTTTTGTCACATCACGTTACGTGTGTCGGTTACGTGACTTGAATTGTGTATCGCACGATGTATCTTCTTTTGATCTGATTCAATCATGTTACACTGCGTGACATATGACGTGACTAAAGTAAAATATAATTAACCACGACCAATCATGTTATATTTATCGACAACTCTTCCATCAGTTTTAGAATTTTCAGGGATATTTTTGAGGGCTTTGGGAATTTTTCCGTACACAACGTCCAAAGAGCAGAACTGTCTATAGTTATGTAGGAGTGTGCAAACGGTTCGGTTAATTTTTCAATTGAACCATAAAAATTTGAGTTGAACCGTCTATACTTGTAATTATTCACAAATAAAAAATGATGAACAAAAGTACCAGCTTTTGATTTAGTGACAAAAAGCAACACACTCCGTGTGAGAGGTTGTGGGTTCAAAACCCGAATGGAGATCCTTTATGAACAATTAAATATAAGTTGATAGACTAGACCTCCATCATTCTTTCTCAAAAAAATAATAATGCATTAGATATAAATACTTTTAAATCTAGCTATGAACAACTTCTATATCAAAATATAATACAGAAAAAAGTGGGGATCACATGTAAACTTTACAACCTATACTAGGTTAGCTTCACAAAGTCTGATAACCTAACCTAAAAAGGATATAAATTCATGATAACCTAACCTAACCCAAAATGCCTCCAACTTATGATTCACAATTCGGAGATCTGAGCTTCATAATTTTAGAATTAGAGTTATTAATTCATGATTCCTTAAACTTAGAATTGGAATAACTAAAAACATTGGAAAAGCTAGGAGTGTAACGTTCTGAATTTCCAAACCGAGGAATTTTTTTTCATATATTTGATTAAAAACAAAGAAACAACTGTCATGGTCACGGGAAAAGTGAGCTTGTTTAGTAAGCATTACATTGTACTACCAAATAATAATTGTTCCAGGTCAAACTACTAGAAAATAGTGCTTGACCCCACAAGAAATCATATTTTATCGTGTAGATCATGGTTGCGTATCCCATGCAATGATGCAAAGGGCTTTCTGATGAATTTCTATAATATATACAGACGTCAGACGGGCTGCGGTGAGTTGCGAAGTAAGTTAACTCTCATTTCATGGCAATGAAATGGGCATCAGTATGCTTTTTATCAAAAAAAAAAAAAAAGTTGCGAAATAAGAAATTTGTTTTACTTCATATTTATATTTTTTTTTTTTGAAAGTTAAAAGGTCGATTCGAACCACTCAATAAGATCTCCATATTGAAATGTGTTAGGAGACTAAATTTTACATTTTTTTGAAAATTTATTACTATTTTTTAGAATTATTTTAAATCACTGTTCTTTGATGGTCCATAATCTATCTAAAAATAATGATTTTCTACCCATCTAAAAAATAGTAATTTTTTTTTTTTTCAAAAAATGTAAAATTTGGTCTCCTAGCACATTTCAATATGGAGATCATGTTGAGCGGTTCGGATCGGTTGTTTGAACTTTGAAAACGAAAATATAAGCGTTAAATAAAACAACAATCTTACTTTGCAACTCACCATAGCCCAACTCTATATATATATAGAGAGAGAGAGAAGGGGGTTGGCTAATATTAAAACGTTTGTTTTTAAGCCGTGGAACAAATGCTACGGTTTTATATTTTCAAAGTTCAAACAGTCGATCCAAACTGTTTAATATTCAATATATATTAAAATGTACTTGGAGACCAAATTTTACATTTTTTTGAATTTTTTTAACATTTATTAAGTCAGTTTTAAAATCGCTGTTTTCAATGATCCATAAATTTTTCACTGTTTATTAAAATCAGCGATTTTAAAACTGACTTAATAAATAGTAAAAAAATTCAAAAAAAATGTAAATTTGGTCTCCTAGCACATTTTAATATAAAGATCACATCTAACGGTTTGGATCGACCGTTTAAACTTTGAAAATTAAAAAACAAATTTGTTGCACCACAACTCCGAAACAAACGTTTTGATATTAGCCAACCACCTCTCTCTCTCTCTCTCTATATATATATATATATTTTTCTTCTAATTATCTTTGCTAATTTCTACTGATTTTGCATTAATACGTACTTTGTAGTTCATACGTAGCATATCAACAATTTCGAAGCGTTAAAATGTTGAATATACTTGTCAATTTTGATTTTTTTGTTAAAACAAATCCTGGTTAAAAAAAGAGAGAAGAAATAACAAAATCACAATCCTTTGGTTGATTTTGTTAGTTGAAAGAATTAGGCCGGACTAGGACGTTTAACGGCATCAGAGAAAAATCCAAATATTAATTTGTTGCATCTGATTTTTGTTATTTTTGATACTACGAATTTTATAGTCAGACTTGTACGCATTCTACCTCGCACCCTCCCTACAATTAAATTTCTAATTCAGCTTTATACAGAGATTTTGATTCACAATCTTCATTATAAAAACAAGAGGATTTTAATGTCTTTATTTTTTATTCCTTCATCATATTTCACTTTTTAATTTTTTAATAACAAAATTTTAAAACTTATATGTTAAAATAAAATCATTAGATATAATTTATATTATTTTCTTTACATTCAAATTATTACTTTTCGGTTTGTTTTCAAATGAATCAATAAGTTGAAAATTCAACATTTAGGATTTATCTGTATTAATATATTTTTCCAAACTCTTGATATTGATTAAAATAAAGTCAAAATGTCGTAATATTTTACATATTCACAGACAAAATGATACATCTCAAATTTAACAGTTTTATTTTGACATTTAAGTTTTAATTTTTAAATTATTAACATTTTAAAAATTGGAGGTATAACTAGGGGTGAAAACGGTGTGGATAATATCCGATCTATATTTGATCGGTATTCAACAAATTAGATGTGGATATCCAATATTCAAATATCCGTGTGAATATGGATACATATATAATTTTATTTTCTAATTATCCATATATATATCATATAATTTAATATATAATATGAACAAATTATATTATGCACCATTATAATTAGTTTAATATATATACCATTATAATATGTTTTTGTATCCGTCTATATCTAATCTTTATCTCTATTCGAAAAATTTAAAAATACGTTTGGATACAACCTTAGAAATAATAAGAAGAGCATTAACTCATTTTTTTTAACAGATTAGCAAGAATAACGCTAACCTAAAAAATAGCTCTATTTTTTGAGGATTCAAATGTAAATAGAGAAAAGAATAATACGCTAACCCAAAAACGCATCATCCAAACATATCGTAAAAGAATATAGAGACTGTACTGGATGAATTCGTATCCTCTGCATTAACTCAAACAAGAATCTTTTAAGTTAATGCATCTGGACCGTCCGATCTGCTTTACAATCCGTATAAATTAGATCTGCACTAATATTGAAAGATCCCATGCTTTTTAGGCAAGGACCGGATTAACTCTGTTTAAAATCAGACGGCCGAGATGCATTTTTGATGCTCTTTTGAGTTAACGCAGACGATGCGGACTCGTACTGGATCTTCAAGAATAATACGCTCCGTAACTGTACTGGATCTTCAACATGTCTATTATAATGTAATTATATGTAAAGAGTTATTTAATAAGCCGGAATTCAATATATATTCCAACCCGCTACACAAGAGTAACTAAACGACTAAATATGTCATTCTTGGCAAGTAATGAGTCCCAGCCTCAACAGGTCTTCAGTGCAGAGTCTTTTGTCCACTTTCTCTGTTTCTGATAAAAAGAAAAAGGAACTTAATTGCTTAACAGAAGCGAGAAAAATACAGAAAATGAAAATAGCGATGCATATCTCTTGACTAAACGACCTCAGTAGTGAAATTTAAGCTGCTTCTCTCTCTTCTTCTCTCCATTTGCTCTTTTCTTCTGATACACTTAACTTGTCGTCTATAGCAACACCTCAACAGATCGCCTTAAAAAAATTTACTTGTACTTGTTTAAGAGGTGAAAGAATAGAAGAGAGGAGAATAGTGGTGAAAAATGGGAGGAGAATCGAATGCCCCTTCGGCTCCGCCTGGGATGATGGCTCCGCCTGGGATGATGGTTCCACCGCAAGTCGGTGTTGGTGCTATGCACCCTCCCCATGAGCAGCTGCTAAACCTCCCCTGCTGTGTACACTCGAATCCTCCATGGGGTAAGAACTGTCTCCTCTTTTTGCAGTCTATGTGTGCCAGTGTGCGTTCTGCGCGCGCACACGCTTTTCCTTGCTTTTTACTCTCAGAAAGAAGAATAAATATTTACTGGGACCATTAGTTGATAGAAATGCTTGTGTGCCCTTTATTCTAAAGATTCGAGCTTTTTACCAGCTTTTGGGCAAAACTTTTTTCTTTTACTTTTGATTTACTAAATTTGAGGGTTTTCTGGTGGAAAATTCCCGAGAATCATGCTTTTTTCATTTTACTTTACTAGATTAATTTTTGCTCCTTCAATCAGTGACTTCAGTAAAGCACGGTAAAATTCCTCGAAGAATAGTTTTTTGAGTGGTAAATTTCACCATCGTCTAAGTTCAATCCTTTTTAGCATTAAATTTCGTGCCAACTTAATTTTCTGAATGTACGGGTCAGTCCTTTTCTGAGTGGAAAAAAGGATAAACCCTGTGATGCAGTGCTGGCACGAAATATGAACAAATTTTCCCCGGACAAGCAAAATCATTACCATATTTTTTTTTGTCATTTAATTTCTCAAAGTTAGAAGAAGTGCAAGGGGCCAATAAGAAAAGACATAAAATTGTAACTTTGTGGACACTCCCTAAATTAGTTCTAATTTGGATTTTTTACAGTGTGATAGTTTTGCTATTTAATTTCCAAAAACTTGCTGAAATTGTCTCCTTTCTGTTGGGGCATTTATTTCGGTCAAGACCTTTTACTCATTGATGCGTTATCTATCAAACTTGATCCCTGACTTCTTGCACTGCATGTGGTACTGAAAATACTTAAGTGGAACCATGGGCCCACGATTTGACATGGATGAAATATGGTCTAATTTCTACTTCATTGGAAAGTTGAATGGTTGAATTGCTATTAATTAAAATAAGCCAAGCTAGGTCTTATTTCCTATCACTATTTTGGGGCCTATGATTTATTTCACATGCATCTTTATTTCTTACAGTTTAGATGTTACTAAATAAACAAACAAAACGATTCTAGCTTTGTCAGTTATAGATTTTTCATTTGCATTCATAACTAACAGCTATGATTTTGGTGCAGTTGAAGTGGCTATCCTCGCATTTATGCACTATTTGGTCATGCTTGGATCAGTAGTTATGATATCTTCTCTTCTCGTTCCCCAAATGGGTGGAAACCATGTAAAATCTCTTCTTCTTTTTTTGTTTTGGAAAACTAAACCATGTAAAATCTCATTAATAACATTCTCCACTTTTCACACGTATGTGAAAGCAACTCTATTTATTTCCAATGCTTTGTCATGATAATGTTGTTTCTTTATTAGGGAGACAAAGCTCGTGTTATCCAGACGATTTTATTTATGAGCGGGATTAATACACTGCTTCAGACACTAATTGGGACCCGCCTTCCCACCGTTATGGGTCCATCTTTTGCATTTATAATTTCTGTTCAATCCATTATCAGAGACTACTCCTCTCGTACATACCAGAGTGATCACCAGGTATAACAAATATCATTGATTTTATCGTATGAATAATTATTTATTGAACCATTTAAAAAAAAATAGGTTACTTTAAGAAGCTGATCATATAAGTTTTATAAGGATAACCCTATAAAAAAGGTATTGATTATTTTGTCTGTTTAAAGATAAATTAAGCTGATTATTTGGGATTAGATTAGCATTTGGCAAGTTCCTCTAGCTTTTGATTTGATAAAGAAAACTGGTTCTACCCAATGTAGTTGAAATAAAAATAAAAACAATATTATTTATGTTTATTTTGAAAATATAACTAATGCTTTTCTAGTGTGTGTGTAGAGGTTTCTCCATACAATTAGAGCCATTCAAGGAGCGCTGATTGTTGCTTCATGCCTTAATATTATTCTCGGTTACAGCAAGGCGTGGTGGGCTTTTGCTAGGTACTTTGTTATTTTTATTTTTGTTCTTTTAGAATTCTGTTAATTTATTTTAGAAATTCTGTTAGTATGCTTGTTTAATTTAGTATAAAATGTAGCTTTTATATATATATATATATATATATATATATATAGAATTGAGCTATGCTACTCCATGGAGTAAAACGCGTTGGTGCTCCACGCCGCTATATTTTTATTTTGAAAATCCAAACGACCGATCCGAACCGCTCAACATGATCTCCATATTGAAATGTGCTTGGAGACCAAATTTTACATTTTTTAGAATTTTTTTACTATTTATTAAGCCACATTGAAAATCACTGATCCGGCAGTCCAGAATTTTTTACTGTTTTTTACTGTTCACCCGGATTTTCAGATTTTCAAAATGGCTTAATAAATAGTAAAAAAATTATAAAAAATGTAAAATTTGGTCTCCAAGCACATTTCAATATGGAGATCATGTTGAGTGGTTCGGATCGGTCGTTTGGACTTTCAAAATAAAAATACGGCGTGAAGTACAAACGCGTTTTACTCCATGGAGTAGCATAGCTCATCTCTATATATATATATATATATATATATATTTTTAATTTTTCCTAAGATCTATAAAAGGGATGATTCTCGTCCTAGTTCCTGATCATCATGAAAAATGCATTACAATAAGTATTATTGGCATCATTTTCATTTTTATTTTTTATAATAGGAGGTTTAGCCCTGTGACAATTGTTCCCGTGGTGTGTGTGGTGGGTCTAGGTCTGCTTGAGTGGGGCTTTCCTCAGGTTCACAGCATTTTTCTTTATTTTATTCTTAATCCTAGTTTAAACTTCATATTTCATTAATATTAAGAAATCTGAAGTAATGATCATTTGCTTCATATTCAGGTTGGAAAATGCGTAGAGATTGGTTTGCCAATGCTAATTTTATTGGTAGTTGCTCAGCAAGTATGTTTCTTCTCCAAGACATTGTAACCACTGAAAACATACCAATTTTTTTATTCATAGCAAAAAAAGAAAGAATTAAACAAATACCATCGTTTTCAGACAATTTAGTTTTTGGTTGAAATCTGTCCTATGAGATGCCAGTTTTTCAAAAGAGTAAAACACAGATTTCATTATTCAGCGGTGGAGGTATAAAACGAAATTGATGGTATGGGTGAAATGTTGATATTCTGTTATGCTACCGATAAAATAATCGGGAAAACATATGGGTCTATACCCGCAGAAACTAGTACATTAGTACCTAATTATGTCCAAACTGTAACGACAAAACTGAGCTATGTGTACAAAAGTTAACAACAGTGTACTGTACAGTCACATTAAGCACGTCAAGAAGAACTTACTGGTACTGCGGCGGGTTTACCAATTTACCCAATTCTGTTAATGAGCTGTAGTATAATTCAAATTTTTTTTAAGCAATTGATTTCTGATATTGGCCCAATTTAACGGAAGTTTACCTCGAGCTCTCAATTTGCCTTAATTCAAAGAAGCACAAAGATGATGACAAAAAAAGTAATACAGTTATAAACCTTTATTTTATAAAGACAGAAGTAATAATATTTATTTGAGAGAGAATTTTGAAAACAGCAGGAAATTTGGAATGTTCTTTCTGAACCCAATATAATGTACGAATTCCATCTTGTGTTTTGTTTCAGTATTTGAAGCACGTGCATGAAATAGCCCACAAGTGGGTTGAGAGATACACACTTTTACTTTGCATATTTCTTGTGTGGACCTTTGCGGTTATTTTGACAGCAGCTGGTGCTTACAATCACGCATCATTAAAGGCACAACAGCACTGTCGTACTGACCGCTCCTACCTTATGTCATCTGCTCCATGGTAGGTTTCTTTTTGTATGCTACATTAATATTTTGTTTCTCAATGGCCCTGTGCATTACTTACAAGAAATAAGCAGCGGAACTTACTATGCACATCTCTCTTTCTTTTCCAGACAAACTTTGACCTAAGATTCCAAAAATCCAAATTAAGACAAGTATTTTTATTATAGAGTGAGGCTATGGTACTATGCATAGCGCGGATTGGTCCGTACTATGAATCACTATCTCTGTTTTTAAAGTCCAAACAGTCGATCTGAATCGTTCAACATGATCTCCATATGAAAATGTCCTTGTAGATCAATTTTTACATTTATTAGAATTCTTTTACTATTTTCTTAGATAGGTAGAAAATCACTTGATCTAAATATTCTAGATGATTCAAAAGTAGTGATTTTCTACCTATCTAAAAAAATACTTAAAGAATCTAAAAAATTTAAAATTTAGTCTGGAAGTACATTTTATATGGAGATCGTGTTGAACGGTTCAAATTGATTATTTGAACTTTGAATATGAACATATTGATCCATAGTACGGACCATCCGTGCTATGCATAGTAGCATAGCCTCACTCTTTTATTATAACAATTAATGATGATGATGATGATGAAATAGCCAAGAGAATAGAAAAAAAAAAGTAACAAACTGGCACAGGCTCATAAGCTATACTCCATGACATGTCCTGTTTATTTGCTTGCGTTTTGTTTTGGACAACAAAACTGTTTAATTGCATGAATATTTCAGGATAAGAATACCATACCCGTTTCAATGGGGCACGCCGATCTTCAGTGCCAGCCATTCATTCGGCATGATGGGTGCTGTGCTTGTTGCTGCTGTTGAGGTTTCCTCTTTTGCCGACTCCTTTCTCACACCCTTCCCTCCAGCATGCGCACACATACTCACAAACACAGCACAGGGGAAATTTGGATTTAGAGTTAAAATTATCGGTGCAATTCCAGAAACAGCATGTAACCTGAAAAGCCTCTGAAATGAGGAAAATTACCAAAAAAAAAGAAGAAGGAAAAACTGTGGTATCTGCATTCTTGCCGGTATGCCTTCATGATATGCAATATTATTCCTGAACAAGCATTAACTATTTAGAAAGTTTTGGTACAAAGCCTCAATAATTCCAATATTTAAAGCACACAAAATGAAAAATACACTTGTCTTAGCAAGTGATTTTAATCAGTCCCTTTTTCTTTTGTCCTAAAATAGTCAACAGGAGCATATTTTGCAGCTGCTCGTCTGTCAGGTGCAACACCACCTCCAGCTTTTGTAATTAGCAGAAGTGTTGGTCTACAGGTCCCTTTCTCAGATTTTTTTTTTTTAATTATATTCAATGTTTCCTTGTACTCAGCATCAACAATAATTTTTGGATTTTTCTTCTTAGGGCATTGGGATGTTTCTCGAGGGCATTTTTGGAACAATTGCTGGTTCCACTGCTGCAGTGTAAGCTGTGTTTTACTATTTATCAAAGGTTACGTTACCAATTGGTAATTTTGGCACCAGACAGTGCAAATTGAACAAATACAGAGAAATGACAGGACCTCTAGTTGTACATTATTATTAAACCGTGATATATGTTCTGTTTCAGTATTGTACAGGTAAGGATGTGATAATCCTTATATTAATGAGGCCAACTTACCATTTGGCAGTATTCTTCTCCTTTTTAATATCTTAATTATCTAATTTTTTAATCTAAGATGATCCTTATTTTAATGAGGCCAACCTACCAGTTTGTCAGTATTCTTCACTTTTAAATACCTTTTTAATCTATTTTTTTATTCTTTAAATATTGTAGAGAAAATGTTGGGCTTCTTGGACTAACAAGAGTAGGGAGTCGGAGGGTTATTCAAGTGTCGACCGGCTTTATGATTTTCTTTTCCATCTTTGGTTCGTGATTGTTCAAATTTTCAACCCAATTAATATGCTGTTTTACTAGGTATGATTAAATTTTCTATAATTTTGTGTCTGACAGGGAAATTTGGGGCCTTTTTTGCATCTATCCCTCTCCCTATTTTTGCGGCAGTATATTGTGTCCTATTTGGGATTGTTGGTGAGTCCAGTAATTTCCTTTAGTTTGGAAGTAAATGGCAGTATTATGGCGACATAAATTTTTGTTTGCACAGTTATTATTCCACATATAAAATAAACTGAAACTCATTATATCAATAGCTCACATTTTAAAATCGGAACTTATATATGATTTTGTGTTATTCTATTTTTGTAGCGGCGGTTGGGATATCATTTACACAATTCTTGAACAACAACTCAATGAGAAATATGTACATAGTCGGACTCTCTCTCTTCCTCGGGGTATCAATTCCTCAGTACTTCAATGAGTATCGTGCTTCTGCTGGTGATGGGCCCGCACGATCCAACGCTGGATGGGTAAGCCATGCTATGTATGAAAAAACATGGGTTCACCTCTTAGAAGTTCTTGTTTGTATTTAGTTGCAAAACTAAGGATACATTTCAGGCTAAATGAGTCCTAACAGTTTCATAATTATACAAATTGGGTGTAAGGATGGTACTGGATTATTTCAAATAATTTGGAAATAAATAATTGCCGTTTTTTATGCAGTTTAATGATATACTAAACACGCTCTTCTCATCTGCTGTAACGGTGGCAATAATAGTTGCAACACTACTTGATAACACACTGGAGATGCATAACACTGCTGTTGATAGAGACAGGGGTATCCCTTGGTGGGCTCCATTCCAGCGCAAGCATGGTGAAGTACGAAATGATGAGTTCTATAGCTACCCAATCAAATTTCGTGATTGGCTCCCATCTCGGTATGTGTACTAGGGTTTTGAGGTCATTGTAAAGATGTGAAAATGTTGGCTGTCTTTACTAGCAAAGTTTATTCTATATGTTAGAAATCTTTGTAGTGAATTTTTGTTTACTTTTTTGAGTTTTTCCATAGTTTGGATTAAGACCAAATCTCATCTTACATATTTACTAATTGGCCTTGCTTCATAAAAAAATGATGAAGGTTTTCCTTTATGTAACATATTTACTTGTGTTAAGATATCCACCTCTGCACAAATTAAATTAATTTAAAGCTACTGCGCTTGCCAGAAAATATTTTTCTTGTTTTTTTTTTAAAAATTAAGACTGCAGAAAGACTTTCCAGAAGACTTTGGAATTGGGAGTACATAGTGAGAGCAAGTTTCGGGACCGTCCAATCTGCTTTAATTCGTGTGCACTAATTTTAAAGCAGACGCGAAAGTTGTGGGTGCGAATCTTAAAGCAGATCGGATGGTCCCGAAACCCATCGGACTCACTTTGAGTCCGATGGGCATTGGACCCAAATTGACCTCGTACATAGTGAAGGCTTGGTGAGGCTGATTAATTGAAGGTCAATTTGAAATCGTTATCTACTAGTTACTTTTGAGTTCAAACTTCTATTTAATGTTACATGTAATTAAAATTAAAACAAAAATAAAAATTGTAGACGTGTTATTCATCATTTATATGGTCTTATGTCAATTTTGTGTTCCATTAAGAGTTTGTTTCAGTCGTCCATTAAAAAGAAACGTTGAAATTAAATAATTTTTTTTTTTTCGAAATTAAGCTGAAAGTCAATCAATAAAGAGTTAAAATCATTTGATAGAAAGCTAAATAATTTTAAAATTAGTTCAAATTTGATACACATAATATTTAATGATACAAAGTGTATTTATAATAGGAGGTTCTAATACTTCGTGTTTTTTATGCCTCACCATATCTCATAGTTTATATCTTTGTTTTCAAAGTCGAAATTGTCGATCCGAACCGATCCGAATTGCTTAATATGATATCTATACTAAAATATGTTTGGAGATGACATTTTATAATTTTTGGAAATTGTCGATCCGAACTACTTCACTGTTTTTAGAGTGTTCAAAAAGAGTGATTTTCTACCTATCTAAAAAATAGTAAATATTTTTCAAAAATGATAAAATTTCGTCTCTATGCATATTTAATATGGATATCATATTGAACAGTTTGGATCAACAACGAAAATATAAAAAATGAGATATAATGAAGTATAAAAAGCATAAGGTATTGGAATCCTCTTTATAATATGAGTTTTCCAGTTTGAAGTAGGAGTAAATATATGGTACGACGCGTATTATGATTTTGAGCGTAATTCAAAATCTGAGCTCTTGGATTTTTGTCAAAATTCGTGCTTTGAATTTCTCTGGATCAAGCATTAACGGAGCGACTCCGTTAAACTCTTGATCCCTCCGTTTATTATTTCTCTGTCCATCACAATGAACCCTTCCTCTACCTTTCTCTCTCATTTTCAGAATGGAATCGTGTCTATCACGCTCTCTCGCGCGTTCACATGAATCTCGCTGACGCTCCCTCTAGGGCGGATCAGGGTACTAAGCCAAATTTTGAAATTTTTAATCACGTATGTTGAAATTTAATTGATTTTTTATTTCTTTAAATTTTTTATATAATTTAGCCTCCTGAAATGTGAGATGTATACTTGTAGTCTAGTTTTTAAGATTCTATTTTGTTGTTAGGAGATCTTGAGTTCAAGTTTCACTAATTACAAATATTAATTTGTGCATTTTAAGTTTCACGCCCCATCAAACTAAATTTTCTAGTTTCGCCCCTAGCTCCCTCGCCGAATCTGTTCCGACAGCCGAGGTCCCTCTCTATCGACAGAGGTCCGTAACAGCTCCCTTTCTTTCCCTCTCCCTCTGTCGAAAGGCTGCTCGACCCGCCACATCCTCCTGATCTTCTACGTTTCGATCTGGTAGCCATGAGCCATCCCTCTTCACCTCTCTCTCTCTATCGCTGAAAACTATTAATTTTGGGGAAAAGTTTGATTTTTCCACAAAAATCTTAAATTTGTAGAGATATAACCCTAAATTCTATCCTTATTTCGTTTCAGTTTTTAACCATCCGTTCTTTCTTAAATCTATGTGAATATTTTCTATAATTTTTTTAGTTTGCAGGCTCTTTTTATTTAAATTTTATCTCATTAGCAGCACTAGGTTCATAACCAGTGGATTTATGACCGTACCAGTAAAAAAAAAGGAGGTGAAATAACAATTTTTTATGAGCAAAATTGAAGATACCAAGAGAATTATGTAATTAAGCATTTTATATCTTTCCACTAATTGTCTTGACTGATTACACCTTTTAGCATCTTTTGAAAGCACGATCAGAGTCCACTTGGTAGCACCTACCAAGCTTTAAAAAAAAAAAAAAGCACGATCAGAGTAAATATGACAGCGCAGCTTGCTTGTTAGAGTTTAGTGTTAATGTAGATATTGTCATGTTTTTTTTTTTTTTTGTTAACAACCAAGCATTTGTGAGGGTTTTAGTTTGTAATGCTAAATTGTGCATATCTGATAACACCTTTCAGTGTTTTATTGATGGTTCGTGGTCAGTAACGGATGAAGCGGGAATAGGATTGTACCTGGTTAAAGAAGGGAGATAATTGAATGGGTCTCTAGGAATGTCAGTGCTAGTCAAGCTAAAGCAAGAGCTTTTGTTGAAGGGTGTGCTCTGATGCGTAAACATGCAAATGGGGTAGGGAGTAGTGATATCAAATTCTAAAGAAATTGTGGATTCTGTCATGATCGACCACCCAAATATTCAAGACTGGAGAGCATACAATGAAATTAGTCAAGCTTGGAAAATGCTAAAAGAGATGAATGGAGGTCTGAAAGGCGTCTACTGCAACAGAGAGGATGAGGGGATCGAGATTGCTTATGCACTTACTAGGGTAGATTACAATGTTAGGATAGGAACGGTTTTACACAACGTGTTAACTGGTGGATGATTTGTACAAGGGTCTATGGGCCATGTAAGAACCAAAAAAAAATTGTAGAGTTATAAAGTCTGATATGTAGGTGTGTGATTATGTAAAAATATATATGAGAAGGTACGGATCACTTTTTGTAAAACTGAGACATATGTGGAGCAATATTTATGAATTGTGTAAATGTTTTGAACTCTTATGATGATTCATGTAGTAAAGGTTATATGTAAGGTACCAATGTGATGCATCATCCACATGTAGTGTATGGTTCAAGTAAATGAACTCCAAAACAGTTTCAAAATACAATATGCTGTACTACAGAATGAGCTATTATAATGTTTCGATGGCTCGTAATTTTCCTTTTGCCTCAAAAGTCCAAAATGACATCAATGTTCAAAATTACATTCATTTTAAAAGTTGTACACCTTATGCAAAAATAAGTTCTCACTTCTAATAACATCACTAACAAGGCTGTATATACACTGTAAAAGAAGTTTCAAAATTACACACCGGAAACAAGCAAATATACATATTAGAAACAAATATAAGCAAATATCCTAACAAATGAATATTTTCAAGTTAGAGAAAATTTTCATTTGTACTTCAGAACTAAAATGGCTTGTATATATATATCCATCAAATGTCCAAAATCAAAGAGACAACAAGCAATTTAAATTACAACAAAATACATTGTAAACAGAACCACACAATCTATTTTGAGACATCACTCCGCTAGAAATCCTACTCAGAAACAGTGAGTTTGTCTCCACTGTATAACTTGTGAAATAAGCATATCAGTCCCTGTTTTTTTGCTTAATCATGAATCAGAAATATAAAGGAACAAGACCTCTGCGCAAAATATATTTCACAGTACGTTTATATCATTGAACAACAAAAAAATATTACTATAACAACAAGAAGAAAATCATATAACTGTCAGCAAGCAACTAAACATGTTACACACATTGAACAACAAACAAATATTAAAATTAGAGTAGAACTACTGACTAGGGTGTTCCTAAGTTCACCAAGCCTCTTTGTGAATTCAACTCTAAAATTTATCGGATTGACTTCAAATTTTGACCGCTTGACCAGGGTATTGCATTAAAATTAATTTATGAACCTTCTAATTTGACTGCTTGACTTTATACTAAATTAATTCGAAAGTTTAAAATTTTTGCATGTAGACGAATTACTCGTAAGGTAGATGAGTTTCAACGGTTCAGATTCATCATTTGAAGTCAATCCGATGGGTTTTAAAGTTGAGTTCACAAAGAGGCTTAGTGAATTTAGGAACACCCTAGTTCTACTCTTAAAATTAACACTGTAACATCAAACAAAAAGTTACATGCATTGAAAAGTAAGCAACAAAATCAACAAATGAAAAGAGAGAACTCCTTTTGGACAGAGATAATCAAACAAAGTTTCTTATTTGAAACGTAAGAAGGGTTAAATGACAACAGCAAAAGGGTTACAATGAAAAAAACCCATCATATCAGCTAAAATTTGCTTGTGAGAGAGAGAGAGAGACCTCCTTTTGAACAGAGATAATGAATATTCGATTCAAAACTATTGAGCCGAATAAAGCCTAAGAGGGTAACTCCAAGAATAATGAAAATCAATTTTACAGGTTCAATTATGTTGCAAGAAGTTATAAGGTTGTACTTCAGTTTTCTTAAATTAATAGTTTAAGCCAAGGTTGTTCCGAGTAATTCCTAACAAATTAATGTTTCTAAGTTAGACAAATTTCAACCCACTTAGCTTCTCTAGGCCCAACAGGCCCAATAGGCCTAATAACTCTGTAGTTCAGTGTACTTGGGCTTGGATTGTTTATGGGCATCAGAGTTTTTTTTTTCTTACAATCTAAAACAAAGCATGTCGTTACGAAAATATCAGTGTCAGTTAGGCATCTTTAGCTCGTCTCGATGCGTAACATGCGTTCATAATCGATGTATCCGTTGTTCAGATATTTTATTAAATTCGCTGCTTTTATCCGGTGACAAACCAGATCGGAATCCAAAACCCGTTTCAAACTATGCTTTAAAACCTCAAATTTAGAAGGGAATTGTGGCCGAAATTTTTATTGATAGAAATTGATTCAAAATAATATAGTGAAATGGATGGATGACGGTGATAGTTTCATGTCATAGAAGAAACCGGATCATTGATTTATTTTCTTCAGACACTTCTAAAGAAACCAAATCAATAATTTGATTTCTTCGGTATACAAAAAATGTTTATATCACCATTTTGTATTTTCTTTAAAGAAACTGAATTAACACCTAACGAAATGAAATTAATTATTTAATTCCTTCTATTATATATTTTTTTTGACAATCTATCTATTTTTTATATTAATTTTAATACATTTCTACAAAAAAAAAATTCTGGAATTGGGGTGTCATGATTTTTTCAAGCTGCAAATGGTCCTTTTTGTTTTACCACAAACATGGACCAGTTTTAGAACGCAAATGCATATACTTCATTAATATTTAATTACTGAAAGATTTATACAATTCACTTTCTTTTATTGTTTTATCAGTAGTAACAGATAACTTGAAGTCAGATTCAAATATTATAGTATTATAGAATTATAGAAAGTCAAGTTTGTCAAATAAATTATAACTGTTGAAGTCATAATTCCATTGCCTCCTGCAGAGATGTAAAACTAATTGTAAATTTATTAAGTTTGCTCAAATTTCTGGTGTGACAATTGCAAAATTAATCTTGTACCGTAACATTGAGAATGGCAAATTGCAAATAATATGATATATTAAAATATTGAATTAGCTTCATAAATCAAAATTGAGATGAATTGTAGACAAAAAAAATAGTTTAATATTGTCTATGAAATAAGAATAAGGCTAGCATGTGCTATGCTCATTAAGAGAGTTGGTGAGCATAAGTTTCAAACTTTATTGGATTGGTTTAAAATGGCCAATTCAAATCATTAAAACCGATTTACTTCATGAGTGATATGTGTACATCTAAAATTTTGAAATTTTGATTTATTTAGTATGAAGTCTAAGCGGTAAAAAAATGATGGAAAATAAATGCATTAAAATAACTTATAAAACTTCATTTTATATTTTTTTTTTACTGCTTGATTTTGTACTATGTAAGTTCGAAATTTTGGATCTACACGCATCACTCGTGATGTATATTGATTTCAACAGTTTAGATTCATTGTTGGAAATCAATCTGATAGATTTTGGAGTTATGCTCATAAATTAGTTTTGATGAGCATAGCACACGCTAGTTTTGTTCAAGAAATAATGTGAATAAAAAGATCATTTTAATAATTCTAGTCTTAAAAAAGTTTTGAGTTACGCAACTCTGCTTAGTCTGTTAGCAATTAAATTAAATTAATTCGGGTTGGTCTCCCAACAATTTTGGGTCCTTATCACGGCAACTTTAACCTGAATAAAAGTTTTCCAATAGAATTTAGGGATTCCTAATAGTTACCACAACAGCATAAATTCAGAGAAATTAAGAAATCCCTCGACTGATTCGGTACAGTGAAAGAAAGTAAAAAAAAAAAACTAGCCGCCAGCCCATATCTCCCCTCCTCTCTCTCTGCCCACCCATCTCCGCCCCTGACCCACCCTCATCCACGCCTCCTTCCATCCTCACCACCCACGCCCCGAGTCCCCTATCCCCATCAGTACAGTAATCCTTGTGTATATCTGCGAGACTTGGTGATCGGAAGCGAATGACTTGGTGAACGTGAGCGATATAGAAAGGGACAAAAAGAGCGAAGAAAACAGGGTTTTCGCTGCCCTTTTCCTTTCTACTCCGGCTCGGCTCTCACCGTCTACCTTGCCTCTGTTGTCCACATATCCGACTTCGAAGGAGAGAGAAAGAGGTCAAATCCACTGCTTATCTGTGACCATTTAAACCCTAACTTCGTTGCTCTCCCTACCTCTAAACCGGTTACACCGAAATCCTAGGTAGGGTTGGGGGAGACTGCGGTGCGTGCCAGCCTCCCCCACCCGCCACCATACTTAAATCTAGATGCCTTATCCAGCTGGTGCAATGGAGGGCAGTGGAGATTGGTGACCACTTGCAGTCGGTTTGTGAGGTTAGACTTTGTGTTGTGTTGCTCGATGTTGTGATGTATTGTTTATGATGTAGATGATGAGTTATTTAGATTTTGATGTGTTGATGTTGTCGTATATGATAATGTAATTTTATTTTATTTAATGAATTATACTTGACTATTAAGGTTTCAAAAAAAAAAAAAAAAAGTAAAAAAAAGCCAAACAATAGAACAGCTGGCTCAGAAATCTCGATAACGGATCTAAACTCAACCACACCAGGAACCAACGGCGACAAATTGGCGATGCGTTTACATCAAAAGTTGTGGTCGTAGATCGGGACAGATGTTACGGTGAATTATGACACCCAACCACTTTTCAAACCCGTTGAAAAGGAGGGTCTCAGATCCAGTGCGGCACCCAGAGACACTGAAATAATTTTGACTCAATCGAAAGTTATTTTATATTTTTTACAGTACGACATAGATACTCACCCTGAGTCGGTAGTGGAACCAAACTTTTTTTAGGGATGATGATCTTGGTATCTTGGGGAAAATCATATTGATTGTGTCTTCTTTTTGTTGGATTTTTATTTATTTTTTCTCTTTTGTCTTGTAATTTTTTAATTTAATTTAATAAAATTTAGTGGGGAAAATCATATTTATTTTTAAACGTGCCGGATATTAAAATTTAAACAATTAGAATTTATTGTAAGAACGTAAATTTTAGTTTTTAAAATGTATTGATGATGTAGTTAAAAAGTTTGTTATTGTTTTAAAATGAGCAGAGATATTAAAATTCTGTCCTTCGGCAAAAAAATTTAAATAAATCATGTAATTTTTATATATATATTCCTAGTGCTTAGGGGTATGTTTGATTGGGTTGAGAATATATTATTTTTAGAGTTAGACTATTCGGAATAGCCTATTCTGAGTTTAGTTGGATTAGAATAGATAGAATAGGCAATTCAAACTTTTTGTCTTATTAGAATAGACTATTCCTAAGAGTTTTGAGATTTGACTATTCTATCAAGATAAACAATAACTATTCTTGGTAACTATTCTAGCTATTCTTATTTTGCCACCAAACATACACTAGAAGGTTGGTTCTCTATACTTAGCTTAGATAATCTTTTTTTACCATTTTGAAAAATCTCTTAAGAAACAAAATTAGTAAAAACTGATTCAGAGACCAATCTTTATTATTTTAATATACTTAAACTACAAAAAGTGTCATATATTATTTGATCTGGCTAAGAATTGGGAGATAAATTTTTTTCCAATGAAGTGAATTTATGAATCTCACATTTTCATGATAATGATCCATTACACAACTTTGCCGATAAGAACAAGCAACACCGGTAAATGAGACAAAAATGGTATACGCACGTGTTATAATTTAAAGATTCCCACAAAAAATTTCAAGGTTATAGTTTTTTATTTGTTTATCTTGTTGAGTTTCAAGATTGTGATCTCTTGTGAAACCGAAATTTTTTTAGTTACCACACGTGTTATAATTTAAAGATTCCCACAAAAATTTTCAAGGTTATAGTTCTTTATTTGTTTATCTAGTGGTTGAGTTTCAAGATTGTGATATCTTATGAAACCGAAATTTTTTTTAGTAAAAAGTTGAAATTAAATGATTATGACCTTCCTCATGGCTTTTTCAATACTACCATTCACACGGATCCAGTTCACACACCAAAATAGGTTGGTGCGTAGATTGAACTGGCGCACCAAAATTGATTATTTTATTATATTTTTTTGGTTTTTTTTGTACGCGGACTGAGCTGGCGCACCAATATTTTTTTTAGTTCTGTTCTGAATTGTTTGAAATTTTTGAACTCAATTTTTTTTTCTGTTCTATTCTATTTTATTATGTAGTATTTATAATTATATGTACACATAACATTTGACGGTAAAATTGTAGAATATAAAATGCACTTGTTTAACAAATAAAATTTTGGACTAAATTTGAACTAAAAATTACTACAACAAATTATACGTACAATTTGAGCAGTGTTTTGTACTAAGTAAGTTGGTGCGCAAATTGCTACAAATTACACGCACAATTCGGTCTACGTTTTATACTACAAATTATACGCAGAATAAAAAAAATTTAGTCCAAAAATTTCAAACAATTTAGAACAGAACTAATATATATATATATATATATATATATATATATTGGTGCGCCAGCTCAGTCCGCACACCAAAAAATAAAAAACCAAAAAAAATAATAAAATAATTAATTTGGTGCGCCAGCTCAGTCCACGCACCAATCGGTGCGCCTCCCCAGTCTGCGCACCAACTCATTTTAGTGCGAACTGGGTCCGCGTGGGTGGGAGTATTGAAAAAACCATGGGAGGATAATAATCATTTAATTTCGATTTTTTACTGTGGTAACTAAAAAAATTTCGGCTTGTGAAAGCAATGTCGGGGTAGTGTGTGTATAGGAATGTTTTATAGGTCACTTCTGTTCAAACCTTATTAAATATTAACAATTTAATTTATGTTCGGTTTTGTAAAATCATAATCGAATAATCCATTAAAAGTGTCAACCAAATAATAAACCTAACTAACCGATCAAAATTTTCAACCGACAATAAATCGAACGAAATCAGCTGAAAATTTAATTGATTTATTTGGTTAAAATGAATTTCTAAAAAAAACAATAGATTAAATTGTTAAGGTGAATATAGGGAAAAAATATGTTCAATAAAAACATACAAAAATGTTAAAGAAAAGAATGCACAAATAAAACTTTTCACAAAAAAGTTGAATGTAGACCAAAGTTTATTTCTGCTTTGTAGTTGGATTTCAAAGATTTTGAAGTTTTTCATTCATGTAAAATCACGGCATAAGAGCAAAAAAAATTCATATAGTATATAAAATTTATTTTACAAAAAAAATATAAATTCGTAAAATAATTGAAACAGTTGGAAAATAAAAAAATTTGCACAAGTAAAAGAAAAACTATTTCCTCTCATGAAACAGCCAGCCTTAGTAAAATTGACAACGCCTGCAAGAGATATAACAAGTAGGCATAGAACAACAAATATGACAACAGGCATATACTGAGTATATTCAGCTCATGCATGATCTGTCATATGTTCACATACAAACACATTCGAGGATGCATGCACTCAAATGGAGTTGAACAAAAGATGGCAAATATACGGTTTAACTTAAATCCTTTTACATGACAATGATAGAAGCACCAAGGCAACAATCAAGCTGCACATACAGGCAATTTGAAAATTCAAGGCACCTGCCAGAGTCACAGTATTTGCGTGGTTGACGTTGAGAAATATAATCTTAACGATTGACAATCAAAAGAGAAAGGGAATAGACGGTGCATCATCTAATTAACACATGTTATATGTGTAGAAAATCTGAATAGACGGTGCATCATCTAATTTTTATAAATTGTGAAAATTGCGCAAATTGTACATAGCATATTACACAATCAGTTAGGACTGGTACAGTACAAGTATCTTCCACAAGAAGGGGATTACTGACAGGCAATAATTAGGTCATAATGTAACAAATATAAAAATAGAAAATGGTGAGAAAATGATGAAACATTTAATTCGTAATGTAACAAAATTCGTATGAATAATTTTATAATGCATTAACGCAGATTGAACGATTCCAATGGAACATCATATCAAATTTGATTGATTGATGTCCATCACATCAGTGATCAGACTGCATGCCTCCACATCTCCACTCCTTCAAGAATTCGTATCCTCTGCGTTAACTCAAAAGGGAATATTTTGATTAATGAATTTCGACCATCTGATCTGTCTTAAGATTCGTGCGGACAAGATACGCACGAATATTGAAAAATTCTCCTAAGTTATAGTCAGAAGCCAGATTGGCTCCGTTTAAAATCAGACGGTTCATATTCATTAACTCAAAAGATTCCTTTTTGAGTTAATGCAGAGGATACGCGTTCCTCCTTCAAACAGAGGTGCTCACTAATAAAATCAGTGATGTGAGTATGTATTTAGGCGCGTGAAGTAAGAAAGCAACAACGACTTGACGATGGAAAGAATCTGTATGTGGAAGACTTGGGGTTACTTTAATGCCCTTGTCCGGTCAATCCGCAATGCTTGATTCCTAATTTTGAAAGTGCTCATAGGTGCATTGCTTCTAGACTTCAGTTCTGGTAATTACAATCACTAGTTATTAGGGGCGTTTGGTTAAAGGAGTAGGGTTAAAATGTATCATTGGTTTTGTGTTCTAATCATGCTCCACGTCTTTTTCTCTATTTTTAAAGTCCAAACAGTCAATCTGAACCGTTCAACATGATCTTCATATTAAAATGTGCTTGGAGACAAAATTTTATATTTTTTGAAATTCTCTTACTATTTTTTAGATAAGTACAAAATCACTGTTTTGAATGGTCCATAATCTTCTGAAAAAAATGATTTTGTACCTATTTAAAAAATAGTAAAAAAATTCCAAAAAATATAAAATTTGGTCTCTAAACACATTTTAATACAAAGATCATGGTGAACAGTTCGGATTGACTGCTTGGATTTTGAAAATGAATATATGAATGTGGAGCATGAATGGAATACAAAACCAATAACGCATTTTAACCCTAATCTGATTATAGATATGAAAAAGATGCGGCAATTTAACATGCTCCGGCCCATTTTTAGAGTAAAGATATTTCATGACGTTGTTTTAACAACGTAGTGTAGCGTTATATGTTTTTGTTTTTATTTTTATTTTAACTGGCCGTGCGTTGCATGCAGCGGCGATAGAGGTGAAAACGGAGCAAATACGGAGCGGATAGTGGTAAAATTATATTTATATTTTTTTTTCGGATACGGATACTGATCGGATATTAGCCGGATACATATACGGATATGGGTCGGATTGGATATATATTAAAATAATATTAAAAAATATCAAAGTTCATAATATTTATCTAATTTTAATAATGAATAATAATATTTTTTCATAATATATATTTAAATATAGGATATGTATATCTACTATTCGGATACGATAATTGAAACGTAAAACTATATCAGTATCCATATCCACACGAGTATTCAGATATCGGATTTCCGCATCTAATTTTTCAAATACGAATTGAATACGGATCAGATATTATCTATACCGTTTTCACCCCTAAGAGGCAGGCTCGTAATTGAGTCATAAATAATAATAAAAATGAGTTGGGATGAAAATAAATTTGGTTAAGAAGTAGACAAATTTGTTCAATAGGGATAGGCAATAGTTGAAAACACATGGGTCAAAATTAATTTTTATAATCCAGAGATGAGTTTTATTGGATCTATCCTAACAGCATGAAGTCAAAACAATATTATTATTATTTTTATTCTATTTTTAAGAGCTGAATCTTTTATCATGGTTTTGTTTTACACTAATTAGGGTTTAAACGGATCAGATATGGACATATAGTAATTAAATCGTATCATTATCCGTTATAATTTTTCAGATACGGATAGTCTTGGATACAGATATAGATTGAATGTTAAATAGATATAAATACAGATTAGATATTGGACGAGATACGAATATCGATGTGATATATTTTGCATAATTAAAAATAAATTATTGATGTACATTCCAAGAAAGAAATAACATCTAAATACAATTTTTTCATTTATAAGTTAGACCTAATATTTTTCACAATAATTTTTTTTTATTAGTTACAAAACATATATCATAATGTTCGTCAAAATATACCACTCCAAGTTTAATAACATTCTTTCTAAGCATATAGATAAAATCGGATAATATCCGATCCATGTACATCCCTGACAAATCCATTTTAATTAATTATTCAGTTTCTTGTAACTGAAAGATCAGCAATAATTTTTTTACGTTGAACCTTTTTTCATAAGGCAGTTTTTTAAAATAAAATTTAAGAAAAAAAAGAAAATCAACTTCAATGGAGTGTTTCATGGGAAAGTTGTAGAATTAAGAGAAGCACCAAGTTTTTTATAATTTTTTTTACCTTTTACTTGTTTTTTCTTATTCTTAATTTCCTTTTGACGCACATAAGCTAAGTATGAATTCAAAGATCATTTTTTTTTTCCGTAGAGTTAATATGTTGAAGTTTAAAAAAAACCAAGAAATTGTTTTCATTTTTATTTTGTTATCAGGATATATAAGACAATTCAACATGAAAAGAATAAAAGATTAATAATAAATCACTCGTTTAATTCGTTTGTTTTTGTCTATTATCAATAGGTTACTTTTTTTTTTCGGAAAATATGATAGAATCAAGTTCTTAATGTCAAACAAAATTGTTATCAACCAAACTGAAAAGTAGTTGACTATCAACTTTTGTATTATAAAAAAAAATTATACATATCATATTCTACATAATTTGATGGAGATTAGTGACGGAGCCACATAATTTTAATCATTTTTTTTAAATATACTTTTTTTAACATGTTTATTTTTATAAAAATAAAATATGTTTGTGCTTAAAATAATTATACAATTATATTTTATTTTAATTTTTTTGTCATATCCTATCCTATTTATTGACTCTGTTTCTGAAAGAGATTAGTACTTCGTCTGTAAGCAATTTTTTTTTTTTTTTTTGAAGGCCTAGCAGCGGCTGCTAGGGTAGAATTTATTATAATGTAAAAGGACTACAACATTGTTTTGTATCATGCACGCATATATCTACATCCCAGATACTATTAGAGTTTCTAATCTGATGTGGTAGTTTCTAATCCAGTTTCAGATATGTGGGAGAGTTTCTTATTTAGAAACTATGCAGTAAAGACCAAATGATTGACTCAAATTTTTTCTCTTTTTTAATTTGTTGCTGACATGACTTAATAGAAACTTTAAAATTAATTTTAAGGATGTGAAAGTTAGAAACTTTACAGACCTTAATTTCTAAAAAATGGTTAACAGTTATTTAGAAACTCATTTGAGTTGCTGGAATGTAGATGCTATGTGTACGTACCGGTATACAAATTCTGAAAAAAAAATAAAGCTACCTACTTAACAATATTTCAACTATAATTTCATCTCCCTAATGCATCTTGACTGCTAGCAGCTTGGGTGGTATTCTTTCTCCTTCAAAGATCAACAGGTTTCTTTGTTTCCAAATCTTGCCATCCATTCTTTATTGGTCATGCTTCCTAGGGGTGATTAATGAGCGAGCATGAGCGAGTTGGGGTATGCTCATGCTCGGCTCATTAGCTTAATGAGCGAGTTGTTAATGAGCGAGTTAGAGCGAGTTGTTAATGAGCATGTTGATAATGAGCGAGTTGCCGAGTTGTTTAAAATACATCATTCAAAAACTAATTTTTATTTATAGAATTTAACAAATTGTCATAATCCAACATAATTAAACAGTACATAATTTAACAAAAAATTATCCATAAGCAAATTTAACAAAATCAAACAACTATCTTCTTGTCGTTCTCACGGCCCTACATGTCACATACTCAAAGCTATCTCCTTGTCACATACCTACAAATTTGCATTATCAAAACAATAATAAAAATGTAGAATTTAGAAATATACAAATTCAGAACTGTACAAATTCAGAACGGTGTATTAATGATCAAATTTTGGGTTATATTTTGAGACTAGGTTTTGGTCTGTGACTTTAGGTTTTGGCTCTAAAGTTTTGGTCTGTGACTTTAGATTTTGCTGCTGCGCCCAAATATTTCCAAAATTTTCAGCTACAAAACCAAATAATATTCAAGGGATTAGATGTGGCAGGATTTATGTAACTCAATTCTTAATGAGCGAGTTATGAGCGAGTTATAGCGAGTTGATAATGAGCATTTAGTGAGCGAGTTATGAGCAATTTACTCACTCCTAATGCTTCCTGCCCCTTTCACCATATCCCATGAAGCATCCCAGATTAGCTCCACCGTCAAGCCTGGCTTCATGAGGTTTTTCTTCAAAATTCTTGAGATATGAAACCAAACTTCAACTGCATATGGGCACAAGTAAAATAAATGCAAGGCCGATTCTATGGGACAGTTTGCACACAAAACACACTTCACCTCAATATTCATTTGCCAACAAAATATATCCACATCCTTATTTCTCTCTAGTCTGGAATGATCAATTATTGGTCAACGAGATTCTCAGATGATTTATTTGACTGACTTTAATTCAAACCCTATATGTAGATATATCACCAGTAAACATCACATTAAAAGTTGATTTGAATCCTTGGGACCAAACTTTTGTTTCTTGATTCAAAACCAAATTTTGTGAGGTTTTTCAAATACTTGTGTTTATCTAAGAAGCTGACAAAATAGTTTTCAACACTTTATGAAAGAGATTGAGAATGATTTTTGTTAGTATAGAAAATGATGTTTAGTTTTATAAAAAACCTTAATACAAAATATATATTAGAAAATAGTACAAGTTAATTATCTAATCAGTTGGATCATTAAAAAAGACTTGTTCAATTCGGAACAACTTAATATTATTTTTTTCCTAAAGATCAATATGTTCAGTAAACTGTTTAATTTTGATCGAAAATTAATTATATGCACTGTCTGTCATTATCAAGTGAAAACAAAAAAGATGCAACGGTAAAAGCAGTCGATTCCAACCATTCAACATTCAATTTCATAAGAAAATGGACATAAAGTCCAAATTTAACATATTTTAGAATGTGTTTATTATTTTTTTAATAGGTAGAATTGCCTTATTTAAAGATTGTGAATCACCCGGAAGTAGTGATTTTTTACTTATTTAAGAAAAATAGTAAATAAATTCTAATGATGTAAAATTTGATCTGTAAATATATTTTTACATGAAGATAATATTAAGTGATTTGAATCGACTATTTGAACTTTAAAAACTGAGATATAAACTAATAGTACATATTGATTTACGTATTGCAAAAAAGATTATCATAAAAATCATTTCCTCCGCATTTTGATTTGAAATAACAAAAGTTACTGAAATCGTTGAATTTGTATAACGCATTTCATCTCTTCTTTCTTTCTTTCTTTTTCTGTTTCTCTCCGATTTTCCTCTTATGAAAAAATGAATGAATCTGATCTTGCCACTTCGGAATTTTTTTATCCGTAGAAATTATTATAATCAGACGTACGGAAATAGAAAGAGTGCATCGTTTCTAACAAATATAGAAAGATCTAACTCATTGAGTCCGATCCAAATATTATGGATCGGACTCAATAATTCAAATTTCATGTTTTTTTTATTTGAGTTTGGATCCGGACCGTCCGATTAGAGTCTGGTCTACAGATGATCTCAGAAATTTCGGACCGTCCGATTAGAATTTGAATCCGGATCGTCCAAATTTCGAACCTACGACCTCCTATACAAAAATACATTATTTTTATCACTAGATCAAAAACTAATTTTTTATTTCCTTCCCCTTTTATAATCACATTTCAGAGCAGAATAGAATCTTAGATAGCTATATGAAACCCACAGCTCGAACTATCTAGAATGCTTCAAATGAAGTCCCTACAGTTGAAAAGGAAACCAATTCAAGTACTCAACTTATGAATCATCCTCAAAAGAATTAAATGCTTGTACGAATCGCGAATTATTTTAATTAATGACACATATGGTCCATTTGATTAAAACATAACAGTCTCAAAATAGTATACTTCCGTAATAAGAAGACTATTAATCCAATACGAACTGTATGCTTTTCAGTAAATTATTTTTCATTTTAATTCCAATTTAAAAACCACCTAACTGTAGAAACTAGAAAGTGCAACTTAATAACCAAAATAGGAATAAAGATATTAACAACATTGTTTTAACCAAAAGAGGGGGCAAAGTAGATCAGGATCGATAGATCTCTACTAAAATTCAAAATTCAGGAGAGGCATCTGCCCTCCCGGGATCATGTGGGTCCGCCCCTGATTACAAAGCTTCACATAATTATTTTTCAAGCACTACTACACTTGAAACAGTGAGAGACAGAAGAGGCACTTTTGAGTATGAGAGGGGGTATTATAAGCCGAGACGGAATCAGAGGAGGGGATCAACTCGCTAGCCTCATCAATGGCTCAGATTTCCTCTATCATTTGGAGGTGCTCCTCCAGATCCGATCCGTCTAAACCAAGAATAGGGTCCTCCTCGTCCTCGGACTGGGAGCTTCCCTTTTCCAGGATATCGGAGTTGATAGGATAATTAAACTGTCTTCCTGATGCAAATTAGAAACGTCAAAAAGGTAAAACAAAGGCGAAATGTCCTAAAACTGTAGTTACTTAAAGGTTGAGAGTTAGAGCCCTTTTTACGATTTCACATCTTCTGCGAAACTTTAAAAAAAAAAATCATTATCCGTACATACACTGTATAAAATCAAAACGGTATTATCAATATTTTTATCCTAAAATACCATACAAAACTTATCGAGTTACATTTAGCTATCTTCGTCCAAAAGACCAAGCACTCTGGGAATTTCATTAAAGTGCTAGGTAATTGGACCAAATAAAACAATATAATCTAGTGAGCTTTTGTTCAAGCATTGTACATGAAATTAAGTTTTATCATAGTTATTTTTCAATTTTTTATTTGAAAAAAATATATTTATTAAAATAAAATTTATATAAAAATACATTATTCAGTAAATATTAGACACAAATAAACGTCTTTATTAAAATACCACAGACCTGTATATAATAAAAAAAAAATAACTGTCTTAATTTTTGTTGTTGTACCGGAATCTGAGAACATAAATTAAACTTCCTTATCTAATTATCGTACTATTGTCACGATTATAAATACTCGCCGCCAAATCAGGTCCACAAGAACAGCAAAGTAGGTTCGTCTTTCCTCTCAATAAATTAGCGTTTAGTGAATTCTATCAATTCTAATGTTGGATTAGGTGCATTATTTCGCCTGAATTAATTTAAATTAATTGAGAGGTTTTTAAACGCTAGTTTAGAATTTAGGATTTAGGATTTAGGGATTAGATTGAAGAATGGGAGGCGTTTCGAGAATCCGTATCACCCCAGATATCTGAGGTCAAGTGCAAGTGATAAATCAGACCGTTCTTTTGACTTGACACGAATTAAAGCAGACTCCCTATAATTTCAATAAGCATAGGATTGAGTTGGATTCGACTGGGCATTAATTTGAGCCGTTCGTTTTTTAAATTGAAGCTAGATACTTCCACAAGCTACCGAAATTTGTATTAATACCATTCCAAAAAAAAAAAAAAAAAAACCACAAATTCTGGAGATTTCCATATTTACCAGGCCGCAACAACAAATGGCGGCCATATTCTTGGGAGCCGCCATTTGTCGTTGCAGCCCCACAAAAACCCAAAAAACCCAAAATATTGGCTATTTTTAATTGATTTTTTTAATGGTTTTCAAATAGAAAGAGCAATTAATAATTTGAATATATTAGAAAGAACATCAAACAAAATAGATAAATATTTTTTAATTTAAATATAAACTTCCTATTGTACAAAAAACACAGTTAGTCTTTTAAAAAATGCACACTAAAAACTTTCAACTCTAATCTCACAATAAGAAAACACGCATTAATCTCTACACAATAGTGTAAGCAGTGAACTGCATTACTTCGATCAATAAATCAATAAGAACAAAACAGCAATGCCAAAATCCCTGCTTGCACCTTCTAGAATTCCTATTCAATCAATAAATCAATAATAACAAAACAACAAAACTTATAGTGATAAAAAACAATGTCCAGTGAGAGGTGCCAGGGAGGTCAAATAATTACATCTCATATAGAGATCAAACAATTACATCTCATTTATTGATCAAACACTTACATTCTGGAAAATGAGAAACAATTCCTCATCTTAATTTTAAGGACCGTCCTATGCCAAAGTCGACTCAAAACTTAAATCTAAAGTGCAAAACTTAATACCTGATTTCATAGAAGTTCCCAAAAAAAATAAGTTGATCCTTTGAGAGATCACCAACCGTCTAATGGCAAGAAGCCCTTCTTGCCGTGTAGTCGTGAGAATAGGTCTTCCAAGACTTCAAGACTTTTCCCTTAAGATCGTATCTAATTTCTTTTAAAATTTCTCCTCTCTTTTCTCAGATGGTGGAAGAAGAAGAGAAGGCCACATATCTGTATGTTGTAACTGTTGTTCAGATTATGTGTTGTGTTATGATGATGTCTCATGCCTACTCATCCAGCCATATTTAGTGAAAACTGACTTTCCTGAATTAACAACATTTTGTGCGGCCTGCACAACTCTCGGGAATTCAGCCAACTCGATCTTAATTTCCAGATCTAAGATTGCGGCTCGCACAACCCTCTGGAAATTGTCAAATCTAGTTTGTATTTGTAGTTAATCTCACAATCAGTCCATCAATAATTTGAACTTTGTCCTTCTACATATTTATGGACCATATCCTAATGAATACATAAATTGTCAAATATCCTTAATTATTATATGAGGAGGGGTCAAGTTACAACAAATTTGAGTTACAACAAAGTTACAACAACTATTTTTTTCATTTTCAAAGTCCAAATCGTCAATCCAAACCATTCAACATGATTATCTAAATAAAATGTGCTTGCAGATCAAATTTTACATTTTTTTGAATTTTTTCACTATTTATTAAGATGGGTACAAAATTCAATGGTCTGAATATGACTATTTTTTATAAAATACTTAATAAATAGTAAAAAAATTCAAAAAAATGTAAAATTTGATCTGCAAGCACATTTTATTGTGGAGATCATATTGAACAGTTTGGATCGACGATTTGAACTTTGAAATTGAAAAAAATGATTGTTGTAACTTTGTTGTAACTTGATCTCTCCTCTTATTATATATCATATTAATTGGACAATCATACATGACAATTCATAATTATATTACATATATGCTCAATGTTGGATATTATGATCCAGCAAGAGATCATAGGATCAAAATCTTTGTTATAATAACAAAGAGTATGAAATTTAAAAACTTAAACTCCAGTTTTATTAAGAAAAAACAGCAATACCTAAATTCCTGCATGCACAAGGTCAAAGAAAAATATTATTGTTCAATGTAAATATGCATTAGTTGCCCATAAAAAAATCAATTAATAGTAAATTGTATTGGGTTAGAAATCATTGGACTATTCCACTTAAATATGAATTAGTCATCCATTTAAATCAAAATATCCGTCCTGAATATGACCATTTATGATGAATTAAAACAACACGAGCAAGCATAGCCAGATAAGTATTCAGTCATATTCGATCTGAAAAAGACTGACAAGCTTAAATGATTGATGGCAAAATGAATATATGTAATTATTAGGATTTTACTTGGAAAATAGATCAGATATCTTGATTTCGGTTGTTTTAGCAATAAGATTGGATTTATGTCATAATGTTGTTGGATTTTTTTGTAGAAACGGTAAAAAAAAAAAAAAAAACAAATTTGGGGCCGAAAAAAATAATTCAACCTACACAGAACATTGCTAAAGTCAGTCATAGCTGGAAAAAAAAAATTGAGCTAAAAATTTTCTTTAAGAGGGTTTAAGTCTTTAAGAGCTTTATCTCTCTTTGTTACTTGTTTTTAGTTTGAAAGTTGTTATATTTTCATAGATTTATTTGTGTGTTTTATTCACCCATGAGAGGCTAACTTTACTCTTCTAAGACTATGATTGGTAAATCCAATACTTAATGCAATTTAATTAACTTTACTTGTTGCTTCTTCTTTTTTGTGATTTTGATTTATCTTATGTGCATTCATTTTATATATACACTTTGAATTAGAATATTATCTAAATACCAAAATGAAGTAGAGTAGATTAACTTGAATTGTTATTAGGTATTGCGGTCAAGGAATTTAATTTAGTTTGAAATTCTAATAAGAATTCATATGAATATTAAATAATTTGATGATTTGATCTCAATTTTTACTAAACAAAAAAATATTACAAAAGAAGGGTTATTCACAAAAATATACTATTTTTTTTTTGCTATGATATTTAAAAAATAAAAAAATTATGCTTCAAACTAAATGTTAGATTTTGCTATCGCCCTTAGCGTTTTCTCTCATTTAAAATTATTTTCTATCTTTGCCTCTAATAAGGTTTCAAAGATCGTTTATCCTCTTATTTTTATAAGAGTTTTTTTTAAGTAAAGATTAGAGATCGATCAAGCTACCTAACTTTTTTAATATATATAAGAAATTTTTTCATTCGGATCTCGAACTTATGACTTCTCACACAGAAGGCATTGTTTTTGCTACTAGACTAAAGGTTGATTCTCATTATTTTTATAAAAGTTGTTGATATTGTTAAAAAAAAGAGATAGACATTTAAACTTATAAGCTTTTATACTTAAAATCTTAAAATATATTTATTCGTGTCATAGTGGAGCGGAGAAAAGTACTTAAAAATCAGTGTTTTTGTATATCTTGGTTAATTACTCTTATTTTTCATGATGATTCTTGAATGACAATTTAATAATTTTAATATTGTGAATGTCTAAATTACACCAAAAAAAGTATCAAATAGGTCGTTTTGGCAGGAATATGTAGAATTCTATGCGGAAGAGATTTTTTTAAACATTCAATTACAATTATGTCTTCATGTTGATAATAAATTAATTTTAAACTCCGCGATTGTTTGAACATTACTGAATTGTTTGATCTTTGTCTTTATTTAGGTCCTATTATAGCAAGGTGATAACGGTTTTGAATGTATGCAAAATGTTTAAATATAGCTAGAATGAATGAACTTTCGAGTTCATTAAAATTTTATAAACTTAATCTAAGAAATCAAATTCAAACAATAACTTTTAAATTATTGATCTTGATATACTTCTTGAGGCATCATTTATATTCTACTAGTTTTTGAATTTTTTTCATAAGATCGTAATATCAAAATTGTTGAAACATGAGTATATCAAAATTACTTCTCCATGCACATTATTCTACTTCTTGATCATAAAATTATTGACGCATAAGTAAAATTATTTAAAGTTGTTTGTAAACTCACAATTTTAAACTCGTTCAGTAAAACTAGGAGGCTTAAAATTTAAGTGGTAGAAAGAGAATTTAAGAGCCATGACAAGACATGACTCGAGAACTTAGATATACTTAAACTCGTAAATAAAAAGAAAATTAAGAAGAAGATCTTAAACCTTGTAAAGAAATGCATGTTTTAGGAAATTTAAACTTCTTTCGGACATCACGAAGTCTTTATTCTTGAAGTATCTACATTCATAAAGTCAAAATAGAAATAATAGAAATTAGGAGTCAGATAATTATAATTGCCTCTCAAATAAATCTCCGTCCATACCTGTCGAGTTCTTTGACTTTTGAAAATGTCTACACACATTCATATCCAAGCTTTTAAATTTCTGTTTACAGTCCGGTAACTTATCAAAAAATATTCAACAATAAAAGTCCGTAGAGACTTTAAATTTTATTTCTGAAACATTTAAACCTCTGTCTACAAATCTTTAAAGTACTAGAGTCAAGCTTTTAAATCTCTGTCTACTTGTGTTGCGAAGCTTATAGCAAAGAGGCAAACTCAAATTTCCTTCCAGATCAAGTATCTAGCTTTTTTCTCGTCTCCTTCGATCTTTCTCGTCGCATCTCCCTCTAGATCTCAGATCGTACTCCGCCACAGCGGAGGCGGACTAGTGGAGAAGAGGGCGAAGGCAGAGATGTGCGCATATAGGAGGATGGAAAAGTTGATGCAGCGGTGGAGAAGAGACGATGGAAAAGAGAAGAGAGGCGTGAGATTTAAAGACTTGATGCGCGGGGTTTAAATGCTGGTTGCGGGATTTAAAATTAGAAAGTCAGTTGGAGATGGTTGAACTAGTTAGGTTGCTGAGGCGGAGATGAGGGTGGGTGACATAAACATTATTCTAAAAATTAATTTTAAAAACACTGCACTCATGATTACTTTTATCGATCAGAAATAAAAAAAATCTCCTAATTTTCTGTCACGACCCCGCCGCCGGGTCAGGGATCGCGACAAGAGAGACATCCATGCATCCATTATTTGTCCCGTCAACCTACGTCACAAACAAAAATAGATAGAAAACAATACAAAGTCAGCTACAAAGCTCAGTAACCGGTTATTTAACGACGCGCTTCTCTATAATTGGCTTAATTAAACAACTATTTCAAATAGATTGGATTAATCCACACAAATTCACATCATATTTAATGATGATAACACATGGGTCTAGGTTATCAGTAAACAAGTCACACAGTATTCACACATTTGGAATGTCTGCCACAGACAATTCCCACATTCTCATAACACACAATCTCATTATTTCACAATCAAATTTGAATCTCAAACCCGTTATTCCGTTAAATATGCCCTCATAATTCAAAACCCAATTCAAACATCCAATTTAACCACACAGATCGAAAACACAGATTATAGATAAGCTCGGTTACCTGATAGCAATAAATCCAAAAAATCCAAATTGAATTGCAACGACTGTTCAGAATCCACGTGACGTAGTCGGAACTCCAATCGGACAGACATTCGAACAATAATCAAATCAAAATCTTTTATCAAAAAATTTCTTTTATTTCTCCAATTTCCCTTTTTTCATTTTCATATTCCAATGTTTTTTTTTCCTCCATGAACCGATCGAATACGGAGAGAGAGAAATAGGAGTAGAACTAGGGTGTTCTTAAGCTCACCAAGTCTCTTTGTGATCTTTAACTCAAAAACTCATTAGATTGACTTCAAGCGACGCATTCAAACCGTTGAAACCGATCTACTTCATGAGTGATGAGTTTACCTATCAAATTTATAAATTTTCAAACTAATTTAATATAAAATCAAGCGGTCAAAAAATAATGAAAAAAGAACACATTAAAATTAACTTATAAATCATCTTTTTTTTACCGCTTGACTTTATACTAAATTAATTCGAAAATTTATAAATTTGACATGTAAATGCATTACTCGTGAAGTAGATCGATTTCAACAGTTTAGATACATCGCTTGAAGCCAATTCAATATATTTTTTAATTAAGCTTACAAAGAGACTTGATGAGCTCAAGAACACCCTACTTCTACTCGAGAAATAGACTTTTATTAACGGGTCACAAGATTTAGGAGGGGTAATACATGGGATCCACGTGGCACAAAATTGCCACGTTGGTGTTATATATTTATTATTTTTTTAAGGATAAGATTGAATCTTTAAACATTGTAAATATTTAACTTTTCTAGTATTGCAAACAAGTTCAAAATAATTTCAGAAAAATAATTAAATAATGTTAAAAATGCCGTTTGTTACATTTTCCGAAATTATTTTTATATTAGAAATTTATATTTTTGTGAAAATAATGTTTTGAAGCTATTTCTTCAAGAAATCTTTTTTTATTTATGAAATTATCAAACATTGGTAATTACAAATAAATTTATCGTTCGAGATATGAAATTGAAATAAAGATCATTATAAATGCTCTAATAATTGCGGAACGTATACAAATTTTCCTGATGAGTCCATGTCTCCTCTAATCAAAGTATTTATAAATTAATACTTTCAGCGGCGGCGAACTTCACCATGTGCACGATTTGCACCAACGATATCAAAATCACAACTCATTTTATATTTTCTCCTCTCACTAAGTTATTACAGTGACTTCATATCACCTAAGGTAACGGAATATTTTGGTGTAGATCCGGACCGTCCGATCAGGATCCGCACTAGCATCAAATGAACCCATGCATTCCACCACGGCCGGATTGACCCGGATTCGGATCGAACGGTCTAGATCTAAACAGAAATATTCTGTTACCTCAGAGTATACGGGCTCAGAATTCATATCACTCAGTTGTACAGAGCGAGTAACCAGTTTCAAACCAACGGGGACCACACCTTTGCCAATATATGCTCTCTCTCTCTCACACACACACATCCAAACAGCCGCCTCTTGCGACCATTGTAGTACGCTAGTAGTAGCCATGGCTTACCTTATCTTCTTCTCACCATTAAACCCGTAACCCGTAATCCGTAATCAAGCCCCAAACCCATAATCCCATCTCTATTCAAACAGAGAATCCATATGGATAGTAGCTTGATCACCTCTGAGATAGTACCGGAGGTGGCGAAGGAACTGATCAAGGCGATCAGGCGCGCATACGCGTGTCGCTCGATTGCCGAGCAACTCAAACAAACGGTAGATGGGATTCTCCCCATCGTGCAAGAGATACGCTATTCGGGGGTGGAGTTGCCTCAGACGCGCCAGTCGCAGATGTCTGAACTGGCGAATCAACTCAGGCTGGCGCTAGAACTCGCGCGCAAGGCCTCCCAGTCGCCTCGTTGGAACGTGTACCGCTCGGTGCAACTTGCCAAGAAAATGGAGAAGGTTTTTTTTTTCTATGAGAATTGAGTAGTATGTTGTTATATAATAATTGGTCAATGTCAGAATTACTCCAGCACTTTAAATGAGCCCAATTTATTAAAATTACCTGGTTTTTTACTCGAATTATTTTCAGAAAATATGCAATCCAAATTGGCTCCAACTTTCGTGGAAGAGAATTATAATTTATTATAATTTTAGCCTACGGTTACATCTCCTTTACTATAATAGCCAGTATAGTAACTCAAAATCTAGCATGGGATACTTTGTATCAAGAAACACTAAACTTGGTCCATGCAACCAAAGGTTGACCGGTGGATTGGGAAGTGGATAGAGCGGCAGATGCCGGCGCATGCACTGGCCGATGTGCACCAGCTACGCGTCGAATCAGACCAGAGGATGGCCAAAATGGAGAGACGGATCGAGGATCTGGCAGCTCTGAGCCCGATGGCAGTTTGTCCTGTGGCTGTTGGGTCGGTGGTCGGGGAGCAAAAGGGCGGAATCGGAATGGATGTGATGATTATGGAGGAGCAATTCGGGGTTATGGGAAGCACCAAAGAGGAGGAATTGGTGGTGGGAGCAGGGGCCAGAGTTGGGAAAGAGAGAGTGAAGGAGATGCTGATGAGAGAGAGAGGGGAGAAATGGGGCATTGTGGGAATCAGTGGGATTGGTGGCAGTGGGAAGACCACTCTTGCCAGAGAGATTTCTAGAGATCTTGAGATTAGAGGTATGACAGAGGACTATTTTGCCCCCTCCACTTTGATTTTTCTCATTGTCAATAATTTGTTTTTGTTTTTTGTTCTTCTTATTGGTCCTTGGGTCATATTTTTATTATGCTTGGGTTTCATATCTTCATCTTTGGCCTGCTTGTACATTTTTCAGTTTTTAGTTCATGCATTGGTGATCTAGAACTTAGTATTCCTTGCTTAGGGGCATCAATGACAGAATTCAACACAACAAGATTTAGATTTCCTCTTAATTATCTAGTTACTGTAACAGCCGTTGTTTGCTATTGTTTTAGCCCTTGAGATTTCCCTTTTTATTGTTATTAGTTTTCCTTTCTGTCTTGGTTTTATATTAAAAAAAATTCTACTTTGGTACCATAGTACCTATTGAAAAACCATATTGCAAATTTGTGTGCTATGTACCAACAAACTGAGTACTGATGTTTCCTTCATCTCTTCTCCTCTCCAGCTTTCTTCAAAGACAGAATATACTTTGAGACAGTATCTCAGTCTCCAAATTTAGAAACTCTGAAAATGAATTTGTGGGAAAAAATTACTGGGAACATGGTGATCGGCACATACAACCAGATTCCTGAATGGCAACTTCAACTGACGCAAAATAAAAAGGTTCCAGTTCTCGTTGTGTTAGATGACATATGGGATTCGTCTCAGATAGAGGATCTCACTTTAAAGATACCAAGTTGCATAACACTAGTGGTATCGAGGTCCAAGTACCCAACCTTGATACTTGACACTTACGAAATGGAATTGCTCGAAGAGGAGGCCGCTTTGTCTCTTTTTTCCCGCGTCGCATTTGAACTGGATACTATACCAGCTACGGCTGATAAGAAGCTCGTCAAGCAGGTAAACATACCTTATTGTAATTTAACTTGCCTTATTTAACAATATTTTTGCTCACAGTAATTTTTGTTGTGGTTTGGCGACATACCTGGTTCGTACCTATGTTAGCTTCTTTCTATTTTATTTTTTTGTGGGCTAGTAGATGGGTAATTGACTCAAACGCACATTTGCCTACCATGACAAGTAATGAATCGCAAAAAGCATCTCATCCAATTTATACTTCGCACCTCTATAGTTGAAACACCAATTGCTCTTAAAGATTTTTTATTTCTCTGACACAATAATTTGCACCACAGGTGGTGGCAGAGTGCAAGGGGCTCCCTCTAGCTCTTAAGGTTGTGGCAGCATCTATGCGGGGCCAGAGCTCCCCAAAAATGTGGGCCGGTGCGAGAAACCGGCTCACACGGGCCGAGTCCATCTCTGATCCACATGAGACCCGACTGCTTGAGCGGATGGCTGCCAGCGTGGACTTTCTCTCAAGGAAGGTCAGAGAATGTTTCCTCGACCTTGGTTCATTTCCCGAGGACAAAAAGATTCCGCTTGCTGTGCTCATGAATTTATGGATGGATATCCATGACTTGGATGAGGAGGATGCATATGCTGTGTTGGTCGAGTTGTCCAATAAAAATCTCTTGACTCTGGTAAAAGATGCACAGTAAGTTATCAACAGTCTCATATCAATTTTTACTTGGTGTGTGAAGTCCAGTTAGTTCCCTTTTGCCTTCTCGCTATATGTTCGGGTCTATGAACCATTAAAAATATGCAATTAATTTGTACCCGGATTTCTGTTAAGATGATGCTAAAGAGAAAAGAACAGCACAATGGATGTCATTTGCCAGTACGTTTTATTAATTAGATTATAATATACTGTGTTTCAGGAACAGGGCAGGAGACTTGTATACTAGCTACAGTGAGCTATCTGTAACACAACATGATGTTTTGCGAGACCTTGCTATTCACATTGGAAACCGTGAACCAGTTAACAGCAGGAGGCAGCTTGTCATGCCGAGGAGAGAGAATGCGCTTCCGAGAGAATGGGAAAGAAACAAGCACCAAAAATTTGATGCTCAAACTGTTTCAGTACATACAGGTAGGTTTTGTTTGAATAAAAAAGTGCATACAGGTCCAGGAAAAGCACGAAGTTTTACGTCAAAATTAGAGAACACTAAAATCTCGGAACATTCAGCACTAAATAACTTAACTGGCTCCACTATTGTGTTGCTAAAATAACATCGACTTTGCACTTTTAGGTGAGATGAAGGAATCAGATTGGTTCGAGATGTGCTTCCCAGAGGCTGAGGTTCTAATCCTGAATTTCTCCTCCAGCACATATTATCTACCACCATTTATTGCTACAATGCAGAATCTCAAGACCCTTGTCCTGATCAACCATGGCACCTCATGTGCAACCTTAGAAAATCTCTCTACCTTCACAACTCTACCCGAGCTCAGAAACCTCTGGCTCGAGAAAATTCGTCTGCCTCCCCTGCCCAAAACCACAATCCCTCTGAAATCACTCCGTAAAATCTCACTTGTGCAGTGTGAATTGAACAATAGCCTCAAGGGATCCACAATGGACCTCGCAATGACCTTCCCGCGTCTCTCTGACCTCACTATAGATCATTGCATTGACCTCAAGGAGATACCTTCTAGCATTTGTGAGGTAACTTCTCTCGCAAGCATCACCATTTCCAATTGCCATGATTTAACTGAGCTACCATACGAGTTAGGAAAGCTCAGTTCTCTAGAAATTCTTCGGGTATATGCTTGCCCGGCCTTAAGATGGCTACCTCAATCCATATGCGGGTTGAAACGGCTCAAGTATTTGGATATTTCTCAATGCATTAACATGAGAAATTTGCCAGAAGAATTAGGCCGCTTGATTAGCCTGGAAAAAATTGATATGAGAGAATGCTCACAATTGAGGAGTATCCCGAGATCGTACTCTTCACTCAAATCTTTGGGTCATGTGGTGTGCGATGAAGAGCTGGCTTCATTGTGGAAGGAGGCGGAGAGAGAGATACCAGATTTGCGGGTTCAGGTTGCCGAAGAATGCTATAACCTTGATTGGATTGTTGAATAATACCCGCCGTTATACTGCACAAGTGTAAAGTCAATGTAGCTTATGAACATGTAAATATACTGTAGTTTTTGTTTGTTTGTTTTTTTTTGAGTCGAAGCCCTTGGGCGATACTTCAGTTTTTGTGGTACTGCTATATGCAGTTCATTTGTCCCAACTTAGCTAGGTATGTTTAAAATATTCTCGGGGAATGTACATTGATATTGCTATAACAGTTTGTTGGAGATTTAAATGCAGTCTTAGTTTTCCGTGATAATAACTATGAGTAAAGATGTAGTCCCCCTACTTCAGTCCCCTAAACGTCCCTCCCATTATAACTAACTTTTTCAATCATTGAACCACCTTGAAAACTGTGTAAAACGTGTAAAAGTTGAGTCCAGTTTTTTTCTTTAAATACTTATCATAAGTATGAATACTTCATATCTTAGGTATTCATACTTTCCATTATAACTGAATACTTTCCATATTTGAGTCCAGTTTTTTGGATTTAAATACTTGATATCTTAAGTATGAATACTTGATGAATTATATATAAATATTTGATATGTTAGGTATGAATACTTTCCATATTTGAATATTTGATACCTTGAAAAACGTGTAAAAGTATGTCATCATGGATCTCATTTGAAAGAGAAAAAAAAAATAGAAAACATTCGTGTTTTTAGATTTGCAAAATTCCTCATAGATCGTCCCAAAAATTGGTTAGAATGAATGGAGAGAAAAAAAACTGCCTTGAAAAACGTGTAAAAAATGAGTTGTATTGTGTCCAGTTTTTAGAGTATGAACTTGATATCTTAGGTATGAATACTTGATGAATTAGATATGCATACTTCATATCTTAGGTATTCATACTTTCCATTTTGTATGTGAATTAATTTAATCAATGAATGGGGGACTGGTGGTGTGATCCACGTGACTTTTTGGTTGTGGTCCCCGAGGCAGTCTGACAATTTCCATCCCCGAAAAGTAATGGTCCACAGTCCGTATGTGAATTAATACTTGATATGTTAGGTATGAATACTTGATGAATTAGATATGCATACTTCATATCTTAGGTATTCATACTTTCCATTTTGGGACTGAATTAATGTATGTTGAATGGGGGACTGACAGTTGTACTTTGACAGTTAGGGAGACGTTTAGGGGACTGAATGGGGGGACTGTTAGTCGATCCCAATAACTATTTTGGGTAAATGCTTCGTGTCTCACTGCTCTCAAACTGAACACGTGGGTTCAAAAATTCACCACTCTAGGCACAAGGGCAACTTCATACATGTACACTAAAGCGATGCAAAGAGAAAAGAAGTTAACGGCCAAGACGCAATGAATACTACAATAGCAGGAAAAAAGCACACTTGAGAGCTAACAAAAATAACAAGCCGCTAACAGTAACATCTAGAAAACAATTAATAAGTTCCATTCAGATTCAGCATATATTTACATGCAAATTAAAACATAGCAATTTCATGTTGTTTTTAACCAGAGCAAAAGAATGCCAAATCTCATCATTGTCGCTGGCATTGCCACCTTGCTGACGCACAATATGAACTTCACCGCATCAACTTAGCCACTTAACATAGCAACATGAACAGCATAATGCAGACAAAACAAGTAGACTTAACACAAGGTTGCAACTCGGCTCAATCCCAAATATAACTATTCCACAAGTACAAAATGAGGCCATATCATAATAAACCTAACGAAACAATGCCTCTGAGGCCGCCAACCCTTAAGCAACCCTTCATCCTTGCTACCGCAACAAAAGGCTAACAACAAATAGGACTTCTATAATAGTAATAATATTATTTTATTAATATCCACAACGGATCAACCATCTTAACACCGACCAATATGTCTCACATGGCATAAACAATCTCACCGCTGCTGTCAACATCCAGGTCAGGGTCAGAGTCAAGGTCGTCCATGTCATCATCATCATCAATATCAAGCCCCTCAGTAAGGTACTGGTTGATGGCACGGGCCCCTGGGGGAGGGATGGTGGCCTCAGCCAAGATTTGCATGATTTCATCCGTACTCTGCATTGGCTGATCAGGCTCCTCATACTGTGCACTCATAGTACTGTCATCCATCAAGTCAGCTGGGAAGTTCTTCAGGAACCATTCATGGGTTCGTATTTCGGGGATCGTTATCCTCTACAAGGTGTACAAGGAAGTTGACTGTTTAAAGTTTTTCTTTGTTTCACTTTTTCTTAAGAAACATCTTAGACAAAGGAACTAACCTGAGCAGGATTCTGGACAAAAATTCTTGTAATGAGGTCCCGGCACTCGGGGGATATGTGAACATAATCTGGAATTGAGTACTGAACACCCAATATACGCTGCACCATATCAAAAGTTATAGATTTAGTTTATCATTAGCTGGTTATAATATCAACCTGACCAAACTGGTGTGGCTTACTCACTACCAACCAAACTGTATTCTTTTATGCACCTATATATCTAACGGACAAAAGTAGCAGTTCAACTGTTTAAGCTGATTAATCAGAACTGGTGGCTTAGTTATTATAACCAATACTGACCCTAACTGGCACTAACAGCTCAGTTCCAATTAAGCCAAATCATCTTATCTCTTCTCATTAGAACTTTTTATTTTTAACAAAAGATCGAAGAAAAAAATGAAAAATAAAAATGATACCTGAATTGTTTTACGGAAGTTCTTCGGCTCTTCGGGATCCTCAAAAGGATAAGCACCGACCAACATCACATACAGAGTGACTCCACATGACCAAACATCAGCAATCTGCATGTCACTTAAATTTATTAAGGTTACTATTTCCAGAGGATTCATATGCTGTTGTTACTTTTTCTGTGTGTGGTTTATCATAACTACTTCAATAATCGGAATATCTTCTCCAGGCGTACGATTTCTGAGTTTTCCTTGGTTGACTATAAGTTGATACTGCACAGTTCGAAGGATTCATTACCGTACAGCTCAGCCTGTAGAAATTAAATAGTGTTTATAGGATACCTGGATATTTCCTTCGGCTATTCGGCAGAAATAAGCGTCAATAATTAATTAAGAACTTGCAAACGCCAAGAGGCTAAAGAAAACCCTAAGAAAATGAGAATAGAAGTTGTACCTTTCCATCATATTCCTTCTTAAGTAGAACTTCAGGAGCAATATATGCCGGTGTACCAACCGTCGATTTTGGTTGGGAATGGAGAACAGATGACTGGGAAATACATCAACAAGTGGTATCAGAACATGACACCGAATTACTGTAAGAAATTATTGCAATGCCCGATCATGGTACCAAATAAATTAGACCACATACGAAATAATACCATGACCGTTGGTTGGTTTCTAAGCCGAACACCACTAGTTTGGTTCGTTTCTCTACCATTCTGGTATTTCTTCTTATGTCTAGTAGTAATCATATTAATGTTGACATAAGATTGTACCTTAGAATAGCCAAAATCACATATCTTCAGGCGAGGAGCGACGCTACCATCTAATAATGTATTCTCCAGCTTCAAATCACGGTGACATACTTGCTTGACAAAAATTTAACCAGAAACATAAAAGTCAAAAACCATTAAATTCACTAAAAACATTCAACATCAAGAAATGAACACAAGTTACAAAAAAGTACCATGGAGTGGCAGTAGCTAACACCAGAAATAAGTTGCTGGAAAAAGAAGCGAGCCTAAAAATAGACAAAATGATGATAGTATTATTTTAGTAATCATCAGTACTGTACTAGCTGTCGCTAAGAGTACTATTTTTCTCATTTCCAGGCTGTCTTTTAAACATTATTCTTTTTATCGTGGTTGAGTTCCAGCAATGGACATAAACTTCAAGGGTGACATGTGACAACATAACTGGATTATATACAAATTAAAAAACCTCATCTTCGCTGAAGCGGCCAGCATTGCAAATCCGTTCAAAGAGCTCACCACCAGATGCATATTCCATAACTATAGCTAGATGAGTTGGAGTTAGAATTACCTAGCACGATCAAAAAGCTTCTCAGAGAAATTGTTAACTGATGGTGAAAATTTATAATGGTACAGGCTGGAGAGGAATCCCAGTTCTAATAATCAAATAATTACAGTAGTCTCATGACTTGAAATATACCTCCTTGAATCGAATAATATTGGGGTGTCTCAATGATCTATGGTTAATTATCTCACGCTGAACATTTTCATCTATCTGCAGATATCAAATAATTATATTAGTGGAACAATCTTTTCAACAAAAAAGTAATTTAACATCATTTTATCTCTTATTTTTCGTGCTTAAATTAGCTCAGTAATATATGACTAGCAATCAAAAATCCAACCTAAGAGAAAGAGAGAGAAAGCTTCGTTGCAGATTAAATTTTAAGAAACTCAATAAATTACCTTGCTAAAAACTTCCTACTTTAGTAAAGTTTAAGGAAACACTGAAATTAGACACTAAAATATCTCTCACATGAAGGCCCACTTACGAAGTCTAGAATCCAGTCAAGTCGACTCAACGGCCCAAACATGCACTAATTTCCATTTCAATGCAATCGCAACAAAACAGAATACGAGCAACAGGAAAAAACGAAGGGGAAAAAAAAAACTGATCTTACCTTTTCTCCTCTCTCTATGTACTTAACAGCAACAAGCTCTCCAGTCATCTTGTTCCTCATCAGCCTGGCAATACCAAAATTACCGGAACCAATATCGCGTACCAGCTCGTATCGGTCGCTATCATGCATTATCGGCAAGTCCATACCGGGCCCCACCGTAACCGCCGCTCTATCCATCGTTCCTCACCCTCCTAATCAGCCGTGCGGCGCCAAGCCAGCCGTCCGATCGGATCGGATCGGGGATTGATCAATGGGGAGGTTAAGATCACTTGTGATTCGTTGGATGGGGGTTATTGAAAAATAGAAAGCTCCTATTGGCTGTATGGTTGATTCTAGAGAGAGAGGATTTGCTTTAGGGTTTGTTCTGCGATTGGGAGTGGTGGCACCGGGGCAGTGATGTTTGGAGAGAGAGAAGGGAAGAGGTGCGCTTTTGCGTGACTCTGCTTTTACTTTCTTATCGCCAAGAGACCACCCAGAAAGGGAGAGAAAAAAAGGGGAAGAGAGAGAAGACGGCACTGCCTGGTTAGACCTGGTTTACAAGTTCCCGTGGCCCCAGAATTACATTGTCATGTAGTAATTAATAATATCTAGTTACTAATAATATATGTTATAGCTGTTGTGGAATCCTTAACTTGTATATTTTAAGAAAACTTAAAAGATAATTTATTTAATTAAAAAAATATTATTAATTTCGTTTCAAATTATTTTTCGTTTAATTTAATAAATTGTAGATTTTAAGATGGTTTGAACCAATGTTGTAAAAAACGGCCGTTTAGACCGATTAATCGGCCGATTAGTCGTTGGCGGCAACTAAATCATCACGGATTTTCCTAACTAATCGGTCAATTATTTCCGATTATTCCTGATCAATCGCTTAACTTGACGGTATTCTATCCATCCGACGATCGCATATTGTTATTTACAACACTTGTTTGAACGACAAGTCTAAAAGCTTAGAAAACAAGTGTTTTATTATTATTATTATTTGAATCCCTAAGGACATTGCTCGTTTGGTAACATATTACAATTATTATTTCATAAAATTATAATGAGTTTTACTATGACTTTGTTTAGTAGAAAATAAGATACGGAGATAAAAGAGATAACTCTTATCATCTTTTATCCTCCTACCAAATATAGTCTAAAAAAGTATTTGGATCGAGTTAATTGAATTTTCATCTAGATTTTTCTATCTAATTCATTATAATTAGATTACAACATATTCCATTCGTGAACCAGACAAATTTTGAAAAAAATTAAAATCATCCGGTTCATATTATGATTAGATGATCATATTAAGTAGATTTCAAAATATTAAATGACGAAATGTTCAGATATAAAAATATAACTACCAAAATTATGTATAATTGAAAACATAAAATGAAAGATATCATAACCGTAAATAATATAATAAAAGTGTTTATCGAAAAAAATCATTTAAATATAACTAGACAAGGAAGCTTGTAAATTAAAAAAAAAAATGTGATTTTTTAACAGGAAGAGCAATAGAGATGATACCAAATTTCCTTTACTATTATACATACACATCGAATCGGATTAACGTGAAATTATTTTAAAATTATAACCAACGTCTATCTAGCAAGTTAATTAAATTTCAACAATTTCTAACCAATTAAAACTTGAATTCTTATTCTTTAAATCGGATAAGTCAAGCAGTCTGTACATTTTAATTTTCATCTCACATGATTTTTTTTATCTAGTATAAAGTAACTTGTTTTTACTTTTTTTGCATACACATAATTTGAGTTTCTTTTATATACTTATATCATTTATAATAAAAAAATTAGATCACAATTTTATCTCCATCAAATGTTTCAGTTATTACCGACATTTTTAATATCCAAAGTAATAGAAATTAATTAATATACTCAGATCTGAATATTTATAAAAATATCCCTACCAGCTATTTTCTGGCATGTACTCTATTTATTTGCCTACTGGCCATTAAATGGCCGGTACCCTTAATTTTTTTTTTTTAGAAACACTATGAAGAGCAAGATGCTGAAATCTAACACTAAAAATTTAAATTTTTAGTTTAAATTACTGGTTAGATTACTTATTTTGATGTATAATTAACATATTTATACTAAAATACGCTAAATTACATAAATTATGTTAAATTACGCTGAATTAGGCTAAATTAAGCTGAATTACGCTAAATTACGCTGAATTACGCTAAATTATGTTAAATTACGCTAAATTACGGTGCATCATCGATGTTTTTGCAATGAAACATCGATGTTTTATTAGCCTTAGCATTGGCAATTAAGTAGGGTAGTCCTAAAAAAATATCGGTGTGTCAGTGATATTTTTGTAAAGAAACATCGATGTTTTATTAGCCTTAGTATTGGCAATTAAACAGGGTAGTACTAAAAAAATATCAGTGCGTCGCCGATGTTTTTGTAATAAAACATCGATACACTTCTGCCGTTGTTAAGCCGTGCATAAAGCATCGATGCGTCATCGGTGTTTTTGCACGAAAGCATCATTTTTTTTAAAAACTTTAAACGGCCATAACTTTAGCTAGAAAACTCAGATTTGCATGTACGACCCCAATCAGAAAGCTTGGGACGAGACGGGGGCAATGGCGCCCTCGGGGTCAGAATTGCAAAAAAGCATCGTTTAGTGCCTCAAAAATTGAGTTAAAGTTTTTTTATCATCGATAGACACACAACGACCCGTATGCGGCTAGTGACAATGTCGTATGCGACTGATGATTAGGAAGGATAGGAAATCTGAATCACATTAAAACAACTGGATCAACCCGAACTAGTGAAATTGTTAAAACTTAGTACCTAAAAAAATGTAGTTTAGTGTTCGCATGCGGCTAGTGAATTTAATTATTTGAAATTATGTTAGGGTACTGGCCAGATAAATAAAAATGACCGGTAGGCAAATAAATAGGGTACTGGCCAGAAAATGACCGGTAGGAGTATAAATACTCAGGGATTTGGGTATATTAATTAATTTCTATTAAACTTTGGATATTAATAAAAATGTCGGCAGTTATTATGTTTTAAAAAATATCAATCTACGAATGGTTATTGTCAGTCTTGAAGGTACAAAAATAATTAGATTTTCATCTTGAATACGAATGCATGTAGTTAAATAAAAAAAAAAATCCAAATAAAATTTGTCATAGATATACTTTTTTACTCACACTTGACGATTCATATATTTTTAATATTATTTTCCGAATTTTGTTATCAGGACCATACAACTTGTGTTTTATACTAAAAAAACAAAGTTTAAATCAATGTACATTAAATAAGAGAAGTGATAACCACACACCTTATCAGCAACCTTATTATGTACACGATGATAAAAACATTTATTACTTATCTTACTAAAATTAAAAATTCTAAATGATATAGTTTTACTTATACAATAAAGTCTCTGACTTCAATTTTTTATGATCATTCAAAAATAAACTAATGATAAACATTTTTCATAATATATATAATTACTAACAAATTAAATAAAAGTACTTTCGAGATGCGTTAATAGGGTGTAAAAATACTTTGTTAAATAAAAAGTATAATTTTATGTTTAGGTGATGATAATACCATTTTGATATGATATTTAAAAAGCTACCAATTGATTTAATGATAGACTGGGTCTACCAATTGATTTGAGAAGAAGATGAGAATGAGATCACATTATTATCCGAAAGAACGGCAAACGAATTAAATGTCTGGTAAAAGCGAAAGGACACAATTACCAAAACACCCTTCGCTGACCATAATTGGTGGGCGGGTAGTCATCACCGCTGGATTAAAATCGCACGGTCGAAAAGAGTTGACCACTTACAATTGTTCGAAACGCTGCGGGTTTGTTGGAGAGGTGCTCTCGGTTCTCTGCTTTTCTCCAGCTTACGGGTAAAGATACTGACAGAGCAGTCTTTACTTGATGCAGTCCACGAGTCATGCGCATCACTCTTTTGACTCTATTCTCAGTGCGCTGCATGAAGTAAACACTGCTCTGTCAATATATTTACTCCTTCTTGTTGCTATTCTTTTATCAAGTATATTCAAAACAGTTGGACATTTTCTTTTTGTTTTGTTGTAAATTACCATTACGCTCGATTGTTGTTTTGCGATCGGTGAACTTCAACAAACTAATGGATTATCATAAGCAAGGTTATTTTTTTATTACATGATTTGGGATTTCACATGGATCTAGTTGTGTGTGTCGGAATCTGTTGATTTTATAAATGTTCTATGAGTGAGGCTATGGTGCTATGCATAGCACGGATGGGGTCCGTGCTACGGCTCAAAATTTGACTTTTCAAAATTCTAACGGTCGATCCAACCGTTCAATGTGATAACCATATGAATATGTACTTGCAAACTAAATTTTATATTTTTTTTGAATTTTTTTACTAGTTTTTTAGATAGATAGAAAAATCAGTGTTTTCTGAAAATTCTGGACCATCAAAATTCTACCTATCTAAAAAAATAGTAAAAAAATTCGAAAAAATATATAATTTAGTTTGCAAGTACATATTCATATGGTTATCACATTGAACGGTTGGATCGACCGTTAGAATTTTGAAAAGTCAAATTTTGAGCCGTAGCACGGACCCCATCCGTGCTATGCATAGCACCATAGCCTCACTCATGTTCTATATAGGATAATAGGAAGGAAAGGCAGTTTTTATTGGAAAGAAGTCGATAACAAACAGAGGATGTGGGTCCGGTAGAGAGGGGCTTTGTATCGTACGGTTGGATATTGTTTGTCGGCTTGTGTGGGTAGGAATTGAATGCCTCCCCTATGTGCGTACCAGGCCAACTGCCCCTTGTTTCCTAGTTAGCAGATTTTCTGTAGCTCGTAACTTTGTTGCAATGCATGTGCGATTTTCGATTAATAATCATGTATTAATTATTGTGAAAGGTCAACTGTTCGAGCCCCTCATACTTTGCAGTTTTTTTGAAGCTTTAAAAAAAAAATTATAATGAACTTTTTTTTCCGCTCGGAATGAGGTTATATAGTAATACGAGTAGAACTACGGTGTTCTTAACTCTAAATATTTCAGATTGACTTTAAACGAAAAATCCAAACTGTTAAAACTGATTAACTCTACGAGTGATGTGTCTAAATGTAAAAAGTTTTAATTTTAGAACTAACTTAGTATAAAGTCAAGCGGTCAAAATTAAAAGATTTATAAATTAATTTTAATGCACTCATTTTTTAAAATATTTTTTGACACTCGACTCTAGTAATATACATCTCTATTAGAGTAGAATTATGGTGTTTTTTTTAGTAAATATTGGAGGTCAAGCCATCAAACTATTTAATATCCACAAAGGATTGCTCAGATTTCGAACCTGCAACCTCCCACACGGAAAACATTGCCTTTGCCACTAGACCAAAGACTGGTTCTCAGAATTAGGGTGTTCTTATGTTCACCAAGTTCCTTTGTGAACTTAACTTTAAAATATATTTGATTGATTTCAAACAATAAATATAAGCCGTTGAAACACATCTACTTTACGAGTGAAGCGTCTACATGTGAAAATTTAAAAAAATTGAATTAATTTTGTACAGAGTCAATTGGTTAAAAAAAAACGCTCAAAAAATAAATACATTAAAATTCATTTATATAGCATCTTATTTTGACCGCTTGACTTTATACTAAATTAATTCAAATTTTTAAAATGTTAGCGTGTAAACACATTACTCGTAAGATAGATGAATTTCAACAATTTGAATTTGTCATTTAAAATCAATCCGATAGATTTTAGAGTTGAATTCATTGTGGAACTTGATGAACTTAAAAACATCTAGTTCTACACCTTTATTATTACAATTCACGGAGCTGTAATTCACATTTTTATGTTTAAAATTTAAACAGTTAATTTGATCGGTAAACATTATATTCATATAAAAATATAACTAGCTAGAGAACAAAGTTATATTTTGTAAGTTTTTACTATTATTATATATTAAACACGATTTACATATAAAATTTATGTTGAACGTTCCAATTTAATTTTAAAAACACAAATACGGATCCATAAAGAAGTCCGTGTGTAATATTTGTGTAATACGCGTATCGCCATAGCCTCAATCTTCGAAAAAAACCATTATTGTCGACATCTTTGAGTCCGTTAACATTCTATTTTCAAACATAAATTACTTGTCGTGTAAGTCAAAGATAAGGAACCCGTTTTAATGCCTCTTTCGTCGTATCGTATGCTTTGTATATATATCTTTTTTGTTTTTGGTTTTGCTTGTTTCTTTGTTTTCTTTCATTCTTGTTAGTTCTCGCTAGAAAACAACAAATGTGATTGAAATATATATATATATATATATATATATATATATAGAGAGAGAGATGGGCTACGGTGCTTTGCAAAGTAAAACATCCTCTTTATTTCGGACCATATTTTCATTTTGAAAATCCAAACAACCGATCCGAACCGTTCAACATGTTCTACATATTAAAATGTGCTTTTAGACTAAATTTTATATTTTTTGGAATTTGTTTACTATTTATTAAGTCACTTTGAAAATCGCTGATCCACTGTGAACAGTAAAAGTTTCTGGACCACCGGATCAGCGATTTTCAAAGTGGCTTAATAAATAGTAAAAAAATTCCAAAAAATGTAAAATTTAGTCTCCAAGCACATTTCAATATTTATAACATGTTGAACGGTTCGGATCGGTTCTTTGGATTTTCAAAATGAAAATATGACCCGAAGTAAAGAGGGTGTTTTACTTTGCAAAGCACCGTAGCCCATCTCTCTCTATATATATATTTAGAGATGGGCTATTGTGCTTTGCAAAGTAAAACCTCCTCTTTACTTCGGGTCATATTTTCAATTTTGAAAATCCAAACAACCGATCCGAACCATTCAACATGTTCGAAATATTGAAATGTGCTTGCAGACTAAATTTTACATTTTTTGGAATTTTTTTACTATTTATTAAGCCACTTTGAAAATCGCTGATCCACTGTGAACAGTAAAATTTTCTGGACCACCGGATCAGCGATTTTCAAAGTGGCTTAATAAATAGTAAAAAAATTCCAAAAAATGTAAAATTTAGTCTGCAAGCACATTTCAATATTTAGAACATGTTGAACGGTTCGGATCGGTTGTTTGGATTTTCAAAATTGAAAATATGACCCGAAGTAAAGAGGGAGTTTTACTTTGCAAAGCACAATAGCCCATCTCTATATATTTATATAAAAACTAACTTATAGAGTATCAAATAAGATAAAACTAACTTATTTGGTATGATCCACTATCGATTATCTCATGTGAAAATGAACGGTCCACAAATATTGATATATATTGAAGGGAAATAATGATAAATTTCTATCAAACTATCAACACTAACTGTTCATTAAGATAACAGTCGGTGTAGGTTATAAGCAACACTGACAGTTCAATTGAAAAACAGTCGGTGTAGACTAAACTATCAACACTGACTATTATATTAAAAAAGTTGTCAAGACAACACTAGCGCTTCCCTTAACAAAACAGTCAGTGTTGGAACTGCTCAACACTGACTGTTATTTAATAGAACGGTCGGTGTAGGATATAAGCAACACTGACGGGTAGCAAAATAAAACAGTCAGTGTTGGTGCACTAACTGTTGTTTACAAGTGAACAGTCACTGTTGAAGTTCTTCTTATTTACGATTTTGCCACGCAGTCTCTACACTGACTGTTGCATATTAAAACTGTCGGTAGTTGAGGGTCAGTGAAGGGGTTTTTTGTACTAGTGAACATGTCCGGCGTCATTAAAAAAAATAATAAGAAGAGAGTATAAAAAAATAGAGAAAATATCACGATTCTCAGAACTTCTGTCCCTTCAGACGTACTCCAATCTTCTAACCGTTAAAGATTTTGAATAGAAAGTCGGTTCTCTTCGACTACAATCTCAATCTTTTCTTAGAATAGTCGGCTCTCTCTCTCTCAACCCCTCTTGACTCCGTCTCCTATTCTGCTTCTGCTCTCGTCTTGTTGTCGCTCCCACCTCCGCCTCCTTTCTCCTTTGCCCTGTCGTCGCTCCTTCTCCAACCACCGCGCCACTTAATTCCGCCTTCGCTCTTCGTGCTTGGCAATTACAAAATAAAATAAGAGTTGTTTATGAAAAGGGAGAGGGAGAAGGACATGGAGAAGAAGATGGACTATTAATATGTGTTTTGGTGCACTATTAAGATTTTCTGGAAGAACAACCATTGTCATGCATATTTAATGTGTCAATTATTTCAAATAGAAGTTAAATCAATAAGTGGCATATTATTCCTTTCATAATCTTCCTGCTTTAGCTCATTCACCATCTTGTTCAGTGCCTTCATCTCCATTACCTGAAACTCATATAAAAGTAGAACGGATAAGAGGTTCAAGCATTCTCCCAGTGCGGAATTTAGTTCCAGCTCAGGATTTGTAAAATTTATTTAGTTTCTCAGACATGAGCTATATAAGCAAATAAAATAAATGCATATGCTCTTTCCTATGACAATATAATTCTATCGTTACTCTTACTTAAAATTCAAGTTTTTCAATTAATCAATTTTTTTTGCCTCACTAGACAATGAATCTATTTGCCGCTAGGTCTTGAGTGTCTCACTAGATGGTGAATCCATCTGTTGCTAATTAGTCTTGACTCGTGACAGGACCGTTTCCTTCTACAGTCACGTTAACAAGGGATCTAGTCGAACACCAGATCCAATATATACATTCCGATATGTAAGCACATCGGCCCATGTTCACTTTAATTTCTCGTTCATGTCATGCATATTTACTCAACACACCCAATTCACACAAGTTTTTTTGATGAAAACGAGGAATCCTATCTTTAACTGGTTTCTAACCAAAGTCAAATAATTGTTGAAATTCAGCATGCATAATTCAATTAAACAATAATGATGCATAAAAAGAGACAAGTAATAATTTTACAATTGCTTTTATGTACTCTACTTCCTAGTCACGTGGATCTAAACCATGTATAGGATTTCGAATTTATACTCTTTTAAATAGTAGTAACACTTCACTAATTTATTCATTTGGTTTTGAGATCACGTTCCTTAAATTTTATTTATGTTGTTCTATCAATGTTTTGTATGAAAATTTATTAATTATAATAGTACTTATGAAACCATTATTAATAAAGAATATTTTCAGATTTTAAATATACTTGTAGAAATTTCTAATAAGAAATAAATTTTCAGATTTACAAAAATAAATGAAGAACACTTTTTAATAATATTAGTTTTTCAGATTTTAGTCATAAATTCATTTGTTTTAACAACACTAATTTATTCTAGGTTGGTTTGATCCCAAATTACAACGTGGCCAAGAGGAGGCCAAGGGAGGACTTAATCAATGGAATTCATGCATCAATTTTATAAACAAAATATCAAAATTTAAAGTGCTTTAATGCAGAATATTTCTAATACAGATGAGGAATTTAACCCGGTTTGCTAAGGAAATTTTATTCTCAGTCAGTTGTGCAGAATAGAAGAGAGATGCGGCAGAAAATTGAAAAGAGGTTTGGTGTTTTAAAATCAAATCAAGTGGGTGCGGTTATTGAAGGCATTTAAACAAATGAAATAACCATCAAGCTTAATTGAGAGTGAGGAGGTTTAAACAAATTAATTGTGGTTTAACTAAATTGAGGTTATTTAATTGGAAGTTAAATAGAACATAATTACTTAGACATAAATTCGTCCAATTAAATTAATTAAATCGAAATAGAAGGGTATGATGCGAATATATTCATCGATCTATTAATCGTTTTGGTCTAATTTGAGAAGCCTATATTAATCGTTTTATGTTTTATCCAATGTAAATCAGAATCGAATCGGACATTGACCCGAAGCTTTCGGGTCAATGGTTAACTGGTCGAATCGGTGGGTCAACCGATGTTTTTAAAACATTTATATTTCTCATATATCAAGGTCATATATCAAAATTAATTATATATATATACATGATCAGGTGGGCAGTGTTTGTATCTTTAGCCTCTCCCCATTTGCACTCATTATAAACCTATTATCATAAATCAGAAGGAAGAATTTGGTTTGAGCATTTTATCAAACATCTTGAGAGCATAAACCATTAAATAAGAATAAATTAAATATTTTCCTTCCAATTATCAATTCCAATCACAAATTCACCAAGTACCTTGAGATACATCTAGAGCATTACTACTCGAGTAAATTCACTTTTGAGATTGTTGATGGTGACATAGCTTAATACTTAGGTGGGCAATGCTAGCATGTACAACCAGGTGCCATTTGTACTTAGAGAAGACTTATTATTCACAAAATGGCACTGAAATTTTGGTTTGGGCAATTTATCAAACACCTTGGTAGCACTGAACTTCACATTAAATATAAATCAAATATCAATAATATGTCAAGTGAATTTACCATAAAATTCTCAAATTAGATGAGATGCTTATAGCCTGAGCCTTTATTTGAGAATGTGGACCAGCTAGGGGTGCAAACGGATCGGATATTATCCGTCCGTATCGAATTTTTGCAGATTCGGATATTCGAATAAGGATAGTTTATTGATACGGATGCGAATACGGATATAAAATTTGTGGATACGGATACGGTTTTAAATGGATATCCGTTACCACCAGTAAAAAATTTCCGACGGATCTTACCCGTTCAACTTCTTCTCTGAATCCCAATTGTTACGTCTCACCGCTTCGTCAGTTCCACTTATTTTCTTACTAAACTTAGCTAAACTTCCACCAATAGATTAGAAGTCTTCAGAGCGCTCTTGCTTGAAAATCGTCGGAGTTTCTTAGACGAAATTCTCTGTTAGATTTGGTCAAAATTCCCTCGCTAAGGTAATAGTATTTTGAGAAAAGGCATGTTCTTAATTTTGCTACATGTATTATTTAGAAAGTTTAGAAGATACCATTTTCTAATCTGATCACATGCATGCAAGGGCTAGACCTGGGTCCTGGGCCAAGGATAATACATTCAGTGCATAAAAGTATAATTAAGAAAATTGTTGTTATGATCTGATTAGTGTAATTATGGTCATGAATTAAATATAAATGTGATTCTAGTATCCTTCTAAACAGAAAAGAGAAATCAGATCAAACTGGAGATGATAGGTTATTTAAAGAAAAACAAACATATATAGGGGCATATTTTTTATGTAAAAGGAGAATAAGTAAAAGAGATAAATATTTTAAAGAAATAGCGAAATTCATCTTTAGAATGAGAAAAATATTTTTTTGAATAATAAGTTAATTTTCTTATAATATCCGAATTATGTATTCGAATTATATCCGTATTCGTATCCGTTTAATATCCGATTCGTATCCGTATCCGTATCAGATTAATATCTGATCCGTATCCGTATTTTGAAAAATAAAAACGGATACGGATATGGTTTTACCACTATCCGATCCGTTTGCACCTTAGGACCAGCTAAGTTTCAACTTCATTAGCTTCTCATGGTTATTTTTTCTTTAAATTTGAATTTTTGAGGTGTTGAGCCAATCACCATGCTAATTGTAAGGAAACACTCTGGAGGTTTCAAAACAGAAAATTTCTCGTAGTTTTGTATACCTCTTCAATTATTTGTATGTTCTAGTTAGCTTCCAATCTTATTACGAAAGAAGAGATGAAAAAGTTTCGAAGAAAAACGATTTAAGAGAAGGGTCGGAGAATGAAAAGTTCGAACAAATCGCAAAGACCCGGTTTTTTTATTAGTCGGTTTACTTGTTTTTTTATTTAAAACCGTTTAATAACCCGCTTTATAACCGGTTTGGTCTTTCCAGTGGACCGAACCGAAATAGCTTTCGGGCCGGTTTTTTTTCGGTTAAACCACCTGTCCGGTTCAATTCTGATAATACTGGTTTTATCAATTAGAATATCTTAATATGACGAAAATTTCAAATTAACCCATACCTTAATTTACGAGGCAATTCAACTTACTACTTAAATAAATATTTGTTTTCTAAATAATACTATAGGTAGTTTTAATCTATGATTTTGTATTAATTAGTTATAAAGATTTGTATTATCATTGTATTGGATATTTTTACGGGTATTGTGTCGGATTCAGGTATGGGTTGAATAACTACATTAAACTCATATCATATTGCCAATAATATATCAATTCTGAGTCGGATACAAATTAGATATTTAAATATTAATTCTAGACCTGCACATATAATTTAATCGGTCATATTTTTTAAATCATATCTTATCCAAAATATTAGATCCGGTTGGATACCAGATCTCAGATAAAATAGTACCTCTAGACTTAACCCACATAACTTTTTAGCTATGCCACATAATCATGTTTTCATTCGTATATTCAATTTCTCTTCCTTCAATTATTTTTGTAACTGATATCAAACGACCGATACCATCCTATATAAATTCATCACATTATTAACTACTCTAAATAAGCCTACCCTATCTTATATTCAAGCAAAACAATCAGTTTAAACAAAGTAACCGATAGTACAATACAAAACACCCTATGAATAAATTATATTACAAGCTTCGGTTTAATGCAACATCCATGGGTGACTGCCATGACCAAATGAAAGCCTTCCACATCACGTGAAATTATCAAATGTCAGTTTAAGAAAAAAATGTACACCTTTATCTGCATCTCTAAATTTCTTAAATATTTGCATTTAAACCTGTAAAACACAATCTAGTTCTTCACTAGTACAAAAAACGTGACCATACATAACATATCATATACGGATGCGAAAAATGTCCACATTGACAATGTGTAATAACAGGAAGCGCTCGCGAAAAAAAAGCTCCAACATACACACACGGTCTGAAAGTTTCGAACCGTGTCCATTAGTCACGTTTGGGAATTCATATTCAAATTCAAATTTGAATTTGAGAAATTTTTCTTATTAATATTAAACTTTTACAAATGATAAAGAAACCTAGAAAAATAAGCCTAATAGTTGCATAAGACAAAATGAATAGGAGAGAAATAAAAAAGCACATGTAGATAACTAGATATATAACCAGCGAAATTTAGCATATTTCAATATAATTAGCGAAATTATTGTAATTTAGCGTAATTTAACGTAATTTAGTGTAATTCAACATAATTTCAAGTAATTTAGCGTATTTTAGTATAAATATGCTAATTATACATCAAAAGAAGTAATCTAACAAATATTTAAAAAAATTCGAATTTTTAGTGTTAGATTTCAACATCTTGCTATTCATATTGTCTCTATAAAAAAAAAAATTAAACACCAAACCGCCCCACAGTGGGGCGGTCTGGTATGCATAGGTGACCGCCCAAACGTGGGGCGGTTTGGTATGAATAGTGGACCGCCCAAACGTGAGGTGGTCAGGGCATTTTAAATAAAAAATCGAGAGCAGATTTGCTAATTTTTTATTTTTGGAGAGTATTAATAAAAATCACGGGTTAGATTGAATAGAGGATGAGAAAGCCATTAATTTGGCGGCAATTGAAAATAAAAAAGTGAGCTCACGCCTGATTTGGGATGGGATCAACTTTTTTAAAACAAAATTTACAGCCTCGGAATGGGAGCAATTTTCATTGTGCACGAATAAAAAAAAAAACCATCCCTATCGTGGTAGCGAAATAGCCATAAAATAAAGGAATCACAGTTCCAATTATATTCTAATTTGATGACAGGAAATTAATTACCGAAAGAGTGAATCAAACACCTCCAACGAAGGATCCGAATTCTTAAAATAACTCAAAGGAATTCGGATCATTAGATTAGAATTTGAACTAATCTGATCGCCTTCTAATATTTGTACATTCTAACCAGACGGTTCGGATTCAAACTCAAATTTTATGTTATTTTAGGCAATCTGAATTTTGTTAGGAGACACCTCTTACAACTGAAGTAGATACCAATATATAAAATATTCAAAGGAAATTGTAAAAATTAGTAAAGTAAATGGTAGAATTAAAGAATTTATATACGAGCAAACTCTATTGTAAGCATAGTGAGTTGAGGAAAGGTTCGGCGGGGTCAAAAATTCGTGATTCGGGTATAATTCAAGAATAATTCGGTACAACAAGGAAGCAAAAAAAAAAAAAAACCCTAAAAAAAAGAATTTGAAAAAAAAACTAAATTTTTTGTTCGCGTTTTATCGCGAATAATTCGTCAACTCGCGTTTTATTTGCAATGAAACGTATTATACATTTTTCTGCGTTTTATTCAGAGTATGGTTCGGTAACATAAAAAAACATTTAATACGCGAATTATTTGCCAATTAAACGCAAATCTTGTCACTATGATCGTATGTGTTATTGTATTACATACAAAACATGTGAAATCATATAATACCAACAAGTTGTATTTTTTTTTTCGGAGACTTTTTATAGAACAACTACAAATATCTTCCTCGACATCCGTTATAGTAATAATATGAAAATAATATGATGTTGTTCATGAAGATTTATGAAAGAATAATAGGTTATATTGACAAAAAAACAAATTATTTGACAATATTTACAATATGTTCTCTTATTTTTTTCATTAATATTTACAATATGTTCTCTTTTCACTATGAAATGAATATGCATTTCCGAAAGTCTTGGTGAAAGACACTTCATAACTAAAATTAATTAATATTATCGAAAACTTCAACGATGACAATAATTTTCACATTGTATCAAATTAGATACATAACCTATCTATATTATAGAGGACATTTCTAAATTTTTCCTTTTTAATTTCATAATTATTTTTTCGGATGTGCAATTATCTAGCAAATCTTAGAATTTTTGATCAAAGTCAAGTATACTAAAATTTTGATTTTGTAATATTACGGATGAACTTAGAATTTTTAAATGTAGGATGTGGGTAGAAATATAAAATTATAGAGTGAACATAAATATCAAATTTGATTGTGAAAAAAGATTCATCCAATTTAATTTTCGTGCCACTCAAATCTTAATTTCTAGAATTGATGAAAAGTGACACAATAGTTTACCAAATGGTATGAATTTCATTAAAGTTTGACATCTATCTATCTTATATTATTTTAAATTACTACATTGCACATGTAAATATAGTAAAATCTATGGCGATAAAACATCCTTTGAAATTCGCATCATATTAGTTAGTAATTAGTTTTATTATAAATTATCAAACACTAAGCTACTTTGAACAAAAATAATAGATATATTATCTATACAATATTAAATGCAACTTATCAGTGACTATTACTTGCCAATAATAAAATCCAAAATAAAAAAATCAATCCCTATAAATGGGAATCAAAGTCGAATTAAAGACGTTTTGATCGATCCAATACCTAAAACGAATCTAAAATTCTCAACCTAGCCAAAATAAAAGATCTCAGAAAATGTTAAAATGTTATTACCTCCAACCTAGTATATACTTGATCCTTAAAAATTTTAATTTATAATAATTTAGTCCTGAAGTAAAAAGTAGATGAATATTCACGCTAACATTCATGTTATAGAGATATTTATGTTAAAATATATGTAAATGTTATTAATTGATAAATGCCAATAATAGTACTAGATTATCCATGAATAATTATATTGATTTAAGCGTTATTGTATTGTTTGTGTAACTGCATCCGTACTAGTTGCAATGATAATAAAATGATGCAATCATAAAGATGGAAGTATTATTTATTTTTTCAAAATGAGAAAAATATAATTTATTCAGTTGCCCCTCGTATTTTTTTTATACCAAACACAATAATTTATGAGTGATGCTATGCTAATATGTATATTACTGATCGACTCGTGTTATAGATCCATATCTCTACTTTTAAAGTTTAAATTGCTGATCCAGACCGCTATACACGATCTCCTCATAAAAATGTATTTGAAGACCCAGTTTATATATATATTTTTTAAATCACTTGATCTAAAAATTATGGACCATCTTAAAAATAGTGATTTTTTACCGATTTAAAAAGATTATAAAAATGTGTTTGAACTTTGTACATGAAAATATAAAACTATAGCTTGAGTTGATCTATAATTTATAATACCACAGTCTCACTCATAATCAATTGAACAAATTTGCCATCCTTACAACCATAGGATTACACGAATAATAACTCACATAGCGCCACAGATAACCAGAGACACAGGTCCAGGCAAAGACAGGCGAGCACCGCTGTTGCACCGGAGGTAACTTGACAGTACAAGTCAAGAGGGATTATGTTACCTCAATTGGAAAATCGTGACCCTATAATACGGCGGCGTTGTGTTAAAAATCCCTAGACTTCATACCCAATTGGTACTTCAATCCCGCGATTTGAAAAGACAAATTTACCCCTCATTGATACCCAATTACCCATAATGGTAACAATTTACTGGACCAATGATAGAAGAGAGAAAAAGAAACACTAAGCAGGAGTCGGGACCAGCTTTTTCTCGGCGCAAAAGCCTGATTATTTATTTATTGCTCGCCTGAACTCTCTAGAATTGTTCACGGTTGCATCAATGATTGGTCCACTAACATTTTATAATGAAAATTAGAACTTCAAATTTGACAAGGGGCGGATTTAAAAGGGTAATGTGTATTTGAATTAATATAATAAATATATTTCGTTCTTAAATATATTTTGTTGAATTTAGCTTGGTAGTCAATTTGTGGTTTCTCACCTGAATTTCATATGTATCTTACATTTCATAATTGAGATGCTAAAATATTTGATTAATACAATTACATTTTTAATTCCTATGTTTTTAATTGGCTAAAAAATTCATTTTTATAGTCATGGTAAATAAATTTTGAATTCAAATTCCAGATATTAAATATGATCATATAGTATATATACTATGCATATAAAAATATTAATACATAACTAATCAGGGATGGAGGTATTGAGATACTAAAGGAGCTCCTAGCTTCTTAAGAAATTTTCAAAATAGTAATGTTGTATTAAATATTTAAACTATTATATAATAAGTGGACTATAATTCACCACTTCATGCCTTTCAAATTTATTTTATTGAGAAAATTGACTGAATATTTATTTATATTTTCGTCTCTGATCATTCAACCTAATTCAATCTACGCCGCTGCAATTAACATTTTATCATTATTTAAATAATTTAATCTTTTCATTGATTTGACTTTACCAACCAGGTAGATTTTCTCCAACACCTCTATAAATGTTACCAAGATCATTGCAGAATTCCATTTTACAAAGGACACCATCCAATTAAAATAACCTTGTTATGTCAAGCCTCGCAGAGGATTCTACCGTAGAAATTCTAGAGGAGCTAAAAATATCTCTGGGCTAACAATCTGCTCCATCTCAGGCTAGTCGCGTGATATTTCGCGTAATTCACGTGATATAAAGTTCGATGTGGTGGGTTTATGTGCACCGCTTTTTAGATGAACATGATTGGTTTGCTGTTTGCATTATTTTGCTACTTTTTTTTTTTTGGCTGAGAACAGCTTGGCCTTGCTCCGCTGGTTGGTTGGAGCCTTGTAGGAAATAACATGAGGTATCTTAATTGCATCGACTCTTTTCTGTATAAGCACTTGTGACTATAGTCTATATATAATATATACTCTATAGATGACAACAAAACGTAGTATATACGACTGAGAAAACATAAATATTAAAAAAGAAAAAGAAAAAAAAAACATTTTTGGAGCAACGTCGGACAGGATGATCATTAGGACGGAATTTTTTATCCGTAGAAATTATTAAAATAAGACGTACGGAAATAGAAAGAGTGCATCGTTTCCAACAAATATAGAAATATCTGACTCATTGAGTCCGATCCATATATTATGGATCAGACTCAATGATTCAGATTCATTTTTTTTTTTTAGTTTGGATCCGGACCGTCCGATTAGAGGAAAATCAAGTTCTGGTCTACAGATGATCCAAAAAAACATAATATTTGGATCTGGACCATTGAGTCAGATCCATATATTTTGGATCAGACTCAATGAGTCAGATCTTTCTATATTTGTTAAAAACGAGACATTCTTTCTATTTTTGTATGTCCGGATTTAATAATTTTTATGAATAAAAAATTTCCCATTAGGACCATTACCAATACCAGGGTAAAAGATATTAACAGTGCATTTTTTACTTCATGCATCACACCAACAATAAAATTAAAATAATGCAGGATATGGCTTGTACGCTTCTTAATGGTATCAAAATATTTGTGGCATAAAAAATAACTTTTTTTCTAAACTTAAGCAACATACTGAAATTTAAAATGCTGTCGAGAGACTGGAGCGCATATGCTTGTTGTTTAGAAACGAATATACCAGCAAGATACAGATTTGGGCCTAATTAAATATGGACCTTGTTGGAAAGAACACACAACGGCCTTTCAATCAAGTAAGGTTTATTGCCACATTTAGGTATCTTACTTTCCAAAATTTGAGCTTGAAAATTTAAAACTTTTCAAGTATCAGCTTTTGTTTCGGTGTTGGTCTTTTTGAAATTATTTTATGTACCTACTTTGGATGACAAGAGTAGGGAGAATTTGTAACTGATCTGAGTTTGGTCAAATGGTTGGAATTGTTTTTCCATGAATAATAACTTGGATTAAAACTGTAAATCTGGGCCATCTGTTGTTGATCCTACCAGCCAGGTTAGAATGGCAGGCCTATTGTACATTATTATTATCAGGAGCGGATTTAGCCCAGTGTTAGGGGGAGTCCGGATCCCCTAAAGTAACCCAATTTTTGAGTTTAGACGTGTACGGTGCCTATTCGGTGGTAGCGCAGGGGCCAGTATTATTTGTGGGGTCCAGGCTCTTTAAGATTCGTGTTAGAGCATCTTGGACGGTTTGGATCAAAACTCAAAAATTGGGTTAATGCACTGGATCTGAATTCGTGTTAGGGGTGTATATTATAATTTAATTGCTCTTTAATTTTTTATATGAACCAGCCCTTGTTTATTTTTATTTTTTGGTATTCATTAGTCCTCTTTTGGTAAAAGAATTTTAATATTTAAATTTTCTTTCAGGTGCAACACAGCAAAAAAGTTCTTTTACATTGCTGTTTAATTTAATGACATGTTTTTATTAGGTGCCCCTTTTTTTTCTTTTGATTAAATTGAAAATGAAACTACGCAAGAAAGTAAGAAGAAATTAATTAATAAAAAAAAGAGAAATTCGTTGCATGTGTGTCACCTATTCAGCCGACATTTTTATTAATATCCAAAGTTTAATACAAATTATTAATTATACCCAGAACTCAACTCAATATCGAAATATACCCAAGCCGGCCATTTTATGGCCGGCTATGTACCTTTTTTTTTTTTTTTTTTTTTTTTTGAGAGAGAGACACTATGAAGATCAAAATATTGAAATCTAACTCTGAAAATTTGAAATTTTTGTTTAAATTATTTGTTATATTACTTCTTTGATGTATAATTAGCATATTTATACTAAAATACGATAGATTAATTGAAATTATGTTGAATAACACTAAATTATGTTAAATTACGTTAAAATACGGTAAATTACGCTAAAATACGATATGAATAGGGACGATATCTTCACTGAAAAGGAGAAAAACGACGATGAAACTTCAAACAGTCATAAAACGGCGCTCGAGTGTCCGATTTCAGCAAATGACCACTTTTCGGAAAGCTTGCGAAAATGCGCATGCGTCTGTGCCCGCTATGTAGGATTCCGAAATTCAGAATCGCCAAAAAACAAAGGGAAGAGCCTCAAAACTTGAGTTGAAGTTTCCGATTAAGATTTTCATTTCTATCATTCAATCCAAGTAGCTCAGTAAATTAGTTACATAATGAACTTGCAGATTACCAATTTTTACTATTTTTGGAATTTTTTTACTATTTTTTATGATTCATGAAAGATGAGCAAAATCAGTCTACTATAGCGTAATTTTGTGTAGTTTAGTGTTTTTTTTTACTGTATTTCAGCATAATTAGCGAAGTTATTGTAATTTAACGTAATTTAGTATAATTGAACATAATTTATTGTAATATAGTGTAATTCAACATAATTTCAAGTATTCTAGCGTATTTTAGTATAAATATGCTAATTATACATCAAAAGAAGTAGAGGAGGGATCAAGTTACAACAACCATTTTTTTCATTTTCAAAGTCCAAATCGTCGATCCAAACCGTTCAACATGATTATCTAAATAAAATGTGCTTGCAGATCAAATTTTACATTTTTTTGAATTTGTTTACTATTTATTAAGATGGGTACAAAATTCAATAGTCTGAATATGACTATTTTTTGTAAAATACTTAATAAATAGTAAACAAATTCAAAAAAATGTAAAATTTGATCTGCAAGCATTTGTACCAGTAAACTTTAATCGTGCAAAGTCAAAACAGTAAATGATGCACGAAAAGACCCTAAAAACTCTGAGATTGTAAAGAAAGTTCGAAAACTCTATATCCGACGGTCGGATCGGGCTGGAAAGTAAGTTAGCTTGGTTTTGGGGCTGTGGAGCTCATGTCAAAATTTCAGCCCGATCCGACGGACGGATCAAAAGTTATGCCCTTTTTTGTGAAGCATGCGCAGGACTTGGTTAAACATCATGAGTAAAGCATAGAACAGATCAATTGCAATCATATGAAATATTCAGTTATTGATTGGTGGCTCTGATACCAAATGTGGAAATCATGTTGAACGGTTTGGATTGACGATTTGGACTTTGAAAATAAAAAAAATAATTGTTGTAATTTGATCCCTCCTCATAGAAGTAATATAACAAATAATTTAAACAAAAATTTCAAATTTTCAGAGTTAGATTTCAATATTTTGATCTTCATAGTGTCTCTCTCTCTAAAAAAAAAAAAAAAAAAAAAAGGTACATAGCCGGCCATTTTATGGCCGGCTTAGGGAGGGAACATAGCCGGCCAGAAAATGGCCGGCTTGGGTATATTTCGATATTGAGTTGAGTTCTGGGTATAATTAATAATTTGTATTAAACTTTGGATATTAATAAAAATGTCGGCCTATTCAGCTTTGAAGTGTGAATGCTTTGCAATGGGCTAATTTGGAATATCATAAATTAGCTAGAAAATTGGAAAAAGAATGATCTCAAGGAGTGGATGTTTGACAGTTTAAGTAGATGGTACCATAGGGCATAGGTGGTGTTTGGTTGTGGTTTAAGATTAATGAGGATTTAAGTTGGAATAGTTTAACTTAGGTCAGTCAAAGTTATTCACGTTTAGTTGAGATCTAAAATTAAGTCATAACTTAAGCTATTTCTAATTTGGTTAGAGTTTGTGGTTTAAGTTATAGCCGGTCAAAATTATTCATATTACATTTCATATATATTTTTTTGTTTAGTAATTTATGATATAATTAATTTATCTAACATTTTAAGTAGATTTTTATTTAGTAATTTTTGACTGAATTGATTTATACAATATTTTATCATTTTATTTAGTTGATAATTTATATCTTTTAAATAATTTAAAAGGGGATAAAAATTATAAATTTGATCAAAATAATAATTTTGTATATTTTGTTATATCAAGTACATGATGTATTTAATGTCTATTTGTTATATTTTTAGATTAATTATATGCTATAAATTTATTCGCTAATTATTGTTATTTGTTTCGTTTGGAGCTTAATATACATGTTGTGATCGGTGGAAATTTACAAATGTGCATTAACAAATTAGCTAATTCTCAAAAGAAAATCTGAATCACGTTGTCATGATATAGATTAGATCAATTTGATGTGAAATATTACTAAAATAGTAAAATATAAGTACAATTTAATTAGATTTTAAATTCAAATAGTTAAGCTGAACCGCTTTAATGAAATTCTTTTATTTTACAAAATTAAAGTTAGGGACGAGTTTCTTATTTAGACAAACATATAAATTTATTGTAATTTGAGAATCATATAATTAACAAGTTTGATAGACAATTTGTAGATATTTGAATTATATTATACTTAATATTTGCAAGCTTAAGTCATAGCCATGGACTAAACGTTAAACCACCTTGCAAGCTCAAAGATTGGCTTATTATCTTACTCCGGCTCAATTAAATCATGTTTGACGGTTTTACTGAGACCTAAACCCTTTATTCCATAGTTTAGAAGCAGCAGACAGTAATTTCACTATGCCCCTGGATCTTTTTCACAGTTTGCTATTTGTTAGGCAAATATATTTAAATTCACATGCGGACAGGGGACAGCACAAAAGAGCGATAACCACAGAACTGATATGCTTGGGGCATGAAAATCACCTTTATCCAACTGAGCCAAGATGCAAATGAACCCAACCATAAATCAAATTACCTTTATCAAACCATTATGGGCTCTTACGGACCTTTATGTTTCCAGGCCCAGTAAAGGTCCAGAGCCATCTTTGTTTGAAATTTCTCGCCTCCAAACTAATTAGGCTATGATTCGGAATGAAAGTATAACAAGAGTTCAATTCCTTTCAATAGAACAGAGTTGAAAATAAATAATTTGCAATTGAATTTTGATGATTGGAACAAATAATTTTAAATGATTTCGGGATACATCAGAAAAAGGCTTTAGTTATCACTTATTTACTATATATGTCATTGAAAGCGTATAATATCATTGGTTTTATTTTTTTTATTTCTTTCACACCATGTTAGCAAGAGAGAAATAAAAACAATAATCGCATATGAGGTTGTTCTTGTCTTCTTGTTAGCCTCTAGATTCATGTAAAGTTAGCCTCAATTTTTTGTAATATTTCGTCTCCTTTATCTAGTAATAAAATTAAACCTTTAATCAATATTCTTCATCTACTGCCATGGTCGAAAGCCACTGTTCTTAAAAGACGACCCATTTAAATGAGAACCTAGGTATTTAGTGGTGAGGTTAGCCGTGGATGGTGCAAGATCTAGAACACCTTCTCCAACCATGGCATCACTATTAAGTATTAACTAACCGAGTCATCATCCCAATAATAACCTGAAACTACCCAAATCCTGAACCCAACAGAACTGAAGGCGAAATCAACCCAAAACCAGATTAGTACGAGGTGTGCCAGCTAACTTTGCTTAGAAGGATTATCAGAACAGAAAGACAGACGAAGATGAGAGGGGACAATTTTGTCTTTTAACTCAGCGAATTCTTTTCTCATCAAATCCGATTCTTTTTGTCAAGATTTCAAAGAGCCTCTTTTTTCCACTTTAAATCATGTCGATTGAACTCCACCTTTCCTAGTCTTCTCTACCGATCATGAAATTTGGGAAAAAAAGAATTCTCTTTCTCGTTTCCTTTAGGACAAATTGGTTCCGATCAGAACGCAGAATTACAAAGCTAATGCTGACGTGGCATAGCAATTACTCACGAACGACAACCAAAAATCTAGGTTAGGCTAAATGCACATGCTTTTAACTTGTAATACACATGGTTTAGGTGAAGAGCACATCTGTACATAATAGGAATGTGGTGCGTATACTGTTTTGTGGTCCTGGTAGTCTTTCACGGCATAAGCTTTGAAAATAAATTTAAAATCACACACTGCACATTCTGCTCATTTTCCAAGATTACACTTGTATGACTACTGTCTATAACCTCCGAGTTTGTTCCCTGTATATATTTATTAAGCAATTATATTGTTCTAGGCAGCAATCTTTATCACTCCTAGTCCTAAGGCGTGTCTAGGCACTATCGAATATGAAATAGCGGATCTAAATTATTTAAAACCGCTACTATGTTTGAAATGATGAAATCTTACATACTCTACCAGAAAAAAAATTGCAACAGTTTTTACTTCATATTTGTTAATTTTCTCTTCTGTCTGTCTGTGTGTGTTTCTTAATTTCACCACATGCATCATTTACTTGAAATTCAGTGTTATTCTCGGGCTTGGCTTTAAACAAATTTTAAATGATATTTGCCAGTGCCAATATAAAATTGTACAGCCCACAATCACAGCATAAAAAAATGAGAGCAAAATTTCATAAATGCAGGGAAGAACGAAACAAGCAAGTCACGAATTTAATAAACAGTTGAAATAAGGTACAATTTCAATTTTGAAGAAGTAAACCAAATTGCATCTGACAACAACATTTGGGATCTAACCTACCTTTCTTTCTCTTGTCAGAGAAATGAGACAGCAATATTCAACCTACGCATCTTTTCCAAACTATGGACCAAACCCCAGATTCCCCAGCAACAAGACACATCCTTGACATGTCAATTTAAGTCGTTCTCTAATTAATTTACAGTTTACCAATCCACCATCACTTTCATTTTTTGTATTCAGTCACATTTCGCATTCCTACCCACAAAAAATCAGCAAATTGTGCTTCCAAACCTCCTTTTTTTTTTCTTTTTAAATTGAGCCTTTGGCTCCATAATGAAATGAACCACAGTTAAGTTAGTATTTCTGTTAGGTCCATGTCAGTGCTATCGGACTAGCAACAACATGTTTTCCGTCGGACCAGACCAACCGACCAAACCCAGTTGAGCCCGACGGCAGCGAGGGGGCGGTGAAACTCACCGTGAAACTCTTCTTCTCACCGCTTTTGCTGAAACTCAATTCACTCGGCTCCACGGCTACGGTCACTGCCCCTCCATCCACCTTGGCCGAGGCAGTTGCCTTGTACACCCCAGCAGGACCCACATTTGTCACTGTCCTTACATGCTTCACTGTAGAGCTGGCAACACTACTGCCATCGCCATTTTCTGTGGCGAAAACCGCGCTAAATGAAGGATAATTCAAATTTGACAACGAGTACGACTTGGTGCTATCACATGTGTAGTTGGACCTCTTTGCCACACTGGCAATTTGGAATGAGCTGTAGTTAAGTGCACACAGGAAGTCCAAATAATCATCCGCCGTCAGATCATAGACGAGCCCAGGATCAATGGCACTCGGAGGATCCACGTGTCCAGCCCCAATATCAAACGGTGTGGCGGCCGTACCCGTTGCCGTGTCAAGGATTCCATCGCCATTACTATACGAAGAGTAGGCAGTGGTCATAAGTGCCGATCTTAATGCAGCCGGGCTCCAGTCTGGGTGGATTGACTTGATCAGAGCTGCTAAGCCACTGACATGCGGGCATGACATGGATGTGCCGGATATAATGTTAAACTCCACTCGACGCGTGTCCACAGAGAGTCCGGTGGGCCCCACTGCCCCGGACCAAGCGGCAAGAATGTTCACTCCTGGTGCAATCAAATCAGGTTTCAGGATCTCTGGAGTGACCGTGTTAGGCCCGCGGGAGGAGAATGCGGCCACAACAGGGGACGGGCGAATGCCGACCTGGGTTCCACCAAATTGTATTGTTGCAGTCGGTTTTGGGTCTGAAGCAAAGTATGATTTGATTGCATCACCAGCCTTTTCGCCGACACCAGTGGCCGGTATGAGATGTGCATCTGCCACAAGCTCTTCTCCGTTTGCTGCGGTATTTGCTAGCACCATGCCGAGACCACCAGCTCCATTAACTACATATCCCTTTTGAACTCTTGCATTGATTCCTCTGTCACAGAGCACAATTTTTCCTGCAACCTTCTCTGGGATGAGTGTGTTCGGCATGCATAGATTACCACTGCTTGAATTGGTTGCATTTCCCGCGTATATAAGCGGTAGAGGCGAATTCGGCAATGGCTTGCCGCTGTATAAAGACACACCGGAATAGTTTTTACCATTGCCAAGTATAACATAGGCCGGGAAGTCACGGTCTAACGTACCGGCACCGACTGTGGTTATCCATGGAGCAACATTGGATAGGGTTGATGAACCGGGACCGGCATTGCCTGCGGAACAGGAAACAAGAACTCCCCTTTCCATGGCACTATAGGCACCTATGGCAACACTGTCACGGTAATAATCGGTTGAACCACCGCCGAGAGAGAGAGATAACACGTGGCACCCGTCTGACACGGCCGCTTCCATGCCGGCTAGTATGTCAGAGCTGAAGCATCCCCCGGTCCAACACACCTTGTACGCCGCCACACGTGCTTTGGCAGCCATGCCACGTGCTGTACCGGACGCATAACCAAAGAGACTCGCGCTATCAACGGGGTTACCAGCAGCTGTGCTCGATGTGTGGGTCCCATGGCCGTCATTGTCTCGTGGAGACCGAGACTCTCTCGTCTCATCAATGGGCCCCATGCTCGCCTCGTATCCTTTGGAGAAAAACTGTGCGCCGATTAACTTCCTGTTGCATGAAGAGGAGTTAAAGTCTTTACCTGTCTGGCACGTGCCCTTCCAGCCAGCCGGTACCGGCCCAAAACCGGCATCGTTATAGCTCTTACTTTCGGGCCAAACACCGGTGTCTAACACACCAACCACCACATCGGTACCGGTACCAGATTGTGGTTTCAGCCCATCAGTCTTGTCCAGACCCAAGAACTCTGGTGTACGAGTGGTGTGTAGCTCATACCGCACCTCCGGGTTGACGGAGACTACCCCCGACTGGTACGCTAGTGCCTCGGCTTCTTCCTCAGTTAGCCGAGTGGAGAACCCATGTGCAACTGTGTTATACGAGTACAAAATCTCAGCCGAGTCAGAGACCGACCGGAGAGACGAGTCGTACCAGTCATGGTGCACAGTGAACTCGGCCGGCATTTCTGACCTGGCCATGTGTACGATATAGGTGCTCCTATGGGATTCTGACGCGTGGCATGTGGTGGAGAGAAGAACCAACAGGGAGAGAATTAGTGTTGATGTCATGGTCGAGTGATAGTGTAACATCGGTTCCCTGTTGGTTGATATTGCTAAATAAGATGGATATGAAATTATGAAATATGAATGTGTCGTCTTTATAGAAAAGAGGAAGGAAAAGAGTGTGAGAAGAGAATACGTTGGAGTATGGGGATTAATATAATAAAGATTATTGTGTGAATTAGAAGAATGATTGCTTAGACTTAGAGAGACCAGATAAGCCCACAAAAAAGAAAAAAAATGTACAGACAGAGAGAAAGAGATGAGCTGGAGAAGTCACATGGATTTCGTCCGGTTCTTATATACTCTTTTCTCTCACTTATCTCAATCACCCTCTTTAAAGGTTTGAGATTTTCTTTTTTTCGGTGGTGGTGCTTTCTTTTTGCAGCCTCTCTGTGTGTGTAAAGATTCTCTTTTTTACAATGATGCAAATATTAAAAATCAGCTCTTTTTTACGACATGTCTCCCCTTTTCATTCTTTTTTGGATCTTTTTAGATAAAGTACCGGACAGGCCTTTATTTTATTAATATCCAAATTAATTATAAAATAATAATTATATCCAGCTAGCTTAGCTGGATTTCTTTTAAAATGTCCAAACCGGTCAAAAAAAATGACCGGTTGGATTAAAAATTAGAACTAGTTATTTTTTGACCGATCAGGAGAGTTTTTTTTTTAAATATTTGTTACAGTACTTCTTTTGATGTATATAATTAGCATAATTATACTAAAATATGCTAAATTACTTGAAATTATGTTAAATTACGCTAAATTACGCTAAGAGAGACGATATCTTCACTGAGGAGACGAAAAACGACGACAAAACTTCAAACGGCCATAAAGTGTCCGATTTCAGCAAATGACCACTTTTCTGAAAGCTTGCGAAAATATGCATGCGTCGGTGATTGCTTTGCCATTTTTCGAAATTCAAAATTGCCAAAAAACAAAAGAAAGAGCCTCAAAACTTGAGTTGAAGTTTCCAATTAAGATTTTCATTTCTATTTTTCGATCTAAGTAGCTCAATAAATTGATTATATAACGAACTTGTAAATACTAATTTTTACTATTTTTATGATTTATGAAAGATGGCACAAAATCAGCGTAATTTAGCATATTTCAGTATAATAAGCATAATTTAGCATAATTTAGTGTAATTTAACGTAATTTAGTGTAATTTAGCATAAATTAACTTAATTTAGGGTAATTTACCGTATTTTAGCGTAATTTAACATAATTTCAAGTAATTTAGCGTATTTTGGTATAATTATGCTAATTATACATCAAAACAAGTAATCTAACAAATATTTCAAAAAAAAATCTCCTGACCAGCCAAAAAATGGCCGGTCCTAATTTTTAATCCAACCAGCCATTTTTTTGCCGGTTTGGGCATTTTTAATATAACCAGCTAAGCTGGGTATAATTAATATTTTATAATTATTTTTGGATATTAATAAAAATGTCGGTTATTTGACAATAACATAACTTGCATTACTTTTAATAATTAAAAAAAAAACAAATATGAAAGATTATACGGACAATCATGACAACTTGCTAATAATTATTAAAGATAAATCTCAATACTATAAATATGTATCTTATAATATAAATCAATTGAAATTCATAGGCATGCGGGTATCATTTTGCAAAAATAAAGATAAGTTTATCTTTAATGTAATCTAAAATTCATTTAGTCACAAGTGGAGTAAAAATTGGTTTGAAAAATAAAAATAAATTTATCTGAATTTAACATACAACTAAATGACTCTGGAATTATATCAAATTTGATATGCAATCTATCTAATTAATAATTTTATTTTAAATTTCAATAAATTTTGGTGTTTGTCAGAATTAGTTGTTTGTTAGGGTTCGATATATAATTTTTTTCCTTATAAAAATGATGTCAAGCCTTTTATTTTTAAATGAAAGAATGCTCTCTCGACTTGGCTTTGCTAAAAAAAAAAGGGAAAAGAAGATGAGGAATTAGTGTAAAAAATTCTGCATAATAATTTAACAATATACTACCCACAACATTTTATGAGTCATTAATTTGTTATCATAGTCTTGATGGAATTCACGATTTATATCATATGATTTGAATCAAACGCGTAAATATGAGTTGAATGTTATTGCTACATTAATTGGCATCGCAACTCCAATAGTGATTGAAGTAGACTTAGATTTTCTAAATATTAATAAAACACATCATATTAACTAAACAGAAGCAGTGTACTTACAAATCTCGTCGACATAGAGAATTACATTTACATTGATACATTTCCTTTCGTTTGAACTCTAAATAATAGTAATTATTTAAGAAACAAATAATAATACTAGTCACTAGATATGCCGAAATTTTTATTAATATCATATTAAAAAAAAAGCCACTTTTCTTCGGAATTCGAAAAATACGAGGGCAGCAAAGTCAATTGGCGACCCCATAGACTGGGAGCCACCATGTGTCGCCGCAGCTCCAAGAATGGAACCGCCGATTGACTCTGCGGCCCCACTTTTTTTAAACTGTGAACTTGATTGGATCTCTTAGTTGTTTGTTTTTATAAATCCGAACGAATTTTGAATTTTTATTAGAACTCCCATTCACTCCCTTTTAGTTTGAGACATCAGAGATGATAAGTATAGAAGAAGAAAAAAAATAGGGCCGCAGGGTCAATTGGCTGTTCCATTCATGGGGCCGCAGCGGCACATGACGGCTCTCAAGAAAAGAGCAGCTAATTGACCCCGCGGCCCTGGTATTTTTTGAAATCTCTAAAAAAATTGGTATTTTAAAAAAAAAACATGGTATTAATAAAAATTTCGGATAGGTATGGTCTCTATGAATTTGTAAGGATTTTTATCTTCCGTTTCATCTTAGAATGATTAAAAAAAGTTCGTTTCATCTTATATTATTATTTTCATATTACGAATTTACGGTGGCAGCACTGATATATTATTATATTATATTATATTATATTTTAGGCTACTGTACTCTATAATGCGTAGATCGGTCTATATTTTGAATTTGTATCTCCCAGTTGATCCAAACAGTTCAATATAATTTTTATATGAAAATGTACTTAGAAGACTAAATTTTACGTTAGACATTCTGATCATAAATTTTAGGGTAAATTTCATTAGAGATCACTAAACTTTGTCCTTTGTCACGAATTGGTCACTCAAGTTTATTTGTCTTTTCATAGTCACTGAATTTTTAATTTGTCTCGATCAAGTCACTCTATAACTTTTCCATTAGTATTTTGAACGGAATGAACATATTAAGTTAAATTTTTGGATGGAATGAGCATATTCCGTTATATTTTGTACAGAATGAGAATATTCTATTAATATTTTGGATGAAAAAATTATAGGTGACTTGATTGAGACAAATTAAAAGTTCAATGGCTATAGAGAGACAAATCAAATTTAAGTGACTAATTCGTGACAAAGAACAAAGTTTAGTGACCTTCAGCGAAATTTACCATAGCACAAATCTAAATTAAACGGATATAAATATGTTGTTATTCCAAAGGGATCACATGACCCTGTTATTCCTATTCCAACTGTTCAAACTTTTTCAGGCACAAATCTCAAGAAAAATGTTTTTCATGCCCGAATCTCAACAAAGATCAACAGCTGAGATCGAAATAACAGAGTCCTGTTATCCCTTTGGAATAACAGCAGATTTATTTCCAAATTAAACAGGTCTCACGAGCGCCCCAAGAACAACATTATGGTTCACAGAAATTAATTTCAAAAAAAATATCTCATTGTTTTAAGAAATGAGACGTAAAAATAAATAATCAAACCGCTCCACTGTGGGGGCGGTTAAGTATTTAATTCCAGGTTCAATTTAAACTTGACGCGTTAGATCATTTGCTCTCAGTGTTGCTTTCAGAGCTCACTAGATTTTTATTTTTGGTGGCTATCAGCGTTTTAAACTATTAATTCTGGCATTTATCATCCCTCCTCCGTGAACATTCAATGCGTGACAATTACCTCTCCCTCCAATAATCAATTTCACCTGACTGATAATTATAAGTCAAATATCAAAATACCCTATAACAACACAAAATTTTTCTGATTAGTAATTTTGTGTTTCACAATTCCTCCAGTATAAATATAAAAGATCATGAGTTTGAAATTTGGACAAAAAATCTTGAGTGAGTCTATGGTACTATGCATAGCACGATTTGGTCTATAATACAAATCAATATTTTTATTTTCAAAATCCTAACGGTCGATCCAAACCGTTCAACATGATTTTCATATGAATATGTACTTGCAACTCAATTTTATATTTTTTAGAATTGTTTTACTATTTTTAAAGATAGATAGAAAATCATTGTTTTTGGATGATCCAGAATTTTCAGATCAAGTGATTTTCTACCTATCTCAAAAAATAGTAAAAGATTTCTAAAAAATATAAAATTCGGTCTGCAAGTACATATTCATATGGGAATCATGTTGAACGGTTTGGATCGATCGTTAAAATTTTGTAAACGAAAATAGTGATCCGTATTACGGACCAACCCGTGATATGCATAGCACCATAGACTCACTCAAAAATCTTTTATAAACAATTAATAGAAATTCGTAAGTTAGACATCCACCTTTTTATATAAAAAAAATTAAGATAAAAAATCGATATTTCATTTTAATGGACATATTCACAATATATATATATATATATATATATATATATATATAGAGTATGGCTAATTTGCTGCTGGCAGCATTTCGGCCAGCTGCTGCCGGGGGCATATCTGCCATACTGATGTTCAAACAACAAATCCAAACCGTTAGATGTTCAATCTATATTAAAATCTACTTGGAGACCAAATTTTACATTTTTTGAAAATTTTCTACTATTTATGAAGCCACTTTGAAAATTGCTGATCACATGGTCCAGAATTTGGTTGCACTGTTTTTACTGTTCACCCGGATCAGCAATTTTCAAAGTGGCTTAATAAATAGTAAAAAAATTCCAAAAAATGTAAAATTTGGTCTCCAAGTATATTTTAATATAGATTGAACATCTAACGGTTTGGATTTGTTATTTGAACATCAGTATGGCAGATATGCCCCCGGCAGCAGCTGGCTGAAATGCTGCCAGCAGCAAATTAGCCATACTCATATATATATATATAACTAATTAAAATTGTATATGTTGGATTTCATCTAATTTTTTTTATATTTTTATCAAAATATTTTAAGGGTGTGTTTGGATAAAAGCCTGGGTTTGTGAAAATAGTAAGCTAACTCAAACTTGAAATAACGAGCTAATCTAATTTTTTATTAGGTTAGTAAAATAGCATGCTAATTCATGGAAGACAAACAAATAATAGTCCCTTTTTATTAACCTAAATACACCCAAACGTAGATAGTAGTTCGGAATGGTCGCTAACTCAAATTAGCACTATTTTTTGTCTCATCCAAATGCACGTACTTGGCATAATACTACAAACAGTTTAGTTAGTATTTATTATTTCTACTTTCACAATGAAACAAATGCTGAGTTCCTAAATTTTTTGAGTTAAGATTGAAGGTCAAGCCACTCAACTATTTAATACTCTTATTATTATAACAAATGATTTCTCTTATTTGGGTTTCGGACTTATGACCTCTCACATAGAGACCATGTGTCTTTGCCACTATATCAAACACTAGTTCTTAAATGCTGAGTTTTTAAATTATTAAATAACTTTAATAAATATAAATTTGATGGATAACTTCGACATTTATCAACAAAAATTAAGGGTGTTAATTGAATTTAACAGAATGGACTTGGAGGCTACTTGTTTATATATTGAAAGTGTGAGAGGATAATAATCAAAATCATAAAAAGGTTAGAGATTTCTTTGTCGCAATTTAAAAGTCGGAAGGGTGTGGTGGCATTACTCAAATTATTTTCTTGGGCACCGTAATTTTAGGCTTCTCCTGTCCTATCTTGAAGAGAGCATTTTTCTTTTATGTTTGAAATATGCGGTGGCATTACTCCTTACTTTTTCTTACATCCAGTTTGGACGAAGAGCAGAGGAAGAGAGGGAATGGAAATAATTTTTTATTTCTTGAATCATGTTTGCTTGACAAAATTATATCAGAGGTGAAGGATATAGGAAGGGCAGGGGCGGAACTAGAAAATAGAGATTGGAGGCTGAAAAATCAAATATAATGTAATTTCATTTTATAACGGGTGCTAAAAGTATTAATGCATATAAAATTTACAAAATTTAATGGACCAAACTATAAAATTTTAATTTATGGGGGTGACTTAGCCACCTTTACCCATCATTCTGTTCTGCCCCTGAGGAAGGGAAAGTTTAACCTTGCATGATTATAATTAATAAAATTGATTTCCCTCATAATTTGAAATGTAATGGATGGAAATAAATTTCTTATGCAAATATTTTCCTAGAAAATGACACAAATGCTCAACCCTATATCTTACTTATATTATTCTCATTCAAATTTCTTTGTCACAAACCTATAGCAGCTACCGAATTTCTCATTAAACTTCTAAATTTTAATTAATCAAATAAAAAATAAAACGAAAAAAAAGTTAAATTTATTTTCCCTCCTACCTCTCATCTTCTCTTCCTCTATTATTGCTCACATTGACCCTTTCTTTTTTGCTCATATGTTCCTTTTCTTTTCTCTGATCTTCCTCCTTTCATCGCGATATTCTCATTGCTCGGGTGACCGTCTCGTTGACGATGGTTCCTCTAATCAGCGGGTTAGATGTTGTCTGTTACTAGCTTCAGCTTCCATTCGGCAGCTTCACAACTTCAGATCGTCCTGCTAGTATGAACACTCTTGTCAGTGTGAACAGTGGCTCAATCAATGTGAACAATACTACAAGTACGAAACAGACTAGCAATGTGAACATGAGTGTTGTATTCTTTGGCTCATGCTAGCTTCGGTTCTGGGTGCCACATACTCCCTAAATGCAGTAAGCTAATATGGGCAATTCAGCCTGGCCTCATCTCCAAGTGTGGTGTTAGTCTATGCAGTTTTTAGGTCTTTCACTACTGATCTTCAATACATTTATGTTAGAAAGAAAGAAAATCACAAAATGCATCAGTAAGCTAGTCAGTTAATATAGGCATGGCATATTGCTTTTAGTTAGCTCGTATGTTGCTAATGTGTACTTTTATGTTTTTTTCTGCGTATATGATTTTCACTCTGTACTATATTGTTGTTTTAATAAAAACTTACCGACAGTTTCATAAAAAAAAAAACATTATTTTATAACACTGACAATAGAGTAGATATAATATTTTTGTTTTCCGGGTTTCATTACGACCATATTTTGCTTATGATTCGAAAAACTGATTTTATATTTTTCTTTTCAAAGTAATGCATTCGTGTAAAAAAAACAGAAAATTTAGAATTTGTTTTACACGAGATAAAAAAAAAACTAAAAGATCGAGGACTTTGTTGTGATTAATAAGTAAACATATTTCATTTTTTCCGAAAATGCATTGCGTTAAAAATAAAACAAGATCAGCATTTCACAGTTATTTTATTTGAAACTCAAATTACGAATGTAAAAAGAAATGAGATCAGGATAGGCAAAAAAAAAAGGAATAATTATTTTAGTACTCACAGTTGAGTACCTGCATTGTACCCGCAGTTGATTCCTTTTCCAATTAACTTCCATAACGGTATAACTAACTTTGTCAATCATTAAACTATCTTGAAAAATGTGTAAAAGATGAGTCCAGTTTTTTTCTTTAAATACTTGATATCTTAAGTATAAATACTTGATGAATTATATATGAATATTTGATATCTTAGGTATGAATACTTTCTATTTTGTATGAATACTTTTCATATTTGAATATTTGATACTTTGAAAAACGTGTAAAAGTATGTCATCATGGATCTCATTTGAAAGAGAAAATTGTGTAGAACACGTTCGTGGTTTTAAATTTGTAAAATTTCTCATAGATCGTCCCAAAAATTGGTTAGATTGAACGGAGAAAAAAAAAACCACCTTGAAAAACGTGTAAAAGATGAGTAGGTATTGTGTCCAGTTTTTTTTTAAATACTTGATATCTTAGGTATGAATACTTGATGAATTATATATGAATACTTGATAATTTAGGTATAAATACTTTCCATTTTGTATGTGAATTAATTTAAACCATGAATGTAGCACTGGTGGTGTGATCCACGTGACTTTTTGGTTGTGGTCCCCAATGCAGTCTGACAGTTACTGCCCCCGAAAAGTAATGGTCTCCAGTTTTGGAAAAGTAATGGTCCCCAATGCAGTCTGACACGTGACTTTTTGGTTGTGGATTTTTCATATATGTAGTTCATTGTATAGATATAAATACTTCACAATGTTACTATTAATACTTGTAAAACAAAATTACAGTAGTGGTCCCCTAATGCGGGTACGACGCGAGAATTTTTCAAAAAAAGTGCGGGTACGGTTATTTAAAAAAATTAATATATCATATGTAGTTCATTGTATAGATATAAATACTTGTCTTGTATAGGTATAAATACTTCACAATGTTACTATTAATACTTATAAAATAAAATTACAGTTTTGACAGTTTAGATCCCCAAAAACAGTTATGACAGTTTAGGTGCGGTCCCCAAAAACAGTTATGATAGTTTATGTGCGGGTACAGTGCGGGTACTCATATCAGCTTCCAAAAAAAAGTACCGGGATTAAAGACTCCTCTATATTCAAAATTTAAAATTTATATAATTGCTGTTGACCTGTTGTTCTTTTATTTTTCCTTAACTTTTTTTTCCTTAAAATGTAGAAAGAAATCGGATTGACCACTAATTGGACGGATCTGCGGTGATGTGGGTTTGGTACCTGCCATATCGCTGGGACCAATTCGGCACATCCGATCGGTACCGTACGTTTATCGCTCGTGTTGTCAGACCCCATTTCACACCAATCTAACTTCCAGTTGTGGTCCCCCCAACCTCCAAGGCATTACATGATTCCGGTACAATTTCAGTGGCTCTTGTACTGATTCGAATTCACATCCTCTCCGGTACCGTAATAGGGAATCTTTTACAATTATTGGATCTGGACCGTTCTTTTTAACTTGGCACGAATCTCAAAGCCCAATAATACTGCCCCGCGCTAGTTCGAATTTCAAAGCAGCTAAGAGTTAATCTCAAACCGTAAAGTGAAGAGAATCTTTTATAGTAATGGAGACGATACTTGTTCGTACTAATTCACATTCTAATTAATTTTATTAAGCATCAAATGATTCAAATTGTCTTAGCCTACTTTTCTGCCTTTCTAGTGCAAACGGATCGCATACTAACCGTTTGTATCTGAATTAGTGATTAGATTTTTGTGAATTTGGATGTTCAAATATGGATAATTTGTAGATATGGATACCGATATGGTTTATACATATATGATATGAATACAGTTTTAATTTTGAAAGTAGATACGAATACAAATAATTATTTGTATCTATATTTTTTTAATTTTTCGGATTTCCATTTGTGCAAATACATATTCGGATACGGTTAATTATTTGTATTCATATTTTTATTTTTTCAAATATATGTTTGTTCGTATTTGTATTTTTGTATTTGTATGTATTAGCAAATTGTATATTTAGGGAGCATTATTGTTTTGTTGGTATTTGTTGATTAAAAATATAGTTGTGTAGGTGATTTTTTTTAACGAGATCTATATTTTATAATGACAACAAGGTTAATATGAGAACAATTATTATGTTCCGAGTAATAATCAAGTATTCAAATTATATTTATTTTGATGTTATTTTTTCTAATTAAAAATAACTTATTATATAATATATTAATCTTATTACAATATTTAAATTAGATATTCAAATTATATTTATATCCATATTCAGAATATGTCGTTTAATATTCTATTGTATCTATCCGTTTAATATCTAAAAAACGAATACGATTTTATCATTCTCCGATCCCTTTGCACAATTGCACCTCTGGATTGATGAGATTGATGTGGGCCTGCAGCTAGCAACTTTTCTCGTAACATTTCCCCCCGAAATTTTTATTAATACCTCTGTGAAAAAAAGAAGAGGGTTCAAATACTTTCATTTTTCATGCTTTCATCATATCTTTATTTTTAAAAACTTTAATAACTCAAAATTTAAAACTAAAAAGTCAAAATAAAACCGTTGAATATGATCTACGTCATTTTATCTATGCACGTGTAAAAAATTATGACATTTTAATTTTGTTTTGGTTATCATCAAGAGCTTGTAAAAAACGTACTAATGTGTATAATTTCTAGACGTTGATTTTTCAACTTATTGATTCACATAAAATCAAAATCAAAGTGTGATAATTTTTTATGAGCACATAGATAAAATGATGTTGATCATATCTAACGGTTTTATTTTGACTTTTAAGTTTTAAATTTGAAGTTATTAAAGTTTTTAAAAATGAAGGCACGGTGGAGGCACAAAAAATAAAGGCATTTGAACTCTCCTCATAAAAAAAAACCACCACCACAGATTATGGAAAATTCGGCCCCATTCTTAGAGGCTGCAGATTGACATTGAGGCCTCCTCCAAAAACAAAAAATGCACTGTAATATACTGATATTTAGGTTATTGAGGGGCCGCAGATTGATTTGGAGGCCCCCCAAGAATGGAGCCGCAAATTAATTTGGAGACCCTGATATTTTTCGAATTCTCCAATTTCAGTCAGTGGTGTTTTAGTTTTTTTTTTTTTTTTTTTGAAATGGTATCAATAAAAATTTCGGCATTTCCTCACTGCATTCTAAACGCGTCATGATGTCGATATAATAATTAACTTCATTGCCGTGATTATCCAATCAAATAGAAATTAGGTTGTCATTATCGTACAACATGATCAAAGAAATTGACAAGGGACAAATTTTGGATTACTCATTTAGCTTCTTTAGTAAGTCTGAATAAGGCATCTAAGACAATTAAATACCACAAAAGTTTATCCGATTTCTCTACAAATGTCTAACTAAGAGGTACAAGTAAATGCATACCTAGTTTAGGGGTGCAAGCAAATATTGCTTTGCTTTGGTTTTAAGTGACCGATTTGTGGGATGAAAAGTGGAGCAATCACGGGGCTACATGGAAAACATGGATCCATATCCTCTCCGGTACCGTAAAAGATTCCCTTCACTTTACGGTTTGAGATTAACTCCCAGCCTGTTTGGGATTCGGGCTGACATAGGGAGCAGTATTATTTGTCTTTGAGATTCGTGCCGATTTAAAAAGAACGGTCCAGATTAAGTAATTGTAAAAGATTCCCTATTACGGTACCGGAGGTGATGTGAATTCGGAAAACATTGCATAGTGGAGAGAGCACGGGGGACTGTCTATTCACCTGACTTGTACTCTTTCAGTTGTACTGTTAAAACTTAAAATAATTTAAGCAAAGGGCAGACTTTTGTTTAAGCACCTACAAAATTAGAATAATCAATATATGAAAGATAGAAATGAAGAAGAAAGCGAAACCTATGACCTATCCAACAATTGACCCGTCTGGCCAAATTGATTGATAGAATTTTATTTTTGTCATTTTCATAATAATTGTTAGAATTTTTCTAAGAAGCTTTTAGTAAATAACAATTACATTACTCGATGAGATTTTGAAGGTCGTGATGTGATATAATTAGGTGAGAGTTTAGATATTTACATGCATATTCTAATTGTATTGCAATATATTCTTCAATTATTTAATCACTGTCTAAACAATTATTAATAATTATACTCCGTAGCACGTTTAGCTAGGCATATTTATTCTCTAGATTAAATGAAATATTAATTTTGTTGTTCAAGATAAATGCTTATTTAATTGTATATTTATCATTTATTTACTTTAAGTTGTAAATATATAATATTGTTGATGTACTGAAGATAAACAACATTATATAACAAAAAACACATCATAGATAATTAAATTTAAATTTGTAACTCGTGCGACCATCTATTATAAATAAAATTTATACATAAAAATTATATATTACGTGCAAATTTACAAATATGAAGAAAATAAGAATCATACCGGTGAAAATCTAACTCTTTTTTTTCTCGATAATACTTCTACACTTTCAGCGGTGTATGGGAAATTGCAAAATTTTCAAGGACCGTTATGTAATTACCGATAAGTAGAAAGAGCCAGAGGGGAAAACTAAGGGCCTGTTCGGCACGTTACTGTGTCCATGAGAAAAAAAAAATTTACTCTAATTGAAATTTTTTTTCCCACACGCACAATAAAATTCAGTTCAATTATTCCTATCCCCACGCCCATCCTCCTCTTGGCGCTGAACAGGCCCTAAAGAGGGAGAGTGATCGATTATAACCTTGGATGCTATTGGAAGATTGATCCTGATGTTTCTTGTAATTTTGGAAAATGCCAAAACACCCATTTTGCAACTTGGCAATCTTGTTTCCGCCTTGCACGTTTGGAAATTTCTCCATAAAATTGTATATATATATTTTTTAATTCATTATGTTACTTGGACCGATCTATACCAACTGTTATGTTTGTACTAAGGAGAAACCGCGTTTGCTTTTCTGTGTATTTCAAGTCAAAATTTCAATAGTTAAATGTTGGTAGGAGAATTAACCTTTGATATATGTTTCTTATATGAGAGATTATGAATTCAAAATTTTAAATAGAAAAATTTCTTTGTTACAAAAATTAAAATAATCAGTCTTGAGTGGCTTCACCTCCATTACTCATTTTAGAAAAAACTAATTAAATATTGTTGTACAACACAATCACATACCGTCATTTAACATAGAAAAATATATAAATATAATTTTTTTAATAAACAAATCTAAGTCTGAAAATCAATTCAACAACCATATTAGTAAAATCATTATTAGATCGGTCTTGTATAAATGAGCTAAAATTAGAAATCATTTAGTAATCCTCTATTTCAACGCTATGTCGAATTGGTGCATCCTCTATTTATTTACTTTAATAGCATCCATCTACAAAGAAAGTTCCTATTCATGATCTCCATATGAATATGTACTTGAAAACCAAATTTTACATTTTTTTTTAATTTTTTACTAGTTTTTAGATAGGTAGAAAAATACTTGATCTGAATGGTGCAGAATTTTCAGATCAAGTGATTTTCTATCTATCTAAAAAAATAGTAAAAAAATTAAAAAAATGTAAAATTTGATTTGCAAGTACATATTTATTTTTAATGTGATTTATTTAGTTTATTGTTCTTGAAAATATGATTTTTATGGCCTACGGTCACATTGCCAAAAAAAAAAAAACAGAGAAGAGAAAATACGAGTTCATATCATTTGTAACTTCGTTAACTATTTTATAAGATGATATATAAGATGTGTTGCTTTTGAGTGAGATGAAGCTTTAATCATCAAACATAGAAAGATATATATTATTGCATCCATCGCTTTCAATGAACTTCGTGCTTTACAAAACACCCTTAAAATATTCTCAAAATTGATAAGTGGAGTTGAATAATAAAAAATAATATATTATGTTGTTACTATTTCTGATAGGGAAAAAGGCCTCCAAAGTCCACATAATCGTATTGTAGCATCTAATTTTAAAAAAGAAAACACTAAAGAGAGAACTCAGATCTATGATTATCAAAAGGAAGCTATTTGTTAGTCCCCAGTCCCCACCATAAAGGGAAATAACTATTTGATATATTGTGTGAGAAAGCGAGGAGTATGTATCCTTTGCATTATTTCTGCAGACACGATATGAATTTGAAAGTGTGAGGAATAAGGTAGGACAATGAAATTATGAAAATCTGTTAGGTAGAATGTCATTCTCATTTTCTTATTGGATATATGTGGCCAACAAAATGTCTCCCTCACTCTTTAAAAGCTAATTCAGCGCTACAAGAATAGCCTTATACCAATTATTTGCCACATTGGCCCTTGTTTAATTATCTTGTACCGTTGGTCTCAACAAGGAATCTTTATGATAATTGGTTGCACAGATACTGTTATCAGAAGCTATCATTATCGGATCTAACGAGGGGGAACCTTCTTCCAATATAATCCAAGCAAAAGCAATTAATTAGCTAATTCCAAATATTTGGGTAAAGATATCGACAAATTAATTCCAAATAATTGAGAAAATATATTGACAGAGTCGTTTTGGCTTCATGCAACACACAAATCACATACAATACAGTTTTGAATCTATTGTTCGTGCACTATGTAAGTCCAAACTACGCTGTCAATATCTCTAGTAAAATCACCCTAACAAGGTTTTGTTTTCTTTCTCGTTTACTCATGTCCTGAAAGGAAGGATTGATTCTTTTTCTGTGATTAGATCACATCAAAAGACACTTAAAATTCACTATTTGATTCAATCTGATCCGTTTGCTTTACATCAGACATAAAACACAAAGTCTATTCATATAAACCCCTCTATAAATTATAATTTAGTATAGTAAATGATAGAACTCGTTCAATGCCAAAAAAAAAAAAAATGATAGAACTAGTCTCTTCTGTGCAAAAACAAGGTTCATTTGGCTGGTATTAAAATCGAGAGACTTAAATCCAATCATTTTATATAAGAAAAAATGTCGAGAATGTATCCGAGATACTCAGAAGCACATCATAACAAACTTATCTGAGAGAATTTCACAATCATTCAAAAATCTTTTAACTGGAATTTATGATTTAAAACATTTTCCTGTGGAGATGCGTTTAGAGCATTTTTTTGTTCACTAGACGTTATATGTTTGCTATGATAATTATATGACTTGAAATTTGGTTCTAATTGATAAAAAAAAATTAGTAGAAACTCGCAACACGCTCTAAATGAATAGAAGATCGAAACTTGCTATAAATATATTTAGCATATATATTTCTTTGCATAATATCAAATATCGGTTTAATTCAGCAAACTAAACAAGATTTCTTTGCTATAAACAGTGTTACCTATAGTATTTTAGCAGATCTCTTTGCCTGATATTTTATGTATAGCTTTGTATGCATATATATAGACGGTGTTATTCAGATATTATGTGATAGTTGTGATGATTATCTGGCAAAAAATGGGGTTTAATCAATTAAAAATAGATAATATTAGCTGTTGTAGCACTATAAATGCATATCAATAAAATAAAATTATACCAACTATTTTGTTGAAGTTGAATCTTCTGTGGTCCATGTAGATTATTCTATACGGCGATTCTAAGAATCTTTTGTGGTCCATTCACCAAAATAATATATGATTCTTGCAATTTAAGGCCTCAACAAATTATGAGGCCCTATTTATGGGCTTTCCCCTTTTGACCTAACTACAAATAATCTGTTAGCAATGTAAAAAGCTAATTGTAGATTAGAAAATAACAACGGCTAGTTAAGCCTATATAAGCATATGTTATCATTGTAAATGACAATTCAATCAATATAAAATCAATTCATTTTACATAGTCCTTTGCATTAAGGATAGTTACCTCTGCAAAAGTGCCTTACAAAATGAGGATCTTGGTATGTTTTTACTACGAAAATAAGTCGCAAAAAACAAAAGTACCGAAGAAATGAACCTATAGACACCAAATTAATCTCATAAAAAAAAATTAGTTAAGAACCAAATATGCATGGAGGAAAATTCTGTGATTCATTAGGAAGATAATATCTCATAGGAAGCGCTTGGGGAGAAAATGATAGCATATCCAATGTATTTTTTTTTTTTTCAATCAGTGAGCTCAGAAGAATTGATGACTCTGCCCAATATTTTCCAATCCATTTAATTCAAATTGTAGTACTAAATACTAACTACTAAATAGTTTCCTAAAATTATTTATTGTGTGTATATAAATTATGGAAAACATATAAGATTTATATAAATATAAACTAAGAAAATAGATTAGTACAATAACGATAGTCCCATGATCATGTACATACTCATTTCTAATTATAGTAAATTTATAAGGTTGGAGTCTAGTTGAGCAATTGCTTGTACTTGAATAACGAAAGCAATTATATAATATTAAGTCAATAACATAAATAACAAAAACACCAATGACAACACTAGCAACAATGTCAACACAACAAAAACAATTAAATCAACTTCTTTGAACAACAACAATAAGTTGATGGCAACTCCAATTATCCATAATTAGTAACTTTGAATAAGACAAGTATTAATGAACTCATTATTTTTGAACATGTCACCAATTACTTGCACAAAATGTGATTTTTTGCCTTACTTTTTAAAACAACCTTTCAAATGTAATTTCTAACACCAAAAATTGTTTTAGGGAACTTCTCAACCGGATCGCTATCATATATAAATATCGATCCACGTAACATTCAATCACTGCAGCAATTGATTGTGCAATTGCATACAACCAACTCAATCTTGTCATGCAATCGCATTCGACCCAAGTCCTTGCAAGACTTTTGTGTTGCTGACAAGCACTCTCAAGGTACACATATCATTTACCACACATTCTTCTTTATGGTATAAATTTAGCCGATTTTTTTATTAATCGAAAATAAAAATAAAAAATATCGCGATAGGGTGTCGTTTCTGTTGGAAATTCAAATATAGGTAAAACGGGATCATTTATCCCGTCCCACGGGACGTGATAATTTATCCCGTCTCACTAATTCAAATTCGTAACCCCGCTAACCTAATTAACTAAGAAAAAAAAATTGTGGGACGGGTTAATCTATCCCGTCCCACATTTTTCCCTCTGTTAACTTATTAACTAAGAAGAGAAGAAACAAAAAAAAAATTGTGGGACGGGATAGATTATCCCATCCCACAAATTTTTTTTTTTTCTACTTAACCTATTAACTTAAGAGAAAATTAGCAGGTTACGGATTTGGATTTGTGGGACGGGACAAATTTATCCCGTCCCGTGGAACGGGATAATCAATCCCGGTTTACCTAGATATCAAAATTTCACCAAATCGATCCCCTTTCGCGATATTTTATTTATTTATTTTTGATTAATAAAAAATCGGTAAATTTAGACCAAATAATTTACTCCATTGATTGTTTCAACTTTTAAACAGCCATGTTGGTGTTTCAATAGAACAGAGCTTTGATAAATAATATGACCTCTATCTAAATAACATTTTACCATTGAATTGAAACACCAATTAGATTATTTATTCATTTATATTTTTGTGTGAGAATTGAATGCAGTGCTTGTAAATGGTTTTGCCTGCAAAAATTCAGATGATGTGAATCCAAAAGACTTTCTCTTCTCTGGTCTTGACAAATGTGACTCTAGTTGATGTACATAAGCTTGTTGGTCTTAACACACTTGGCATCTCAGTTGCTCGTTTTGACCTGGCACCCAACGGTGGCCTTGTGCCACCGCACATCCACCCTAGAGCAACCGAAGTGCTTACCGTTTTGCAGGGTACTCTCTATGTTGGATTTGTGACATCAGCCTCTAATTTTAAGCTCATTGCTAAGGTGCTAAACAAGGGTGATGTGTTTGTTTTTCCTATTAGACTCATACGCTTCCAATATAACATTGGTCGAGTTTCAGTTGTTGCATTTCCGGGACTGAGCAGCCAAAATCCCAGTGTAATTCCCGTGGCGAAGGCTGTTTTTGGTTCAAACCCTCCGTTTAAAATGAAATCTGAATTCAGATCCAACAAGGCAAGTGAATTCAGATCCAATGCAACACCTGACCGTGTAAAATGAAATCTGAATCATCCGTTTCAATCTAGCACAAATCTCAAAACAATCCTCCCTATATTCTAAATCACTTGAGAGTAGGTCCGATGGACATCGGACCTACTATGGTTCAATGGGTTTAATCACTGTCGATTTGCTTTAAGATTTGCGCGTAACGCTTTAAAATTCGTGCGTGTCTGTTTCAATTTTCGTGCGCACAAATATTAAATTAGATCGGACGGTCATCATGCTCGTTGAACCTAAAAGTAGGTCCGATGGATATCGGACCTACTCCGTTCTCATTCTAAATAGGTACCGAATTGATTTTGACTCGGCTGACTAAGAGGATATGGATTTCAAGACAAGTAACGTCACACACAATAATGGCCCCAACTGTTACAGAATTTTCTACGAGAATATATGAAATGGGTCATACATAACGGTGAGGATGACCCGTTAAATAATATAAACGAGATGCATGTGGAAAGGTGAAATCACTATGCTAAACAATTATTCTTACTTAAGAATTTTACGTAACATATATATCATTCCTCTTGTGCAACCGAAATAAATATTTCAATATTAAAACAAAAGTATTGCTAAAATAATTAATAAAATATTGAAAATGACAATTAATTACAAGTAAGAATATAATTCTTACTAAGGAGGATCAAGCGGGCTTCACGGTAATTTGACGTTCAAGACATCGTTGAACTGCTAGATCACTTGATTCACTTCAAGAGATTTTTTAGATTTTAGAAGTGACCTAATTTTGAGAACGTTGGATATTTGTTTAAAAACCACGCGCATCGCGTTACCTGTGATAACTGAGGTAGTAAATAGAATTCAGATCCTCTCCGGTACTGTAATAGAGAATATTTTACAATTACTTAATCTGGACCGTTCTTTTTAACTTGGCACGAATCTCAAAGCCCAATAATACTGCCCCTCTGTCAGCTCGAATCTCAAAGCGCTGAGAGTTAATCTCAAACCGTACAGTGAAGGGAATCTTTTACAGTAATGGAGAGGATACTTGTCCGTAGTAAATACGCACTTGCCCGCAGGCCGTAGGAATTCTTTCGTCTGAGTTGACTCAAATTTTGAGTTTAGATGGACCATCCGATTTAAATCCGCACGAACAGTAATGATCCCCGTGCATACAAGCGCGGGGCGTACTGGGCCCAAATTCTGATCGGCCGGTCCGGAGCTAAACACAAACGGTGCGTTATTGCAGAGGATAGGACTCGGGGAGCAACGTAATCGTATTCGTATAATCGTATATTACGATCGTAACGGCTATTTCTCATTTTTCAAATTTATTCTTCGTTTGCTCTCTCTCCATTTCTAACGAATACCTCTCCTCTCTCTCTCTCTAATATATTTTTGCATTAGGAATTCTAAACTAGTGTTCATGGATTCTCCAATTTCCGAGGAGAAGAGCCCGTCAGATCTTGGGGCCTCCGTTAAAACTAGTGGAAGTGGGAGAAAGGTATTGCGTTTTTTTAATTAATTTTCTTGATTTCCAGCGGTAAAAGGGGAATATTGTCAATCAAAGATAGATTTTAGTCACGTAATTGAGCAATTTGAGGGTTTATATTCGAATTTCTCAACCTCCGTCAGTAATTTGAAAAACCCTGACTTAGGGTTTCGCCAATCTAACTTCTATCCCCATTATTTCACGAGTTCTTGACTACCAGTTTAAAAACTCATAATATTACTTCGTGGTTGAAATTATGGTTCTATTCTTATATTTTTTTTATAGTGATGCCATAACTGTTCAAAACAATAGCCTCTTATGGGAATCTGGTTGGAATTTTCCTCATTCTTCGAGTCGACACAAATTTAGGTTTAGGAATAAAATCTCTCACTTGCCCTACCCCCCCCCCCCCCCCCTCCCGCGGCTCGAGTACAAAGATTCCATGATCTTGAATTTGCTTCCTTTAAGAGAGATTGAAAAGGTGTTCAAATTTCATTATTCCGATGATCTAATGCAATATTTCCAGCATCAGGTATCAGCAGACAAAAATTAGGAATGACAAACTTTCCCTAGAGAAGGCCATTTTGTTTTGTTATAATTCACTATTGCACTTCATGCTAAAAAAAATGATCAAATCTGGAGTGACAAGTGACTTTTCCTTGTAGAATAGCGAATTGAAAGATAAGAACTCAAAATGGGGAATGAGTCCGATGTACAAAAGTTCACAAATAAAGAAGCGCACTAGAAGAAATGGCTCACCTGTTTACTGGTTCCCTCCCAAGAAGAATGAATCATATCTGAAGAGGAAGATCAAGCATCTCCAGGTTTTGCTCGCTTCATCTACTATTTTCTCAATTTCATTTACTTTATGTAAATGCTTTTAAATTTTTGTACTTGTATTCTGGAGAAATATTAGGGATTTTGTGTGTTTGGAATAAGCTTCTTTATAACTATGGCGGTACAAATAAACAACAACAACAACAAAGCCTTTAGTCCCAAACTATGGCGGTACAAATAGCTTACATAATAGTTCTTGCAATGGACATGAATGCACCACAAATGTACCAGTCCGATCTTTATGCATATTAACTGAATGTAATGTGTGTTGTCATATGATCACTGTTATTACAATTTATTTTACTGCTAAGTACGTTAACATTTGTTTAATTGTAATTTAGTTAGTTTTGTACAGCACGTAGTAATTAAAAGCTTCTGTTTCTGCAATTTCTTGTATGTCCTCAAATTACGTCAAGAGCATCTCTAATACCACCTCTCCCCAGATCTTCAAAAGATGACCAAACTGCATTCACTGCCTTCTAATTAAATGGGGAAACAGGGAGTAGTTTGGGTAACTTTTGAAGAAATTAGAAGAGGATATATGGTGATATTTTTCCTGTTCCCATTCATTTAGGTATAGGAGATATTTGTCATGTAGATAAGAAAATTTTGTTTTAATTTAATGGAATTATTGCACCTAATAAAACTTTTACATTTTAATTGATGTATATCTGAACAATTTGTGTAGGAGGCTGGTGGCATGAATTTGTCCCTTGACGAGACACTTGAGAATTCAAATTTGCACTACACAAGACTGACGAGAGAAAAGATTGCAGCCCAAGAGGCAGCTAGAAATGCCATGGAGGCCCGTAAATTGGCCATGGTGGAGGCCTCTTGGTGCCGCATCCTCAAAGCAGCCAGGTGAAAGTATCCTTCTACTCTTTAGTACTTGTCAGGTTGATACCAAAACCATGTAGAATATTTAATGCCAGCACTTATTGAAGTACTTTGAACCATGTCAGCACAAGTACTGGTACAGCTACTGATCAGGTTCAGGAACCCTTGCTTCTGAAATATCTCAGTACTTGTGGTTGTCACTTGTCAGCTGCCTAAACCTACCTATTAATTATGAATAACAGTGCTCGTAGCAGTTTACACTCAAATTATTTGTTGGTATTAGTATTGGTACCTTTCAGAAATTAAACATGATATTATTCAAGCTCCAATACCAGAAACCTCCAATTGTCATTACATATTGCCATTACACATCAATCAATTCTCTTTTTTTATCTACAGAATAAAAAGCATAGAGGCTGAAATGGAGCTTGAAAAGGCCACAAAAGTGGCTACGGAGGCCTTTGAATCAGCTCGAGAAATGGGTGTGATGATGTACGATCGCCCCGACCCTACCCGAAAAATAGCAGGTCCTACAACAAATCATCAACCTGGCAAGACACCAATCCATCATGAATTTGAAACAACCTCTTCTCAGATGGGGAGAAAATCCACTTACAAAATTACTGCTTCATTCGAAACAGCATTTGAGGTTGACCGACAGGTGGCAGCTGCAGTAAAGAGGGCACTTTTACAGATCACAGTCAAGGAGTCCAAGGAGCTTCTTTGGAAAATCAGTCAGAACCCAGAGGACAATGAAAAGGGTACAAGCTTATCAGAGGTGGAATTTGAACCCGGTATGGTGGATACAATGCTAGTGAGGCTCAAGGGGTTAAAAGAAGATGAGATTGCTTCTTTGGCTGAGATAGTGGCCACGCGTGGTTTAAATGCAGCCTTGTCAGAGGTGGACGCTGCTAGGTTAAGTATAGATGAGAGGTACAAACTTGGTACAAGGTTTAATGAATGTGATACGAGGAAGAAAGAGGTGGACGTGCAAGCAGTGCCAAGTCTAGACAAGTTTTTGGTGAAGCACATGTCCAAGCTCGAAATAGAAGTAGAAGAAGCAAAGAAAAACCGGGGATCTGCAGTTGGTAAAAACAGGCTATTGGGTTCTGACACAGTAGTGGATTCTGTACCCGGTTTAGGTAGTATCCTTATCAAGCGCATGTCAAAATTGGAAAGGGAGGTGTACGAGGCCAAGAGGAATTCTTTTACCAGTACCGTCAATCCTCTATCAGAAAAGGATTTAAATGTGTATGACAATAAAGAAGTGTCACGTAATACTTTGGTCAAAAAGAGAAATGAGGATGTGGGCTCACAACCAGGCTTGGGAGAAATTTTATTGAAGCACAAATCGAAAAAAGAGAGAGCTAAATTGAGCGCTTGTTTGACCGAACAGAAGGTAGAAGAATCCAAAAATCAAATTGAGGATAGGAGGAAAGCAAGAGAAAGAGAATTGATGGAAGCATGGGGAGGTTTGAGCTTGGCAAATTCAATGCAGCCTCGTCTCTCAAGGATTGAAAGAGAAAAGGTATAAAGTGTAGATATAAGTTAAATTCTATTGTACTTGTAAAGTGTAAAGATGTATCAATTAATACATAAACCAACAAAAATTGAGAATACTGATGACAGGTTTTAGGTGCTCTCAATTATTTTTAATAATTTTTTTTTTGTTGACAATTTTAGGTGGCATGGAGGAAGGAGCAGCAGAAGCAGGGTGCTATAGGGACTCTCCAGTAGCTATTATTCTAATTTTGTTCATATTTATCTTTATCAAATTCAAATGTTTAGAATCAGTATTTGTACCAAAATAAACATTGCTGTTCAATATAAGTCGAATAACAAAGTAGCAAACTGTAATGCTACTAAAAAAATGCTTTAGACCTTTCTTTTCTGGCCATTTCTTTTCATAGTTCCGAGTATAACTAAGAGCATTCAATATGAAGGAAAATTTTAACAATTGCCGTGACAGTTGGTAAATTCCTATTAATATTCAAGATTAGTTTAACTATCAATAGACAAAAGGTTGATAATATACCTGAGAAGATTGTCGATTCAGGACCGTTTATTCTCCCTTTTTTTCTTGTTCTTACTTTTGAATGTGCAACGAAAAGTAGATAATGGAAACATGCTGAGTGTAATTACATGTTTATATTTTGAACTGCATTATGATTGAACTCATTACTTCAAATGTTGGGTTTCTTTTAATGATAATTGATGACTTTCAATTGACAATGTCAAAAAGAACAAAAATGATCAGATCTTCCAAAAGATTCAGTACATGGCAAATACGAAAGTTTTTCATCTGAGTAACTGTATATTTCCATAAATATAGAGGGATCATTGTCAACTTGTATTTATTTTGTGTAACTTGTATATTAATAAATTTAGAGGGATCATAGTCAAATCTCTGAAAGGGACATTCAAAAGTTTCTCCATTTCTCTTCTCAAATCACAATTGTTTCTTAAAATCAGCTTGGAGCATTTTGTCTTCTTTTTGTCCCTCAAATTCGTAAAGAATTTATGTTTCTTACAAAAAATTATAGATAAAATATATTAGAAAATCATTCTCACTCGCACTTAAAACTTCAACGAAAGAAGCTGAAAACTTTAGAACTGGACCTCTGAGTATACTTTTTATCATCTCAGATAAAAACTTCGCCTGTTTTCGATCTCCATTAGAAGGAAAAAGACTACTGAGCGTAAAGAAGTCAAAAAACATGCAAAAAGGGCATGGGAATGGGATGGAAGGGCCTTTTTCCTTTTAGACGCATGCATGTCTTTTTTCTTCTTCTTTTTCATCTTTCAACTCTCTCACAAAGATGTTGGTTATTTTCAAGACACTATAATATATAGTTGACTATTTGTTTTTAACAAAAATTACTTTTGGTTACTTCTCTCCGTGATTTGTAATGTCAAAGCATGGGCGTGCATAATCTATTTCTCTCCAAATATTAATAATCTATGCTCAGGTGACTTGTTAATTTTTCGCCATTGGAAATTTCATTCGTTGTGCTGCATGTTAGCCTCGTATATGGATCAAAATTATGACAACTAGATAACAAAATTAATTGGTACTAAACATCAACCATTACCAAATTAGCAATTAACAGATATGCCAAGCTTGCCAGATTGCCAGGCTTTTTTCATTCTTACCATGAACAAAGGAAAAACAATAAAAAAAAACCTCAAACTAAAAGCACTAAAACTAAAACACCACAAGAAACAACATTAATTAGTACAACTTGAAACTATCCTATCATGTCATTCTAAGGCTCAAGCATTGCACAAACCAAGGCGGGTTCTTTATCTCGTCGAACGACCGCACCATGACATGATCTGTGACAGGAAGCGGGACCCACTCGTGGTTTACGGGTCCACCAGACTCAGTCGAAGAAGAAGAAAAACTACCGCCCGAGTCAGATGCCAGAGGCGTGCCTTCTCTTTTCTTTCTGGTACAGCCAATAGCCAGTGTAAGCTCCAGTTCTGTTTCGTGTTCATCTTGGGTGCTCACTATATATTCGTCGGCTGGAAGTTGGAGGTTTAACGCTCGGCGCGGTTTGCTGTGGTGATTTGGTGGCGACATGGAGCTCCTTTGCCTTTTAAGCTCGTTGGTGGATTTCACATCTCTCATTAGTTGTTTTTGGATTCTGTATAGGCGGTGAAGTTCATGAACCTAAATTAAGAGGCACAAGCAAAATCATGAGAACAGTAAACTGAACCTGTAATATGAAATCTACAATGTACTGAATAGAATTGCACCCTTGCAAAAGGGAAGGGGAAGAAAATGAATCCTGTATGAAATGTCTCTTAATATATTTTCTACTTGTTCTCTATTTCCAAATAGTACAATAATATTCTTACAATACCAAATTTAAATATGTATATCATATGCTTCTTTTCCGGTATGGTAAAAAAATATCCCTAACTGGTCCCTGCTCCCTCCTCACCGTGTTGATTGAGGAGCAAAAAAAAAAAAAAAAATTGACAAGTAACCAAGGACATTTCCAAAGAACAAAAGGAAAAGATATGACACTTTCAGTATTTAAAAATTGCTTTGTCTTTTTTTTTATGAAAATTTTGCTTTGTCTCGAAACTAGGTGTGAAAAAGTGCTTTTGCTGCATACTATTAAATTTTTCAGTAACTATGGTGAAATAAAGTGACTTTTGTTATGAAGTTTGTCTAAAACTAGTTGTATTGTCTGTCACAAGCCTTCCAAGTTCCAAAGAGCATTTTCTTCAGCCAACCTTTTGAAACAGTTTTAGTTTTGATTTTTCAATTGAGTTTAATGCTGGTTCAATTATTTAAAGCAAGCATTAAGTTATTCATTCTTAACTATTTACATAAAAATATTTATAAAGTTTTGTATGTTTACCTAAACTTTGAACATTTACAATGCTATAATTATGGTTCAGGAAGAGTGATAAATTTTTCTTTTGATAATGAATTATAACTATAACTATAATGTAAATGGAGCATAACTAACATTTGTTTCATTACATTACAGCATATTATTTTCTAACCTCTGTTTCTCTGTCCAAATGACATGCTAATTAAAATTTCCTTATTTCCTTGTAGTTTGTTTGTTGAAAAGGCAAACTATGATATGAAATTGTGGGAGGAAGTTTTTACGCTTGTCAAGTCAGAGAAATGAATATTGGGTGCTTCATGCAAAAAAAATTAATAAAAAAAAAGCTTCATATGTGGTCTTATTTTATATGTAAAAAGTTAAAGCACTTAATTTTTAGAAAAGAAAGATACCTGTTGTCTGAAGGTTTCTTCATGCTTGATCATGGCCATCTTCATGAGTTCCTTATCACACTGCTTCAGGAAATGCTCCATCTTGAATTGCAATTCAAATATTTAAATTTGTGCAATGTATCTCTGTTTCTCAGTTTCTTTCCTCCTATATGATTAAAGGCTGATTGAATATTGTCGACACAACACCCTCAATTTGATCTTATCTGCATATAATAGAACTTGAAGTCGTCAGTAACAAATAAGAAATTTTGAAAAGAATGCTAATGCTTTGAAAAATTCTCAGAAAAATAACTTTTTAAAATGAAAGGAAGAGAAAACAATTCCAAGGTGTATTAATGGCACACCCATTCTAACTGAGATACTGTGATACAAGCTATCATTTACGCATCATCACAAGAGAATAACCATTATATTCTCATCATATATCAGCCAGAAAGAAGGATACATGAAAAATGTAACTCTATCTCACCTTGGTTTATCTCCTTTTAATGAAAAGTTCACTTTCTTCTCTCTAGTGGTTTCTCTTCTGCTTTGGAGAAAGAAACAAGAAAGCTAATGCTTGCTCTCTACAAAACACACAATTCTCAAACGGAGTACCCCGCATTTAAATCAGTTCCAACCCCTCTCTACAAAGAATATAATATTTGGCTCCTTTTGTGCATGCCAAACAAAAATCCCAGTAGAGTCAGCCAATAGGACATAAGATGAGAATAGAGAAGGGGCAATAATATGCCCCACGCAGAGCAGACAATGTACAGAGCTTTTTTTTTTTTTACAGGTAACAAATGGATACTTGCTTTGTTAGGTTTTCAGTTAATTAAATAAGGTAACTAAGAGGGTAGTATTGGATAATAATGGAGCACAATTCTGACAGCTAAACCAGTTGCCATCATAGTCTCACATGTGCTCCCTAATTCTCCTATCATTAGACATTAAATTCTCACCTCTTTCAAAATGAATGTACGTATGTATACATCACATAAATGATTTCATTAATAATACCTTATGTAAAGTATGTGCTTAGTTGTTACTTGTTTCTTTGTTTCACATGTGGTGTGTTTAGGTAATTAGATTGAATATATTACATTTCTAAAATGGTCCAAAGAAAAATAAAAATAAAAATAAATGGGACCGGAATATTGACCCGCCATATCAATATATCATGTGAGAATTTATCAATCTGATTAGTTAAAGGTCTGATTTGGAATGTTTGGAATTAGAAACTAACCGAGAGAAGCAAGAATAACTGTTACCGACAGAACCAAAATGCAAAGGTGGTCATATGCTCTTATGTCATATCTGTAGCTTTGACCACTTTTTGATTTTACGATGATGTCATTGGACCCAAATTTAAGGCTCTTGATCGGACCCATTTCAGTGGTCCATGCCCCCAGTTCATCCCATACCGGATCTGTTTGTAGTCTGGCCAGATCGTTCCTGCCTTAAATTTTAAAAAGGGTAAATTTCTTCGGAGGTCACTCAACTTTGCTTTTTGTCACGAATTGGTCACTCAAGTTTGATTTGTCCTCTGAAAACCACTGAATTTCGTATTTGTTCCGATTAAGTCATTCCGTCACTTTTTCCATCCAAAAAGTTAACGGATCTGACGTGGACGTCCAACTCACCATTTTCAAAAATTATTAAATCATTTTGACTTATTTGGGTACAATTTGGAGATACCATTCTATTACCATACTTTCCCTCTTTCTTTTTCTTTCCCTCTTCTTCCCCAGACTCTTCATTTTCAATTTCTCCTTCGTACTTTCTTTCTTCCCTTCTCTGTCACCTGATCCAGCGATATTGCCTTATTTTACTTTCCTTTCTTACCTTATTTCCTCCGTACTCTTCTTTCGTACCTCTTGTTATATGTTCTTCCTTATTATGATCGAAAATTGTTTCCTCTTAAACCCTAATTTCATCCTCAACAGAAAAATTCAACAATGAAGCATCGAAAACACTTAAATGTGTGGCCTATTTACGGTATGATGACTTATCTGTTATACTCTTTTTTTTTTCTTCTAATGACCAGTTGATCACTTCTGTCCTTTTTTAATTTTTTTTTTTAATTTGGTGAACGCAAATAAGGTGCACAAAACTCTGTTTTGACATATATACTTAGTCAAAAATTGAACCAAACCCATCATTAATTTGTTTTAAGCACATTTGATTATGTAATTTGTATTTTCACTTTTCTCACGAGATTGATTTTCTTGGAGCCATTTGTAGCACCATGCTATGGTAAAATTTCTACTTATGCTCTACTGAATTTTGCATACGTCTTTTGTAGGTCCAGGTGAGCAGAATTTATTTACATGTGAAGTGTATCGTGGAGGAACCATTTATACAGATCATAGAAGAATTAGATACACTGGAGGTAAGAAGGATTACTTTGACTACTTAGATGCTGATGAAATATCTCTAATTGAATTATCTACAATGGTAGAAAAACTAGGATATTTCAAAAAGACTCCTATTTGGTGTAGAGTAAAGGGTGAGGAGAGCATTAATCCAAAGTTGTTAGGGTCTGACCAAGAGTTAATGACAATAATTAATAAAATGGAGGAAAAGAACAGGGTGTTAGAGTGTTTCTTAGACCACAATGAAAATAACGGGTTTAGTGCAATTCAGGATGAGATTTTACATGGTAGAAATGTAGTGGTTGTTGAAGACGAAGTTGATTATCTTATTGACAATAGTCAAGTTTATAGTTATGGTAGCGAAGAAGATAACGATTTTTATGATCCCGATAATGATATTGCGGGTGATGATAATGATATTAACTTTGAGTTGAATGTGACATATGGAATGGAGAGTTATTTGATGGTACCACAACACTTCGAAACAGAACATGCCGAACTAGAAGATTCTGACTATGCTCCCTCTGACGAGCTACTAAGTGGGAATGAATCAGATTATGAGATGGGAAGTAAAACAAGGTATCCCGAGTTCAATTCGATAGTTGATATGGCTGATCCACATTTCCAAGTTGGTATGATCTTTGATTCTTTTAAAGAGTTTAAGCAAGCAGTGATAGAGTATGCAATTAAAGTAAGAAGGAACATTCATTTTGAGAAAAATGATACTAAAAGAGTTAAAGCAGTGTGCAATAAGGGTTGTTCATGGATGATATGGGTCTCACGATTAAGAGAAGGGATTGAAAATGTACAAGTCAAAACCTTCAATTCTTCTCACACGTGTGTTAATGAGCACAATATAAAGTTTCTGACTGTAAACTGGCTTGTTGGTAAATATCTTCAAACATTTAGAGCTGATCCGACATGGTCCCTAGCGGGTCTTATAGACCGAGTTCGTAATGATCTGTATTTGGAAATTACAAGACATAAAGCTTGGAAGGTAAAGTCAAAGGCCCTCAAAATTTTAGCTGGCAATGAAGAAGAGCAATATGCCAAATTACATGACTATGCTCATGAGCTAATAAAGACCAATCCTGGGAGTACTGTAATCTATGATCTTAGGTTACAAGTTTTTAAGAGAGCATATGTTTGTCTTGCGGCATGTAGAGATGGATTTCTAGCAAGATGCAGACCAATAATCAGTCTGGATGGTTGTTGGTTGAAAGGTAGATATGGCGGTTGGCTTCTAGCTGCAGTGGCAATTGATGCTAATGATTGAATATTTCCTATTGCATATGCTATTGTAGAGGGTGAAAATTTAGAGAGTTGGCGCTGGTTTATGCAGCTCCTTGCATCAGACATTGGGATTGTGAATAGTAATGCATGGACATTCATGTCAGATAGGCAAAAGGTACAAACTTTGTTATTCTTTCTTTCTTTAAAATACTGAATCTTATTATGTTATATTTGATGTCACATAGTAACTCATTTTGTCTTAATATTGATTCAGGGTCTCGTACCAATTCTTAATACCCTTTTTCCTGGCGCTGAGCATAGGTTTTATGTACGTCATATGTACCAAAACTACTTTAATGCTGGACATAAAGGAAAAAACCTCAAGAATCATCTTTGGATGGCTGCAATGGCTACTCATGATGTTGATCACAGGAAGTGGATGTCTAAACTTAAAAAGTTGTCACAATCTGCATATACATGGTTAGCAAATAAGCCGGCCAGTGAGTGGTCTAAATCACAATTTTCTACTAGGTCCAAGTCTGATATGTTGCTAAACAATTTGTGTGAATGTTTCAATAAATATATTCTTGATGCAAGAGACAAGCCCATCTTAACCATGCTAGAAATGATAAGAACCAAACTAATGCGAAGACTTCAAGTGAGAAGAGATGAGATGAAGAAATACAAAGGTCATATATGTCCTAAAATCCAAAAAAAGCTTGACAAATGCAAGGATGAATCTATCAAGTACACAGCCATATGGAATGGTGGTACTCATTATCAAGTGACGGGTCCTAGTGGGCAGTTTGTTGTTAATATAGTTGCGGCTTCTTGTTCATGCCGCAAATGGGATTTAACAGGTTAGGAAATTTAAAATGTTGAATCATAGAAACAATTCATTTGTATTTTTGTTTGCTTATTAGATGTTAATTATTTTAGGCATTCCATGTCAACATGCTTGCGCAAGCATGAGAGTTAATAGTTTGGTGCCAGAAAATTATATAAATGATTTCTACAAAGTGGAAACATTTTTTAGAATCTACAATCATATGATTACTCCTATGCCTGGACAAGAGTTATGGGAAGAAAGTGGTTTTCCAGAAGTGATACCTCCACCAGTTAATCCTCCTAAGCCCGGCAGACCTAAGAAAGTTCGAAAAAAGAATACTGAAGAGTTAGAGAACAATCGTGGAAATAAAATTTCCAAGAAAGGAGGAAAAATTGTCTGCTCAATTTGTCACCAAGCAGGTCACAACAAAAGAAAGCATGGTCCAAGGACAGATGGTGTCAACGATCCCACTATACAAGCACAAACTCAACCGACACAACAAACACAAGCTCCAACAACAAGAATAGATAAATTACCAGTAAATTAAATTTCAATTTCGTTTTATTTCACTGTTCTCTTTATATTAGCATTTTATTATTCTTGGAGGTGAATCTTCAAATTACATATCAGCTCCAACTGATTGTTTTTTCATTGGTTAATTTGAAGGTGAGAAGGAAAAGAGGCATAGATGCATAGAGCTAACTTTGATGTAGAAACATAATAGGTCTATTTTGATAGATAGAGATATAGAGCTATCTTTTTTGTGTATTTTGATAGATAGAGACATAGAGCTATCTTTTTTGTGCACCACCGAAAATACTCTATTTTGATATATGTTGGTGGTAGTAGCCTTTTATGAATATTTTATAATACTTAGAAATATAATGTTGCTATTGCATAATTTTATGTGGTTTAAGTTTAATTTGATTACCCTTAATATTGGAAAAAGTATCCTTGCTTCTCATGTGATTGATAATACTTGTAGGGACTAAATTGTAAAAAAAAAAATATTTAGTACCATGTCAGAAATGAGATTAGAAAAAAGTGACGGAATATCGCTGTTCGGAGCAAAACAAAATTACAGCGATATTTGAGTTTAGCACTTTAGCTTTGGCGCTGTTCAGAAGAGTTTAGGGAAGAAGAGGGAAAGAAAAAAAAAAGGAAAAGTATATATGGTAATAGAATGATATCTCCAAATTATACCCAAATAAGTCAAAATGATTTAATAATTTTCGAAAATGGTGAGTTGGACGTCCACGTCAGATCTGTTAACTTTTTGGATGGAAAAAGTGACGGAATGACTTAATTAGAACAAATACGAAATTCAGTGGCTTCCAGGGGACAAATCAAACTTGAGTGACCAATTCGTGACAAACATCAAAGTTGAGTGACCTCCGGAGAAATTTACCCTTTTAAAAACCTTAAATTGTTAATAAATATAATTTATTGGGCCCGATTGTAGTTTTTGCTGCAGCTACAATACGAGAAATAATAACGGTTTCATTGATACCATACTAAAAATGAATATTTTGTGTGGTAGCAAACTTTCAGTTATCAAAATCTTAAAAAGGTAAATTGTAAATATGTTTTATATGATTTAGAGGGGTTACATATTAAATTCGATAGAATTAAACTAATCATTGTTCGAATTATTTAATAGATGATTAATTTGTTTTCAAACCAGACCGATTCATACACAATATATATAAAATTATAAAAATATAGATTTATTGTTTTCTTATAAAAAAAACGGGTGAAAGATTCATGAGATTCAAAATTCAAATAGAATCCTTGTAAATATTAAATATAATTTTAGGTATAAATTAAATTATATAAGTAGGTACCGCGTTATGGGATGCAACACTCCAAATTAAAGTGTAAACTAATCAATGGGACCTCCATGAACAAAATCATACATTTTAAGAGGTAGATTTGAAGTACTTTATTAAACAAAGGTGGTTTAAGTTAAGCCTTATTCATCACTGAAAACAAGCAAATGACAATAATGCAAAGAGGAAATGGGGCACATGGGGTTGTGTGCATTATTGACATAATAATACAAATCTGCCCGTTACTTAGGGAAGAGAAAAGGCTTTATACCTGACAAAGCTTACCTCGGGTTTGGATCCGGTACAAAGTTTGTATGCGTCATAAATGAAAAGGGTTTTTTACATTTGTCGTTGGATTATCTAGGTCTAACTTTGTAGCCTTCTGTGTGTTCCTACTGATTTAAATGCACCGGTTCTTGGCATAGTGACAAATCAATAGTTCGGGTTCGGTTCGGCGAGGTCAAAAATTCGTGATTCGGATATAATTCGGAAATGATTTTTTCGCGTTTTTATCGTGAATAATTCGTCAACTCGCATTTTATACGTGTTTTATTCGCGAATAAAACGTATTATATGTTTTTCTGCGTTTTATTCGGAGTTCGGTTCGGTAACGTCGAAAAAACGAATTATATGCGAATCTTGTCACTATGGTATAAAAAATGGTGATGATTCGTCTGCGTTAAGAAAATGTGAAAGAACTAAGTCGAGAAAGATTGTCTAATCGAATTATTATCTGATTGAAATATATTTTGAATTGGAAAATATTGTGTTGATGTCGTTGTTTGTTGTTATAGATTGGTTTATTGAATCCAACTGTTAATTACTTTTACTTTATTATTAATTTTTTTTATAGAAGCTATCAAGTGTGAAGAATTATTTTTAATTAGTTTCAATATTTTAATATATTTTTCGGCTCAAACATCTTGAAATTTATGTTATGAGTATTTAATCTTTAGTGTAACTTTTGTATGTTGAAAATTTCAAAATAAATATATTTATAAGCTAATTTGTATTTAACGTATATATGATTTAATTTTTTTTATGGACAATGTTTGATTTAGACTTAATTTATGTTCGAAGCCATGTCACCTTCTTATAATGTAAGATAACATATGTTTGCTTTAGTATGAAACATGCAGAAAATAATCAAAGCGAGATGAATATTCAAGTTTTGTAATAAATACTAAGATATTTATATGGTGAGATTTAAATACTGATATTTGACTTAATGTGTCGAAATATATATACAAAAGTTTTAATGAAATGCGAGAGGCGGAGACGAGGTTTGTCACTAGGAGGAAAGAATGATTGATTCTGATAGTGGCGGAAGGAATACGATGAGGTATTTTTCAGAAATTATATTTGGTGTGATTTTTAAAATTTATTTCATATTGATAATTTTCAACAAAGATATCTGACAACATAATTTATTTCAATTAATGGATAATTCATACAAAATAGAAGTGCTAATTTTAAAATTAACTATTGTTAATTATTGCACTGAAAATACTAATTTACATCAAAAAAAGACTACCCAAAAACACTGAAAAATATTTATAAAAGCAACACAAAAGAACATGATACTAAATTAGTCGCAGAAGATCAAAGCCATGGTATATATTTTATCTTTCCATAATGTTGCTGAGAGGCCGTAATGCAGTATATAGTATATACTAGTCTCAGTGTCATTGGATAAGAATTAAGAAACCTTTGGAAATGAAAATGCAATGGATGGTGGGCCCAGAGACAAGACAGAGATGCACGCGTTGCTGGTAAGAGGAGGCACAACCGTACAAGTTAATGGGCCCCACTATGTGTGGCCGGAAGCACGAGTCTTCCCTTCCCGATGACCTCAGCTTGTCAGTGGCATGTATTCTCTGTTTGTTTGTTTCGTACAATTTCTTTCTCTTGAAACTAAAATGAAATGATTCATTGGAGATGGTTTCGAATTCTCCTTTGCTCAGTAGACAACCAGACATACTACACTTGTACATTACGGTACACCGAATATACTGTTGGTTTTACATTTAGAGTTTTTGAAAAAAAATATGGCATGTTATGTGTATCGTATTTATTTTTATTCACGTATCGTGTCATACTGTATCGTATCGTATTGAAAATGTTTCATTTTCGTACACATTTCTGATCATGGGCAGAGCTAGACTTTTGAGTTATGGAGGTCAAACGTGAATGAGAATTAATCATATAAATTTTTTGTGTTGCGAATGAAGATCAATTTTACAGTATCTATAGCATTTTATTTGAAACTTTATAGAAAATCGTATGTAAATATAAATTTTTTGAAATAAATAAGAATCAATTGACCTCTATATCTTGAACATGTATCCGTCCTCACACAACATTGGCACATCACCGTCTAACACACACAAGCACAAATCATGTCGAAAGACATGCACACTCTACCATATTGTGTCGTGTTTTGACAATTCACTATGGTTGAAAGGGGAGGTAACACAGTTGGCTAGGATAAAGTTTTAGAATGGTTGGTTACTCAAAAGTCAAGAGTTCGATTCTCCTTCACAATTTCGCAGCCTCTGCGAAGGTTTTCAAAAAAAAAAAAAAAAAAAAAAAGACAATTCACTATTGGTTGAAGCGTGATTCATTAGATATCTTTAGACCCAAATTTAACGGAAATTGGAGATTCTGGATATGTTTGGTTGCAAAATAAGAATAGTTAGAATAGTCAAATCAAGAATAGTTATTGTTTGTATTATTAGAATAGTCAAATCTCAAATTTCTTAGAAATAGTCTATTCTAATAAGACAAAAAATTTGAATTCATTATTTTAGCTATTCTATCCAACCAAATACCGAATAAGCTATTTCTAATTGTCTATTCTCAACCCAACCAAACATACCTCTAAGAATAATAATTGAACTGTTAATTTTAAAATATGGTTGGCAAAAAAATCAAATGAAGCCCGGCATGATTTGCAACAAATAACAAACACTTCAATCAAATATATTGGATTCCTCCAACAAACAAACTAGAGACGAGTCTCTATTGCATGATTATTTTAGCCGAAGGTAATAAATTATGACTTTCAACTTGTGATCACAACACGAAATTTAAAATAAAAATAAGCATCATTCAAGCAAATGTGAAATGTGTACACGCCATACAAACGCACGCGGCACGGTCTAGAAGGCTACTTAAATTCAGTGCCCCAAACAATTTGAAAAAGGTACTTTGTTCTTTGTAAAATTTTGTACTAATTAGCTCACCTCATTTGTCTAATTGTCTCAAAACCCGGATTATTAGATGTCATGATAGCGACCATAGAAGAAGATAAGGCTAATGATGGAAATGTAGACTCTAAGCAAACCCGACTCCTTTGAGGGGTCAAAAGTTTTGCTTCGCCTAATCTTTATGTTTATAAAATATTCTCAAAATATTTCCATTGTCTGGACTCTGGACCTACTGTTTTGGAAGGGTCCGAATCTGCTGCGATTCCGAGAGGGATCGCAGGATTCTGAAATTCTGAGATCAACGGTTGAAACTTTTCCGTGTGCGGATCTCGGAAATGTTCTAGAAAAAAATAAATTTTCATACACGCATCTCGAGAAAGACCAACAGTTCAGATTGGATCACAGGGTCCTGTGATTCCCCGAGAATCACAGCAGATTTATTTTCATTTTTGAATGGTCTAGATTTATTTTTATGATTTAGAAATTTTTGAAAAATAGTAATTTTGTACTTATTAAAAACAATAGTAAAAAAATTCAAAAAATACAAAATTTAATCGTAAAATATATTTCAATATAAATATCATACTGAGCAGTTTTATGTACTATATTAAATTCTTGGAGACATTGTAGCAATTTTCTTTGCCGTGCACAGGAGGTTTAAATATACATAATACATTAGATTAGAGTATAAATATCTCATATCTTTCATGTTTTATTTATGTTTTATATTTTTATTTTTTTCTAAGTCCGAATAGCCGGTATAACCTTTATATTAAAATTTGCTTGAAGTCCAAATTTTATATTTATAAAAAAAGAATTTACTATTTTTTAGATATATAAAAAAACATTGTATTTAAATTGTCCAAATTATTTAAAAAAACATTGACTTTGTACTCATGTAAAAAAAAGTAATTTTTTTTTCAAAAATGTAAAATTCAGTCTCTAAACACATTTTATTATGTAAATCATGTTGTAGATCATGTTGAACAGTTTGGATGGACCGTTTAAATTTTGAAAACAAAGATAAAAACACGAGCCATGTAAACCCTCTCAATATATTATCTATGATGAATAATTTGAATAATTATGCAAATAGTTGACGAATAAGTCTTTAATTTAAGGAGCCTGATAATTGCTCTCCAAACAAATTTCAATCTGTGCTTTCTAAGTCTTTCGTCTTTTTGGAATGTCGATGCTCGCTCATGTTCAAATATTTAAATAATTGTTTAAAATTTTGTAAAGTGTTACTCACAACTCACAACTCACTAAACTTTTGTCTACAAGTCTTTAAATCTTGAAATTGTGTAGTTCAACTTCTAATTATTTATGTTTTCAAGCAAAAAAAATAAAATATAGCAAAAAATGAAAGTTCCCTTTCACATACTTTTTGTTTTTCCTCTGATCATTCTCATCCATTTTTCTAATGATCGGTGACGAATTTTCCGAATCTAAAAATATATGAATATTTTCTAGATTTTCTCTTTTAAATGAGATCCATAAAGAAATATTTTTAAATTATTTTCGTGTTGCTATTTTTTTTTCAGTAAAAGCCCGTGAACACTTTAAATTCTCAAGTCTTTAATCACTGTCTACAACCATTTAAAGAACTCTTGTCAAGTCTTTAAGCCTCTGTCTACAACCATTAACTTATCATTTTTTTTATTTGTTTATTTTGTTTCACAAACCTTTAAACATATGTTTACAACTCTTTAATGTATTTGTGTCAAGCTTTTAAAAATCTGTTTACAACCCTTAACTTATTTAGATTTTTCCGCTACGCAGTCCTTTAAACCTTTGTCTACAATCATTTTAAAGTAATCGTGTCAAACATTTGAACTTTACATATAATTTATCAAAAAAAAATTACAGTAAAAATTTATAGGCACTTTAAATTTTGTTTCTCAAGTAATTAAACATCTATCTGCAACATTTTAAAGTAATTGTGTAAAGCCTTTAAATCTCTATCTACTTCTGCTACGAAGTTTATAGCGAAGGGGCAAACTCGGATCTCCCTTCAGATCAAGTATCTAGCTTATTCCTCTTCTCCTCCGATCTTTCTCGTTGCATCTCTCTCCAGAACTCAAATCGTACTCCACCTCAGCAGAGGCAGAGGCGGAGAGGAGAAGAGGGGAGGGCGGAGATGAGGGTGGAGAGAAGGCAGCAGTGGAGGAGAGATAGAAGGGAGAAGGGAGGCTTGAGGTTTAAATGTTTGATGAGCGAGGTATAAAGGCTTGTTGCGGGATTCAAAATTGAAAACTTGGTCAGAAACGGTTGAACTAGTTAGGAGACTGAGGCGAGAATGATAGTTTAAGAGGAGGGAGGAGTGAACATTATTATTTAATGATAGACAAACAATATATGTGTAAGAAAACGTAAGTTTGAAAATTTGAATGAATTTTTTTTACAGACATTATATAAATTTAAAAAATTAAACATTTATCTTTCTATCTAAATAAAATAGAATGCCTGCGTTGATATTCAAAATGTCCAAATTCGCATATATAGAGTAAATTTTCAAATTACCTATCGTTCAAATTTAAATGGCCCAAATGCCAACGCATTTCATTCTATTTTATAAATATTCATTCGTATTGAATTAATTAATTAATTTATTTTATGTCTATAAAAAAAAAAATCGGTACTTCTCCACGCGGGCAGAGTTATAAAAATACCAGAATAATAATTGTCCTTGTGTCCACGTGGCAGAGAGGCCGATGCTCTTGCAAGTGCAGCGAACGACGTCCGTAATGTTCGCTTTCGGCGAGTATCGAAAGGACGCTGTCGATATCTCGATGAAACACAAAAGAACACATCAACAACAGTGTAAAAAATTATGTCAGATAAACTCGCCCTATTCATAATCTCATCCCTGACTAGAGATGCTATCTGAGGGGAGCGCAGATGAAATACTAATTATATTTGAACTTGTATCCGAACAGTATTCGTTCGTTTAGACTGATTAATCGGCCGATTAGTTATTGACGGTAATCAAATTGTCACGGATTTTTTCGACTAATCGACTGATTATTTTCAATTATGACCGATTATTTCCGATTAATCGCTTGGCAGTACCATGTCCGTCCGAAGACCGCATACCGTTATTTACAACACTGGTCCGAATTTCGATCAATATATTTATTATTTTTCAAACAACAGTGTCAAGATCCGGATTCAGATATCACATCTAATAATAGACATCTGAGTTTAGTATTTTGATTCCGATTAGATAGATATCTATAACTTGTTTGTGAATTATTAGATCCGGTCCGGATCCGAAGCAAGTACATTTCACAAGCATTTAAGATTGTCGGCGTAGATACATGGGTACAAAATCAGAACTCTCACTTGATCTCTATTTCACAAGAATCTCAAACATATCAAAGAGCTGAAGGACCGGAGCGAATGGGGTTCTGATATGCATAAGACAAATTCGGCCTATTGTCGAGTCTGTATTTGATCGGTGTCAAAATTAGTATATTCGGCTTAGATTTATAAGACAATTTAAATTTTATTCAAATTTCGACACAAATTAAACAGTCTAAGTCGAATATTAGACTAAATTTAATCCGATGGCCATCGGATAATCGATATCGAATTGAGACTGCCTGAGTTTTTCTAAATTCCCCCCAATTTTCCCCAAATAACAAACTTTATGGGGTAGCTTACAAAATTTTGTCGGATGTAAAAAAAAAAAATTAGAAATTTTGTTGCCGACATGGAAGTTTTACTAAATAGTTGGAGAGACTCCGCTGTCATCTGTAATCATTTGACTTGCATAAATGCATAAATGCATGCAAACGAAATTGATGATATTCAGGAAAAGAAAAAAAAATTTACATCCCTTTTTGTTACAATGACAAGCAAGAACAGATTAGCAGCACATGCAAAGAAAACACTCAATTGTATGTACCTGTAGCAGTGAGAAAAAAAAGGGAGGCTAAGAACATATTGGATCCACCGCCTATGTTTGTAAACATTTTTCATGATAAAATGTCAAAAAGCGAGCACGCCGTGGAGTCAAGTCCCTTGGGGTTTGGGTCAAGCCGCACGGACCCATCACGAGCCTAATCTCTCTCTGCCTTTCATATATTTATTTAATCTAAGTTAGTGAGACAGTGAGGGAACCTCTCATAGTTTCATATTTGTTCATTTTTTATTTTTCCCCTTAAAAGACGGACTTAATGACCTCACAATTCCCCCTTTAAAAAGTTCTTACATGACATTTTTTTTAGCATTGTTTTGTTTGTTAGAACAAAAACAATTGGAGGTTCTTCACTGTGGGTTTTGTCAACCTTTTTATCATCTCTGAAACTCAATTGGACTATTCACTATTAGTATTTTTAAATAAAAATCTCTCTAATTTGACATGTTGCAAAGAATTTTTGTTAAACACCGAATTCGCGTCTCTTCCGTATAATTAGGGGTGTTCATCGGTTCGGTTCGGTTAAAACCGAAATAAAATAGACAAACCAAAATTTATTTCGGTTTTCAAAAATAGAACCGAACCAACCAAAGTAAATATAGCAACCGATTAAAACCGAACCAAAGTAAATTTCGGTTTGTTCGGTTAAACCGAACAAACCATTGTTTAGTTGAGATTGTTATAAAACAAGGCATTTACAGCTAACAAGTTGAGATTAATACACTGTAAATAATAAATTCAGCAATAATGTGAAACATTGTACCACCCATGTACCACACTGTAAAGATTAAATTCACAAGTTGAAACCACCCATGTACCACAGTGTAAAGATTAATACCCATGTACCACTGTAAAGATTAAATTCACTATAAAGATTAATACCCATGTTAAAGAAATCGGTCGGTTCGGTTATTACGGTTTTTAGATATTATAAACCGAACCATATTAAAGAAACCGATCTATATCAAAAATTGAACCGAACTGGACCAATTAAACCGAAAAAACCGAACCGTTTGAACCAAACTATTTCGGTTCGGTTAAAAACCAAATAAACCGGCCCCGATGAACACCCCAACGTATAGTGACGAGATATCTATAGTTCTATACTATATCCGATTTTTCTATTATAATAGCAACAAATTTGTCATGATATTATAGAAATTACTTAATTGTAGTGTTAGATTTAATTTGACCGTGACCATATAAAATATTTGCTGATGCTAAACCGTCCAATTAAATAGGCCATCCTGACATGTGGGCCTAGGTGTTGGCAGGTCTTGACGCCTGCACCAAATCTGTGTTGGGCCAGCTCTTGCTGTAACGGTCACGAGCCCAGTGGGCCTGGGTATTGAAAGGTCTTTCTTTGTCCCCAATCTGAATGAAAGCAACAATGAAATCTGATGTCTAATGTTTTATCATATGGACATTTTTCATAAAGCCCCTTTATAACATTAACATTTACATTAGATTATCAAGAACATTTTCAATTAAATAAAATTTAAGATGATATTTCTGTGAATACTGATATATAATATACAATTCAGTTGCTCTTGCCATACGTTTTAACTGGATACTTCTGCCAGGGAAACTAGAATTTTGATCAGGGATAGACAAAAATCTCTATGGTACAACTAAAAAGGAGAGCATATATGGTTACAATTTTTTTTTCGGTACATGTCATAATTTAGGAGTTTTCACATAGATTGATCAATTTCAAAATTTAATTGACAATCGGTACATATACAAATTCAAACGAATTTCTAACCTGCCTACTACCTTATGTTCAAATTATATTTCTAAAACGCAATTTAAAAAAAAAAATTGGTACATCAACTAAGTAACAGAGAACAACGAGCAGTTAAAAAAAATTAATACATGCATCAATTTAAAAAAAAATCTTAAACCAAGACTAGTTAACAAATTGGTACATCAACTAAGTAACATTTTAGAAAAATTGATACACTTTCTAAATTATAAATCACATTTAAAAAAAATTAGGATTAAGTTTAAAGGCGGTACCAATAAGCATAGGCACGGCTAGAGAAGGAAATTAGTCACGCCGTTACCAGTCACGTCACGTTACGTTACGTTTGTCGATCACGTGACGTGACTGTCCTCCACCGTCTTAGTCACATCACGTCATGTCATGTCACGTGACGCGTTACATGACCAATTTTTTTTTCAAAATTACATCTTAATTATAATTTATTTTGTAACATTTTCTTATTTTCTTATTTTTTGTACATTTTGTTTTATTTTCTTTGAACTAACTTAAATTCAAAACAATAATCAAACACGATCAGTCACGTCACGCGAATAGTGGTGTCACGTGTTGTCACAGCGTGACCACACGTGATGTGACTGTGCTCTATCATTTTAGTCACGTCACTTCACGTCATGTCACGTAAAAATATATTTTTGACACGTGCCGTGACGTGACCAAACTACGGCGTGTTAGACACATCACATCATATTTTTCCTTCTCTAGGCACGAAAGTCGATAACAGAGAGGCAAAGAGGAGAGCTTCTCTTTCGCGATCTCCTCCGTGTTTCTGAATTGAGCTGGTCAGGGGTAGGCAAATATAATTTCAAGGGCAAACAGAGATCCTTTTTTCCACTAGATTTCTATTAATTTTTTTTTTCAGAGGTAGACGACTGCCTACCCCCGTTACATGCTAGCTTCGCCATTGACTTCTACTTTTTAGCATCTAAAACTTGCAATAGATCCATCGATGGAGTCTCTCCTCTCTCCTCTCTCTAATAGATGAGAGGGGACAAATTTCAATTCTCCATCGACGATGATATGTTATGTTTGAACAAAAATAACCATACAATTAAAAATCATATATAAAGGATTTCTATGTTATAGTTAATTGAGATATTTACGACTGTTCATCTTGTTGATAAAAGTTGTATGTCTTCCACTTCCGTCAAGAATTTTAAGATGTTTTATATTTTTCACAGGCATCTATATTATTTATATTGACACTTTCATTATAATTTCAAATCTTTAGGGGGTAATTTTACTTGCAAGTTCAGTGATGTATAATAATTTCATATATATAAATATTTATTATAATGAAATTGCTTTCAAAATGTTAATTATGTTCGCAAAAGTATTAATTGCTATTCTTTCATTCATCATAATTTAATTTTTGGAATGTATGAGATTCTTTTTTTTCAATATTGAACGCTAAAAGCAATCAAAATTAAATGCATGAGTGCAATGCTTGTGACATTAACTTTTAAATTAATTTCAATTATTTCTATTCTAATTTCAGTATAATTTAATGAATGTAGTTGCTCTATATCTGAGAAAATAAAACCAGAGTTTCATGAGGGTGCAAATGCAAATAGGCAAGAAAGATAGATCGAATCTGTTTACAGCTTCTAATCCTTCTAAGTGGACAGCCTTTGTCTCCTATAAATTTTTATTTTCTTCATTTTTCTTCTGTTGAAACAAAAAATTGTTGTGTGGGGAATTTGGGAGGCCACAAGCAAGTTGTTTCTGTTCTAATTATTGCTTGATTAATTGGATATGAGATTCGGCCATAATTTAAGGATTATTTTGTCCGGTTCACCTAACACTTAATTTGTTGCTGGTATCGGTTCCTCTTGGCATTATCTCGTTAAAGCCTCCGAGAATATTTTGGGTTGCTTTAAAATAAATGTACATCTTTGGACCAAAAAAAAAAAAAATTATGAATATTTTTCTTCCTTTTGTTTGATAAACCGGTTATAAAAAACTTAATAGGGTATATTATATTAACAATAATTGTTAGATAAATATGACAATTTACACGTCCTTCCCCGAAACTAATTTTTTTTTTTAAAATGTATAGATATTATCTATGATTTAGATAGATCGTGTGTTAAAATTGATATAATTAATCAATCGTCATATGAATTTCAAATTCCACCAGTGTAAGAAATAGTCAGTCCAAATGATAAAGAAGATGTCTACAACTTTGGATCTTGTTTTCAACAAATTTTGATATTAGTTGTTAAGATTATTACATAAATTTAGGTGTTGATATTTGTATAATTATTATTTTTAAATATTATCTATGAATCTGTTATTTGGAGTAAACCAAAATTAATATGATATTGAAAAAGATTCATATAAAATATTATAGGCTGCCATCTAGATTCAGGTGTTAAAAGTTTGTTCAGTTTTAGTTTGAGTATCAGGTAATTTCAAAATTAGCAACTTCATTTTGTTGTACTAGCACAATATTATCTGGTATAAATTAATGCAAACAGTGCTGGTAGATTTTGACAATTTCAAAGCATGCCAAAAATATATAATTCTCATCAATGTAGAAAAGAAATTGAATTTCAGATTATTATTATTTTTTAATTGTCTTGGTTCTTCTTTTGAAGATTCATTTTAACTCTCATTGTAATCTTCTATTGGACTATATTGTTTCTTCTACAGTAATTAATATGTCATAACAACAGTCTCTTTGTATACAGAGAGACTGTTGGATTTGTAATCTTCTCTTTGTAACAATCTCTTTGTCATAACAACAGTCTCTTTGTCATAACAACAGTCTCTTTGTATATATGTTTCTCCAAATCCAACAGAGACCCTTTGTATGACAGTCTCTTTGTCATACAAAGAGATTTGTAATCTTCTATTGATGGTTACAGACTGTTGTTATGACATATGTTAATAGTTCACACTACAAAACTGAAACAAAGCAATATATATTGTGACCTGATTTGCTAATTTGTCACAGTTCGGTAACTCCTTCACTTTTCTTGGAAATGATTCTCAAAAAAAAACTTTTCTTGGAAAGCTCATTTATTACAAAAGTATAATAGGTAACGTCGTAACGACAAACGGGTCATGCCTTTACAAATCACATATGTATAATGAATAATATTCTCTGAGTTCTGAATTTCACCACTCTTACATAGCTCATTTACAAGAGTATTGTAGATAGGGTTGGCAAATAAGCCCGTGGCTCGTGGCTCGAGTGGTATCAGCCCGTGATTTGATCGGTAACAACTCGTTCGTTAGTGGACCGAGCTAAAACTAGCTTGCTCGCCACAGACTCGAGCCAGAATTAATGAGTTTGAGTTTGGCCTGGCTCGGCATGAGTCAGCTCGGGCATTAACGAGCTATTTAATAACGTAGTTTAATAGTTTAATCAGATCCGTTCACTTCAGGTTGGGATACTATGGTCTATATATGGATGTTATAGCTAGTGTTATGGTAATTGCAGGTTGGACTGTGCTTAAGTTGATTTGTAAATTTGTATAGAATATGTGTGATTAATTATAAACAACTAAGTTAATTTGTATGAATTTGTTTGATTTGGTATGCATGAATTTATTCATTGAACTATATTTGTATGAATTTAGGGATTTGATATTTTTGTAGGTATGAATTTAGTTGCAAACATAATTTATGGTAGTTGATTTGCTTAGTTACACTTGAATTAAGATTATTTCTCAATAATTAGTCATATAAATGTTATTTTGTTTTAGCTATAATTGATAAGATGTGTTATGAAAATTTAAAATATAACAGGAAATAAAATATACAAATTTATGAATCTACCAAGCTGGTAACGAGGCTCGGCTCGCTCGGACAAGTCACGAATCAGTCTTGAGCAGCAGTTTCAGCTCGGGATCTAAAATCCAAACCCACTCGCTCAGCTTGATCCACAAACAACTGATTATGAGTAAGGCCTAGCTCGCTCTTTAGTAGCTCGTTGCCACCCCTAATTGTCAAAGTTCTAATAGCGATTATAGCGCTATAGCTTTTAAGGTCCGAAAAAGCTATAGCGCAGCTATAGCGCAACCATAGCTAGTTATTTAGAATCATTATAAAAGAAAAATGGTTAATAGCGTTATAGCTTTTGAGGTCCGAAAAAACTATAGCGTAGCTATAGCTAGCTATATAAAACTCTGCTAATTGTAGATCACCATATTAACCTTATCACAATTGAAAGTCGCATCACCTAAAAAATCCAAGGCCTTCTCAGTTTCACTTTTGTTACACAGCCCAACTATAATAGCAGTGTAGATTATGACATTAAACCTTTAAGTCAATGAAATGAAAAAGTTATTTGAAGAAGTTTCATCTCTCTTTGATGATTTGAATTCTTTTTGTTGATTTGAATTTTCTCTGTTGCTTGGTTGATCTCTTTCTTGAATCTAATCTACTGAAAGTCCTTTTGATTTTCTAATTTCTGAAAATGCTAAAGTCATAGAGTTTTATATCTCTGATTTGAATAAGAAAGTATAGCATATTTAAATAAAATAAAAATAAGGGTTTCTTTGTAAAACTTGATCTTCGTCTCTCTACTCTGATCCTCATACAATTTTATTATTGCTTTTTTGTTATAAGATGTTTTAAAGATTGATGAATATAAATTAATAGATCAAATAAAGTTGAACTCAGATTCATTTCGCATAAATTCAACTTTAAACAATAGGGTCAATTTCATATTTGTTGTGGATTTCACGAAGGTCAATTTTAGGTTATATTTGGTGTGTATCAGATTCATTGATCCTTGTCAGTTTTTTATTCATGTCCATTCTATTATGCAAAAACTATAACAGTTTTGTAAATATCTAACACAATTGACATAATTTTCTACAGTAGTGAGAGCAACAAAGAAAGGAATAAGATCATAGAGTGAGAGCAACTGATCCACCAAAACAACCTCCCACCTTTTGAATATTGTAAATATTATCTTTTGAAACCCTCTATATGGTATATAAGAGGAGGGATCTAGTTATCACAATTTTGAGTTACAACAAAGTTATCGCAACTATTTTCTATATTTTCAAATTTCAAATCGTCGATCCAAACCGTTCAACATGATCTCCACAATAAAATGTGATTCCAGATCAAATTTTACATTTTTTTGAATTTTTTTACTATTTATTAAGATGGGTACAAAATTCAATGGTCTAAATTTGTGGTAACTTTGTTGTAACTCAAAATTATGGTAACTAGATCCCTCCTCGGTATATAATAACCCCAAGTAATAAAACAATAGAACAAAACTAAAAGGTAAGTACTAACTTCCTTAGTTTACAGCTAGCCTAAGATTCAAATTCAACAGCTGAGATTGAAATAGATAATATGTACCTCCTATATTGTTTTAATATAGTAGAGTTACAAATTACTTATTATTTCAATGAAGCGAGTTAGAAAAATGAGGTTACACTATTTTAATATTTTGTGTAATATTTTGTATGATATTATGTAAAATTTTTGTCCGAATATAGTTAAATTATAACTTCTCTTTAATGTGAGGCATCTGTCTAGTTCTTTTATTTTTTCCTTGATATGAACTATTAGAGCATCTACAACAAAACTTGTCTTTATTTTTTTTTTATTTTTTTTTTCATGATATGAATTATTAGAACATCTACATCGGCTTTTATATTGAATTTCAAATGACAAGCTAGTATTTTGTTTTTCACTTTTAGCGATGCGAAGCGTTTCCAATTATTTAGAAATAATTCTTATAAAGGGACAACTTAAATGCCCATGGTGACAAAAAAACCTCAGTTACCATTAATTCATACAATACTCGTCGTCAACATCTCCGAAGTTATTATCTAAGCTAAGTTCTCTCAGCTCGAAAATCTAATTCCGAATGGCGAGGAATAGAGTTTTGAACAAATGGGAGCAGCTGTGAGAGTATGACAGTTGTAGGAGGCGTCGCAGTGTGCCTCGCTGGAGCTACTTCGGCCTCGTTTGGTGACAGAATTTATGCTATTTATCGGATCTTTAAATGCTTAGATTTAAATTACTGTTTTGTTTTATTTTAATATGTATTGTATGTCATGCAAACACTATGGTTGGGTTATTTTTGTCAGGATATTAGCCGTTGGATAATGGGCAGGATAAGCTTGGGTTTTTTATGAGTTGTATGAACAATTTTGTTTCTATGATTATATATAGAAACGATGGTCCCTAAAAGCACTATTTAAGAAAAAATAGAATATAAATTGGAGATACTCTTATAAAAAAAGAAAGGTCACTATTTTCTACATTACTGATGTAGTGATTTGGAAAAAGATGTCTTACTCTTTACAATATATATTGCTGGATTGAAGATGCTCCTATCATTAATTACTTCAAAGTTAGATTATGTTTCAAAAGTTAATATGTTTTGCAGTGTTATTAGAACCAGACTGGTCGTTTCAACTTGAAAAAACCGGATACGGATGTCTTTCCGGTTCGGTTCGCTGAGAAAACCATATATGTAATCAAACCAACAAAATCTGTTTTTTACAGCTGGTTTTTAATGAAACCCATTAAAACTGTAGAGCCTATAAACCCGATTTTGCATTCTTTCCTTTCTCTTCTATGGTTAAAATGGAATTGAACGAAAATACAAAATTATTGGAGAAAATTTCCGGATTAAGAGAAATTATACCCTTTGCTGCACAAGCACCATCATCAGCTCAAGGTCTTAACGCTCAAGCTTCAATTTTCAAGCAAAAAGGCACCAAAGAAAGTTGATGAAGTTCATGCTTAGCTATTCCAAATTCTTGACCAAATGCTCAAGTGGTAAGTATCTCATCTAATTGGAGAATTTATAGTGAAAATGGCACATGAAAAGCTAATTTTTGACATACACTTGTTGAATATTTGAATGTTCGCAAGATGTTTGATGAATTGATCAAACCAAAATTTAGTTTTCACCCAAATTCAGAGGCATTTAATGGTTAGACCAAATATTTTAAGACTAAATTTCAGATTTACAATCCTTGTAAATGTGATAATATGTGGTTGCAAGAATATTTGTAGACGCAAAATCTACTATGGAGCAATAATATATAATGCTGTCTATATATGGGAGTTGGCTACGGTGCTACGCGTAGCATAGAAGGCCTCCGTGCTACGGCTCAATGTTTGAGTTTTCAAAATTCAAACAGTCGATCCGAACCGTTCAACATGATCTCCATATGAATATGTACTTGCAAACCAAATTTTATATTTTTTAGAATTTTTTTACTATTTTTTTAGATAGATAAGAAACACTTGATCTGAATGGCACATAATTTTCAGATCAAGTGATTTTCTACCTATCTAAAAAAATAGTAAAACAATTCTAAAAAATGTAAAATTTGGTTTGCAAGTACATATTCATATGGAGATCATGTTGAATGGTTCAGATCGACCGTTAGGATTTTGAAAACTCAAATATTGAGCGGTAGCACGGAGGCCCTCTATGCTACGGGTAGCATATTAGCAATTTCCCTATATATGTATTTGATGAAAAGCCTGAACCAAAACTCTTAATTCAAAAAAGTAAAAGACATATGGTGTTAATACTGTTATAGCATGACAAGTGTTACTTATTCAAAACAAGCGTATTGCAATTTGTTTGATACATGTCATTACTGTTATGACATGACACTGAAACACCCAATTATGATTACAAAGACCTGTTTGCAAACTTTTCAAACTTAGAAACTTTATACTATAAAATATGACATTATTCCTTGACAGAAGGGTCCATAAGCAAAATAAAGTAGTATGTTGGGCTTTAGGGTTATAAGATAGAACTATTTTAAAAAAGTAGCTGTTAAACCATTTGATTCAATGAGGCCCAAGTAATTCAGGTTTAGATTCAACAGCAACTTTGAAATCTAGTAAAGAAGCTGAATAATTCATACTATTCACCAAATCAGATCTATTATGTCTTGCTCGTGCCAAATCAGTACCGGCCCGTATTAGCCTCTTCAGAAATACATCCAAGCTGACATTCAACAAATTTGCAAGCTTTTCTATAATTGATTTCGAAATACATCCAAGCTTACAAAATTCGCAATTATCGAAAATTTTAGGGATGATTTGGCTGCCATCTATAATTGAATAATTCATACTTTTCGATAATTGATTTGATTAATAGATTGCGAAGGGCTATGTTTTCCTTTCCAATGGTGCTGTAACAAAGCCTGTCGAAATCATGCTTGGTTAATTTGAGAGCGAGTAATTTGGTAAGATTGACGAGATATCTCTTTGCTCAGCCGAGTCGTTTCAACAAGCGAGACTGGAGATCAATAGTATCAACTCGGGATGATTCGCAAAAAGATGGCAACTTTTCATCTAGATTGTGTGAAATTATTGAAATGCAACTCATATTGGTTAAACTGAAAAAAAGAAAACCTAGATCACAAGCTGGCTTCGGGATTTTGTTACTGAGATTGAAAGTGGAATACTCTCTGGATCAAAGAGAAAAATAACAAAATTAGTCATAAAATATTTCAAGAGCAGACAATAATTGAAATTCCAGCGGGAAAATAGAAAAGAGCGGGAAGAGGTAGCTTCGTACCTCGACGGCGCGGTTGAAGCTCAAGAGCAAGAGAGAATTGAGAAGAAAGGGCGAAACGAATTCTCGCTGTTTCCCAAAATATTGCCTTTTTTTTTTACTATTATTAGTCGATTTTTATTAGGAACTCGGATCAAAGACTTCCAAGTTCCAACTATAAAGATGTGTTTTGCAAATTGATCTTATTTAATTTATTAATTACAAATAATCTATGAGGAAAAGAGAGGACAGAGGAGGCCTCAAAACTCGAAAGAAGATCGCCAAAGGATTGCTCGTATACAGACCGTTCGATTAAATCCGACGTTCCGTCCTTGCAGACGACTATTCTAGCCACGGTCGGCACTCCTGACATTGAGGTGTGGCCTTGGCTTCTCTCAATAAAGCATTCTTTCATTTTGATAAACTCTTTTGGTATTCAAAATAAAATAAGATCCAATAAGCAAATTCGAACCCGTTAGCCATGGAGAGTTCAAGCTGGTATATATCCCTTGTCACAGATTTAAAGGATTCTATTTAAAATAAAAGGTTATAATTGTGAATTCCATTTTAAAAATAAATAAATAAAATGTTAAATCAATAAAAGGGGATAAAAGGAAGAATTTGAAGTTTTTGTGGAGATATTGGATATTATGAAGTTTTGATAGGGATATTGGTTATTTTATAATTTTACATGGGCACACTAGAAATTTTCCCTAAATTAATTTATAAATTTTGTATATAAATTCATCATTGTCAATCAATTTTAATAATTTGAAGTCAATCTAATAAATATTGAAGTCAAGAACATCTTAATTCTACTCGCATTAAATTATATTTATGGCCAATCAAATCCGGTCAGGTGAACCACTATGTACTCGTATCAGTTCATAAAGTCCGATAGCATTTTTTTACATAGAGGCCCTAGCAACCCTAGTTTTCTTGATGGATATTCAGGCTGCCATTTCAAGAGGACTTCAAGCTTGTAACTTTTACCAGGTGCGGACCCACATGGTCCGGGACTAGTGTATTGAAAAGAGGCCGGGTCGGGTCGGTCCGGTCCAAACCCGCCCGGTCCCCGGGTTGACTCGGGCACGGGTTAGCCCGGGTCAACGGGTTGAGTCGGGGGGGGGGGGGGTCGGGTTGGGGTCTGACTCGGCCGATCCTAATCCGGTCTAAACCCGGCGGGTTAGGTCGGGGCGGGTTAGGTCGGGTCGGGGGTCGGTCCGGTCCGGGTAGGTCCGGTCCGGTTTTTTTTTTTTTTTTCTGTTTCCAGAGAGGCAGAGAGGGCCAGACAGAGGCAGAGACGTTTTTTTTTGGCATTTTTTTTTCTTTTTTTTTTATTTGAACTCAATATATTTTTGTTATAACAAAATCAAATTAAGTTAAAACCGAATTTTGTTAAAACCAAATTAGTCTAAAACCAAATTATTCTAAAACCGAGATATACCGAATTAGTTTAAAACCGAATTATTTTTTATCTTTAAAACCGAATTATTTTAAAACAATAGATTTAAAAACAAAAGTTACCCTCCTCCTTTATTCCGGGCTTGGGACCGGCTATGTAAAATAACATAGGCGGAGTTCTAACTTTTTTTTTTTGTTAGTAATTATTCTTTAAAATGAAACAATTGAAATATTTAGAAATTATAATTTAAAAAAATAACAATAAAGATTAAAAGAGGTTAGAATTTTATACCGACACTACCTATCTAGTAGTTGTTGTGCATATACCATAGGTCGCTCTCTTGCTCACCGTCCGAATCCTCGTTAGGCTCAAGTCCCTCGGTACCGCTTTCTTGAGTGTCGACACCGGATGATGACGCTTCCAATCTCATGGCATGTTGCGTGCGATTTTCAGCATCAATCCAGTCTTTCAAGCACACAAGTCTCTCGAAAACATGTGCACCCAGCTTACTTCGTTTATCGGTAAGGATCCTGTTCGCCGAGCTAAAACAGGATTCAGAAGGGACTGTTGACACGGGCACGGCAAATATGTCGCGGGCCATCATCGCCAGTGTTGGATAGGCAGTTGCATTCCTCCTCCACCAATCCATGAAGTCAACTCCTTCATTTTCGGTGGTCCCCAAACAGTAGCTCATTAACTCGTTCGTGTTACCTTGGGATCCCGTCGGGTCGTCATCATCCTGAAAATCGCCTAACAATCCAGTACTGCTGTGTGTGGATAGACTATTAAAACAATAGAAAAAAATTAGTGGACAAATAATGTAGATATTATAAATAATAAATATTAAAAGCATATGTATATTTATATTCATACCTCACGCCACCGGTCGAAGGCGGTTGGTCGGCATTTCTTCTTTCGCTGTATATGGCAAACATGTCCTCAAATGCCTTTTGTACGCGGGGCTCCTTGTCCCTCCAGTTTAATTTTAGATTTTTCTTGTAGGCTTGAAGTATTTTTATCGTGAATTTCTTCTTGTATGCCGGATGGAGGCAGTTTGCGAGAACGGTCAAGAGGGGTACCTCTTCCCAATATTTAAGAAATTTTACCTTCATGGCTGCTACGATCGGATGGAGAGGGGAATCCTCACTATCCCTATCTTCCATATCACGGTACACCTTGGAAATATAGTAGAGATGGTGCAGCAACTCATGTGTCGTCGGTGTGTACGAGCAAGATAATTTCACGGTTGCGGTGAAAAAGGTTCCAAGGAATTGTGCAAGCATTATTATTAGCTGCCATTCGGGGTCGGTGAGTTCCAAAGCTTGTCCTTCGTTCGTCGATCTCAACATCTCCCCTATAGCTGCCTTGTAAGGAATGCATCGGTGCAGCATCCTGTAGGTGGAATTCCAACGGGTGTCTATATCCCAAGGTACCCTCATTTTGCCCAAACCTATTCTTTCGCACAAAGCTACGAAATTTTGTTTTCTTTCTTGGTTTGAATAAATATGGGCAAGACCTCCCTTGAATTTAATTATCAAGTCATTTACGGCTTCTACCTTAAGACCATCTTTTACGGTAAGGTTTAGTATATGGCAAGCACACTTTTGGTGAAACAGTGCACCATTCATGATTGGGTTTAGGGACCGGATGAAATGATCGATGGACGCTACATTGTTGCTAGCATTATCGAACGAGATAGAAAAAATCTTGTTCCGTAAATCAGCTTTTTAGATTATATTCTTGTAAAACCTCAATAATTGAATGGTAAATAACTTGTGCAGTGTGCGGGGACTCTAACACCCGAAAACTTAAAACCCGTTTTTGTAAAACCCAATTCTCATCGATCCAATGACCGGTAATACAAGAGTACCCTAGGCCGTGTTTACCGGCAGTCCATATATCGGAGGTAATGGAGACATTATAATTGGCATATCCAAATGTAGCTAGTAGGTCGTTTTTCTTTTGGATAAACTGGTTTTTCATTTCACGTACCATTTTTCTATGATGGATTTTCTTATACAATGGTTGAGCTAACCCCCGAATGCAGAGCCGGGCAAAACTACTATAATTACCCATACTAATTGGTTGTTCCTTGTGGGCAATATATCGGGCAAATTCTTCAAGCATTAATTTTTCATCATATCTTTGGTGGGTTCTACTACCATCCGGGTTCATAAGGGTTTGGACTAACCGCGGGTCCGCATTTTCTTGCGGTAGCTCACCCTTTTTCGCATGACCATCGGCATGTTTCTTAAAAGTGGACATACCATTTGCAGGTTTATACTCGTAAATAACTTTGCAACCGCGTACCTTACATTTTAGAGTACGGACAATTCCACTCGCATTCAATGTCTTCTCATAATACCGCCACCAATCCGCCTTGTATTCGGGCGTCTTGGTTTTCCTCTTCTTCGGTGGTTCGATGGGAATGAGAGCAACAACTTCGGCTTGGGTTGCGGGGACAACTTCTACTTCAATTTCTGGGACACTTGTCGAGGGACCGCTTCCTATAGGGGCGGTGTATTGAGTCGATCCTGTAGAAGCCGTACCTGCTCCATATGAAGGGTTAGAATAATAGTAATTAGGTGGTGCCATTTGGGATGGATTTTGTGGATAATAGTTAGGATATTGTTGATGATAAATAGGTGGTGGCACTTGGGAGGGATTTTGTGGATACGGCGGTTGCACTTGGGAGTGATTTTGTGGAAAAAGTTGTGGTTCTTGTTGTTGAATCATACTTTCTATTGCGTCCATATTTTGATGTTGACCATCGGGCGTAGGGTCGAAAAAATCGGCGGAAGCTCTATGCATCCAATTTTCGTCCGCCATTTGTTCTACATATTAAAATTAAATTCATATCAAAATAAATCCGAAATTGTGTAACCTATTTAAATGTAAATCTAAATTCAATATAAATTAGATTAAATGTAAATTAAATCTAAATTACGTCTAAAATAAATCTAAATTAAATCTAACATAAATCTAAATTAAATATAAATTAAAGAAATTAAAAGAAAAAGAAAAAGAAAAAACAAAAGGCTCTGGCCGAACTTCACATTGGTTCATTGGCCGAACTTCACATTGGTTCATTGCTTGGCCTCTGCCCTCTGGCCTATGGCCGAACTTCACAAGAAAAAGAAAAAAAAAAAAAAAAACTGCGGTGCCTGATGCCTCTGCCCTCTGGGCCATTGGCCGAAATTAAAAAAAAAAAAAAAAAAAAACAAAAGGCCGAACTTCAAAAGAAAAAGAAAAAGAAAAAATAAGTGTAATTAAAATTTTAAAAAAATAAAGTTTAATTAAAATTTAAAAAATAAAATCTAATTCAAATTTAAAAAAAAGGTCTAATTCAAATTTTAAAATTTAAAAAAATAACTCTAATTCAAATTTAAAAGAAATAAAGTTTAATTCAAATTTAAAAAATAAAGTCTAATTGAAATTTAAAAAATAAGTCTAATTCTAATTTAAAAAAAAGGTCTAATTCAATTTTATAAATTTTAAAAAAATAACTCTAATTCAAATTTAAAAAATATATTTAAGAAAAAATAAGTCTAATTCAAATTATAACTCTAACAAAATAAAATATAAATTATTTAAATTTAAAAAATAAAATCTAATTCAAATTTAAAAAATAAAATCTAATTCAAATTTAAAAAATAAGTTTAATTCGAATTTAAAAAAAATGTCTAATTCAAATTTAAAAATTAAAAAAAAAATATAACATATTTATCTAACAAATCTATTTATCTAACCTACTTATAAATAAAATAACTTATTTTAAAAAGTAAAATCTAACCTATTTCAAAATTAAATACAATAATCTAACATATTCAAATGTAACCTATTAAAAATGTAACCTATTAAAAATAAATCTAACATATTTCTAACATATTCAAAAATAAATCTAAAATCTAACATATTTAAAAATAAATCTAAAATATAACATATTTCTAACATATTCAAATGTAACCTATTAAAAATAAAGATAACATATTTAAAAATAAATCTAACTATCCAACAAATTCAAAAATAAAAAATAACTAAAAAATCTAACCTATTTAAGATAAATTCGAATTAAAAAAAATAAAATCTAGTCTATTTCAAAATAAATCCGAATTTCAAAATAAAATCCAATAATCTAACATATTCAAAATTTAAAAAAGAAAATATAACATATTTATCTAACCTATTTAAAAATAAAATAACTTATTTTAAAAAGTAAAATCTAACCTATTTCAAAATTAAATACAATAATCTAACATATTTAAAAATAAATCTAAAAATCTAACATATTTGAAAATATTCAAATGTAACCTATTAAAAATAAAGATAACATATTTAAAAATAAATCTAACTATCCAACAAATTCAAAAATAAAAAATAACTAAAAAATCTAACCTATTTAAGATAAATCCGAATTTTAAAAAATAAAATCTAGTCTATTTCAAAATAAATCCGAATTTCAAAATAAAATCCAATAATCTAACATATTCAAAATTTAAAAAAGAAAATATAACATATTTATCTAACAAATCTATTTATCTAACCTATTTATAAATAAAATAACTTATTTTAAAAAGTAAAATCTAACATATTTGAAATTATTCAAATGTAACCTATTAAAAATAAAGATTACATATTTAAAAATAAATCTAACTATCCAACAAATTCAAAAATAAAAAATAACTAAAAAATCTAACCTATTTAAGATAAATCCGAATTTAAAAAAATAAAATCTAACATATTTCAAAATAAATCCGATTTTCAAAATAAAATATAATAATCTAACAAATCCAATAATCTAACATATCCATTATCCAATAATCTAACATATTCAAAAATAAAATCCAATAATCTAACATATTCAAAAATCTAACAAATATAACATTTATTTGAACAAACAAATAAATGTAGCTTATTTATCTAACAAATTTAAAAATAAATCCGAATTTAACAAAGAAAAACTAACAATATTAAAAATTACTAACAATATCTAACAATTACTAAAAATTACTAACAACTACTTAAAATTACTAACAAAGTAACAATTACTCAAAATTACTACAAATTTCTAAACATTACTAACAATTACTTAAAATTATCTAACAATTCCTAACAATTACTAAATTAACCTATTTAAACTAATTCTAATTATTTAACAATTACTAAAAATAAATCTAACCTTTTAATCTCGCGGAAAAATCTTGCGGGAGGTAGAATGAAAAAAATCCTTCGTAATTCCTCTACTTTCGTCTTTCGTATTCCTTTGCGTATTTGTAGAATGAAATAAATTGCAACTCTTTTTTTTAAACAATAAAAATAAAATTTGAGAATAATAAAAATATTGAGAGTATGAGATTGAGAGAATGAGAGATTGAGAATAATGAGTATGAGATGTGAAAATTTATGAAGAATGGGGGTATATTTAAGGGTGTTTTTGGGGGGGGGGGGGGGGGGGGGTAATCTGCCGTTGAAACTCAAAAAAATTTGAAATTTCGGTGGGGGGGGGTCGGGTTGGCTCGGGTCGGGTCGGGTCGGGTCGGGTCCCGCCGGGTTTGACCCGGGTTTCGGGGGGTTAGGTCGGGTTTGACCCGGGTTAGGTCGGGTTAGGTAGGGTTCACCCGGGTCCGGCCGGGTTTGAGGGGGTTTAGTCGGGTTTTGGGTCGGGTTAGGTCGGTTCGGATCGGGTTTAGGCCGGTCCGGGTCGGGTTCGGGTAGACGGGTTGAAACGGTGGGGGGGAGGTCGGGTTTCGCCCAGAAAACCGCATCCGACCCGTTTTAAACCCGACCCATCCCTTTAGGACGGTTCGGGTCGGGTTCATGCTCGGATCCGGGTCGGTCCGGGTCCGGGTCCCGGGTTTGCGCGGGTCGGGTTGGACCGGGCGGATAAAATCAATACACTATCCGGGGCTGCCCTGGATTTTGAGGTTTAGCTATTTAATTAATAGATTTCAATCTGATTAGTTATTTAAATCCAATTCAATATTTTTTTGCCTCTCTGACGAAAATCCTGAATCCACCTCTTGCTAAATCATCTTCTTTCAACTACATTACCGCCGGTTAGTGTGAACTGGCATGCTCACACAGAAGTGATGCAAATATGGCTGTTTTTGTTTCAGGTTTTAGGGTTTCTTATGTTACGAGAGAGGGGAATAAACTTGCCCACCAGTTGGCCAATCTGTTCATGTTTCCTGCTTTCCAATATAACTTTTTTTTTTATTTAATAACTTTTGTTTTAATACAAGCCTATGGGTAGCATCGGTAAAAAAAAAAAATCAAATGGATAGAATAAATATTAAGTAGAAAAAATTATGTAAGTTCATGCGTGTATATATACATTCCAATATTCCATTATACACTATACACGACCTACACTATTCAATTTTCGTGATGCCTTCCCCGCTACTCTCATTATCTTCTTGTAGGACCTCCTCTTTCCTAACAGATGAACCTTCCAACAAGAGACCAACAAATGCCTCCTCGTCAATTTCAACTTTTTCCAATGATGTAGTAATAAATTCCACCCATTTCTTCTCTTTCAACTTTTCAATAACAAAATACAAAAGAAATCCAAATATCATCACACAGCCGGTCACGACAAGTGTCCTGGTTGAAGCCAGACACATCACCACAACAAGCAAAACCGTAGGAGGTATACAAATTATTACGGCCCCGATTGTATTTACTGGGATTTTATACGGCCGGTAGAGGTCCGGTTTTTTAATTCTGAGTTTAATGAAGGCTGCAAATTCAAGCAGCATCCCAAGAGCATATAAGAAATTTAGAAATTCAATGATTTCCTGGAAGCTCATGCAGGAAAGAATTATGACACCGGTTGCGGATAGCAAGATGCTGTAAGTTGGAGTTCCATATTTCGACCTACAAATTGAATAATTTGGTTAAAAGTACACGCGCCAAGATTACAATGCCAGAAGTTGAGGACATTGGTCAAGGTGCCTGCAATTGACTTATAACTAATTCAATATGATGAAACCTTGACGTTATTTCCTCATTTTCTTTGTTTTTCTGACCTTGCTTAGTGTTAGGTTAAAATTGTATATACATCAGTAATCTAAGTTTAAGAACATTTACTATTGGCCAAAGTAACAATGACCAAAGCAAAAAATGGAACAAAGATTTGATTATTTCATAAATGTTAAATACAAAAATGTAACAGGGAATGGTATATCAGACTCATCAAATTACCATACCAGTTTGTTCTTGTACTGTATAAAACAAATACAGGGAATGCTGTATGCAAAATATTGGCTACACCAGTATGTTACCAATAGGATATTTGTAACAGCACAAATTATTTAAAAACACCTACAAGAGTTGCTATCTTAATGGCTATGAAATTTTGCCTTCACCTATTGTTATTAGCCAAATAATAAAAAAAAAAACCTCAAAAACCACCAACAGCTGACTAGCTTTGTACTGCTCAAGTTTGGTACCAGAGTAAACAAATAACAAAAGAAAAATAAAGCAATAAAATTACCTTTTAGCAAAGATAGCTGGGAGCATGCCCATCTCGCTCATCCCCAGAAGCTGAAATGAGTCGCTGCTCATCTCGGCCTCAAACAGTCCCATATTTGACATGGCGGCCGCAGCCTGGATCCACAACTGCAACCACCTCCCCCCTATCTCGAGCCCCACCTGTGCAAAATAACCATCTGTCCATTCTCCTGTCTTTGCCTCGTCTAGCGCTCCTGTCCCGGCGAGCAACGGCACTGTGTACGACACCACCACCAGTATCACTGCTCCAAATATTGCCTTTGGGAACGAGCGGCCCGGGTCTTCAACCTTGTCAATTAAAAGCATAAAGCAGTTCATATACTGCCTTTTTTTTCGCAAGTCCCCAAACCTCTTTTAGAATGATTATCAATTGGGTAATTTGAATTTGAGTTCATATGGTAAATGTTTTATGAATAGTGTCCTTTTTTGCATTAATTTCACCCATATTGGAGGTTTTGAACTTGCTAATAAAGCTGGTCTGATTATAATGGGTTTTAAATTCTTAGAAAGTTCGGTAACATACCTCTCCAGCCAAGGTGCTTGCCTTGTCCCAATAATTTAGATTCCAAAACATGCTGTTGAAGTACGCTCTCAAGTCTAGTCTTTTCCGGTCAAACTTGATCCAACGGTTAGGACGGATCCTTGGGATAGCGAGAAAAGTCATTGCAATAAATGGAGATAGTGAAAAGGCAGTCAGTGCAATTGCAGACATGCCGACCAAGTGAAGGCCCCGGTAGTTGAGGTATGTTAATGCGGCAGTTAGAAATACAAGGGAGAAAAACCGCGCAAAGAAAGAGAGTGAATGGGAGATGTAATCTAGGAAGAGAACCGGGTAGAGAGCATTGTCAAGAGTGCCACTAGCCCATTTCCAGAAGCCTTCCTGGTGTCAAATTGAATTGAGGAATTTATAAAATAAATACCTCATCTAAGATGGGATGATTAATTTTGGAATTTTTAATATGATAATAGAAGTATGAAAGGGCAATTAAAGGCAAATCTAGACTAAATCAGAAATGCAGTCATATATGTAGTAGTGTAGTGATGTATAGTAATACGGAGTCATACCCCTTGCTCAAGTATATTTATAGTCCTTCTTTTAAGAACAAATCTGAACTATCAGATCCAAACAAAAGCTTTAATTAACAGTATACGCTGCAAACAGAAAAGAAAACTGTTGCCCTGATTCAGGATTAAACTTTGAAATCAAATTTAACCATATTTTGTTACGAAGAGTACCCCACAGCCTACACAAATTCACCTTTATTACCCTTGAGTCTTGAAATCAAATGTTAGTTACTGAATTCACAGTCAAGGCTAACTGTATATCAACTTCAAATACACTGACAGCAAAATTAAGGAAGTGAAAACAATTAACCTCATGTTTGCCAAATAACACATTCTAAATTGCAACAAAAAAATTATAGTTAAATAAAACTCCATATAAACCTGGAAGCCCCAGAAGGGTCCAAAGGCCGAGGAAATCCAGATAACATAGCCGCCATTTTCTGGGAATGAGGCTGCAAGCTCGGCAGTTATCAAGGCTTCAGGCAAAGACCAGAAGATGGGGAGAACGATGAAACCGAGGAGAGCAAGGAGGGGCCCACCGCCGGCTCTGACAGAGTCTTCTACACCGAAGGGACCACCGGACACGTCGTAGAAGATCAGGGCTATAAGAGGGAGCACCGACAGGCGGGGTCGGGATGGAGATTTTGTGGCGGAAGTGGCGGTGGCCCCAACTGGTGATTCCTCCACCACCTCCTCCCCCTCCCCCATTGGCAGTGAGATTTGGTTTGCTGTATGTGGTTGCGTAGGGGTGATGTGGAAGAAAGTGAGATGTATCGTTGTCTCGTTGACAAACGGTGAACGGGAGAGGAGCGGGAATAATTTTTAAGACCGGGTCTAACGAAGGAATGGAGAATGATTTCGAATTCAGATCCTCCCCGGTACCGTAACAGGGAATCTTTTAGAATTAGTGATTCTGGACCATTCTTTTTAACTTGACACGAATCTCAAAGTCCAATAATACTGTCCCTGCAATAGCCCGAATCTCATAGCGGCTGGAAGTTAATCTCAAACCGTAAAGTGAGGGGAATCTACTTTTCCGAATGATTTCTGGGTTCTATTTAGGTGGGACCCGCGTACAGTGAGGGTATCGTGGTGCGTATTGCAAAAGACTGGTCCGTTCAATATGAGAAAGGGGGATGGAAATTACACAGTGGTATTGACTATTGAGTTTAATAATTTATGCAGTCGTGCCCAAGAGAACTGGAGATCGGCATGAATCCATATCCTGCAAGGTAATAGAATATTTGAGTTTGGATCCGGACCGTCCGATCAGAATCCGGATTAATCCTTGCAGAGACACGAGCTTCTTATTTTTTGCTTGCGTCTGATCTCGAGAGCTTATTTAAGGCCACACGTGAAATCGACCTGTCTTAAATAATGGGTCGATTGTTCTATCCTGACAGCCAGAGCAGCAACGCACGCAACTTGCATTTTCCTTCCTTGTTCAATTTATTCCAAGGAAAGAAAATATATGGTGGAAATTGTAGAATAGTGTCGGTCAGAAAAAGACTGAATCGATAAGATACTAGTAGAAACGGGCCTAAAGTTAAAAGCCCAGTTCCTTTAGTAACTTTGTAATGGGCCTTGGGTACACACATAAAAGATATAATAGTGGCCTAACGCAGTGTTATCTAATTTCATGTATGATGAACTGATAGAGCGGTTTATACTGATTTGGTTTTCATGTAATTTTTGGAAGGTACATGAGGCTGAAGTTTTTTTCTCCATTGATATAAAACATGCAATTTAAGATGGATATGGAGAAGATAGATGATGAAGACATCACTGTCCAGTGCATCTGTGCATGGTTGCCGGAGCTAGTGCGATTTGACCTTCTACGAAGTTTTGATTACAAAATTTTATCTTGCGAGGTGTGAAGCATCATGTACCTATGCTTAGTATGACCCGTTACAGCTTCGGTTTACTTAGGCTTTGTCGTGGAAAATTCTGAAAAAAATTTGAAGAAGTTCGATCGGCAAAATCGAAGAAAATTCGATAGTAGTGTTGGGCAGTTGGGGGCATCAGGAATTTCAAAGGGGATTATATTTTGTCTATATTTTCAGTATATATTCTTGTGAGTTTGAGTTGATTTGATAATTTTTTGATGAAGAATTGTTTCACTGGGTCTGGTATTCAAAAACAGAAATAGGAAAAATGCAAAAATTAGTAATAAAATTTAAATATATACTCAACAAAGATGCATTTTCCATTTACATTTTTTGGAATTAACTTATTCTTTAAAAAAAAAAAAAAGGCAAAGCCCATTTCATTATTGAAACTTGTTTTATAACAGCTACAAAAACACTAAAGAAAACCCAAAATTTCATATTCAGCTAATAAACTCTGATGTATCGATCTTTTAGCCTCCGCAACAACCACCTGCGTCCTTAACTAACTACTAAGCATACTCAATTTGTATGTCAATTAGACGGTCTCAGTGATCGAGTATTCTGTAACAAAGTTTCAGCACCTATTTTGTATCATTGGCCTCTGCATCTAAACCCAAAATCCTACTGCTAAGATTGGTACCTACAGCTAATACCACTTCCAACAATATAAAAGCGAAATCTCGAAGTATGACATTCCAAACATACTCACAAAACAGCATAAACATTCAACAACACAATGTTGTATACTACTTTTATTAATCTCAGTATTATTGGATGTCATGTACTCATCCCATATGTGCTGGTACAAATGGTACCAGTCCATCATGTCTGTTCACTTGATTGCATATTTTGAAATGGTATAGCATCCAAATAATTATTTTTATTTATTTGTAAATAATTATTTTTTACGAATTGTTTTTCTTTTCTGCCATCTTTGAAGAGAGATGGTGGCCTAACATATGACATTTCTAGCAGGGTAATATCTCCTTGGTTTTGATAATTTGTTTTAGATTTTTTTTATTTTTTTGAGGAAGAAACTGGGGTCACGCCCTCATTTTCATCGATTGATAAAAAATGTTACATAAGCTTTGTAACAGGAAAGTAAAATAAAGACTGAAAGTTATCCTAAAGAAAAGAAAAAAATAATAAAACTGAAAGAAAGTCCTGAGCTCAAGGGTGTTGAGCCAGCGTAGTGTATCTGATCTAAATAAAATCCTAATAAAAACCAAAGGTTACAGGTAAAAAATAAAAGGAGAAGGGTAAAATAAGCAAATTTGTTTTAGATATTAATCTCCATTAGTGCATATCTCCATAATAGATGTTCAAACAAATTTTCAATTCAACTTTTTTTGGGGCATTTATACCTATTTACTATTAGGTGTGCCGATATACTTTCCTAATCAAAATTCAAAACCCTATATTAGAATAATGCGATAGGTGTAATGATACTTGTGGTTAATTGTACGATATAAAATTGGGGTTGCCTTTTAAAGTAGGATCGTTTCAATTCAATAAGAAATGGCCAGCATGCCTTTTCATACCATTATACTTTTATTCCGGGCCAATCGGTTGTATTTTAAACTCAAAACTTTGATGTCGGCCACTCCATTATCAATTAGGATCATGTATATCGTGATGTCTAAGATCTATAATTAACTATCTTTGATTGAGTCGAAGATGACACTTATGAATGAGTAATTACCTCCCAATGCAGAGAACGGAGTAGGTCCGATGTCCATCGTATCTACTTTTAGGTTCAACGAGCATGATGACTGTCCGATCTAAATTAAGATTTGTGCGCACGAAAATTGAAATAGACACGCACGAAGTTTAAAGTGTTCCGCACGAATCTTAAAGCAAATCGACGGTGATTAGACCCATCGAACCAAAGTAGGTCCGATGCCCATCGGACCTACTCTCAAGTGCCCAATGCACATAATAAATTTTAAAAATATGACATATTACACAAAATAATATTTTTATCAACTAATATTAGGCTTAGTTTTTAACGATTTTTTAATAGCTTGTTGATAATAAAGAGACTTCTATGAAGTTGATTTTAAAGCAGATACCCGATGTGCACATCAGCTGGAAAGTAGCTAGATAGAAATGCTTGATCTTTCCTCAAAAGGAAATGCTTGATCTATCAACCTCCCAAGTGTGCAAATTTGTGACACTTGTTATTTTTTAACAGAGCTTGATATTCTTCGGTGCTTTGCTTTCCTAGCAATTGTCTAAATCTGCGATGGACGAGTTTCGCGAGTCAAGGGTTATAATGATTTTATGGTAGATTTTCCAATAATTTTCATATTGTTGAATATGTGTGATGTTATAGAAAACAATATGGTATTGCATATTCATTAAATGCGGGCCATTTAAGTTCTTTTGCGTCTTAAAATGAACCTCACATTCTGATTTGCTACATGGGATTTACAATTACTTTTGGACTAAATATAGTTCTATTTTGTCCAAGTTTTCATTTATTTTTGTTCCCAAATATAATTACTTGTGGGTTGCTAACTATAATTTCTGGAAAAAAACAAAAAACACCTCTTTCTTGTCCAGCACAGAGTTCACTCCTTTTTCATTTAAAGGGCATGTTCGGCTAAATACTGTGCGCGTGGAAAAAAAAATCCCCTCAGACTTTGCGAATTTCAATTCAAGCGCAGTGTTCGGCTATTCAAAAATTTTCATTCCCGTTCCCGTTTCCGTTCCCTTTAGACAGCCGAACAGGTCCTAAAACTTTTTGAATATACATAATTCACTATTTCCATGCATCAAAAATCATGCCAACCAAAATCGTTATCCTAATTATTATTCTCTTGTTTTTTGTTGAGATAGATTATTCTCTTGTTTTGACGTTGGACAATGGTAAAGATCTTTCAAGACCTAAAATTACATGTAAGAGTCGATATTTATATGAACAAAAAAATTATAAAAGAACGAGAGTCATATATATGCCGCAACAATTCCCAAAGTTCGGAGCGAGTGACGGCAGTCGAAAAAGCGGATCCGATCATAGAGCGAGATATGATTAAGATATGAGAGTGATTATGAGGGCATATAAATAGGATTAGAAAGGTAGATCTAGTAAAAGAGTAGATGTAGGAATTTGAAGAGTGATTATGGGTGATTAGAGTAATTTTGAGTAATTAAGGATTTCAGTCACTCAACTTATTGTAAATACGTTTTTTATCAATCGAATTGTTAGTAGGCATTGAAGCCACTGTCTTTCAAACAAACAAAAAACAACTCGCAAAGTTTGTTTGGGACTAAATCACAATCAAAAGAAATTGTCCATATAATTGATCACATAAAGTAGAGAAGATTTATATTCAGTTTTTCAACACATAACTACCAGCTGAGTTCCAGCCTTTCCAAAGTTTTACATGAAAATAACATCAAAAATGTTGACATTTTTTATAAATTGTGTCATTCCAGAGCAACGCGGAGCACTTAACTACCAGCTGAGTTCTGGCATTAATAAGAAAGGCATGTTTGTTAATTCTTACCCAACATTGAGGCCCTAAATTGGGTAAATATTTTAACACAACAGTTTTGACTTCATGCAGTTGATGAAACATATGCAATGCTACAGTCCGTGCGTTTCATGAAGTCAAAACTGCTCTGTTACAATCTTTACCCCGAAATTGGGTGATTTAACCCAACAAGATTACATTCAGGAGCTACAAATAATTATCAAATAAATATGGTATTCCTCAGAGAAAGTTTTGTTAAATCCATTGGGCATCAGGTAGTCAAGTAATTAAAGCATCACTTGAAGAGATTAAGCAGAAATGCGGGCTTCTCCTCAGCCGTTGGATCGAACACACGATCCTCAGTCGTCATAACTGATTCATCGGAGCTCGATTTCTCAGGGGATCCAGCCATTAAACAAAGATCCAAGTCAAAATTCCCCACCCCTTCCACCTCAGAGACTCCTCTTCTTCTCTTAACCGATCGGCCTGAAGAAGAAGAAGAAGTCGGTGAAGACGGCCTCCCGGCTACAATCGGACCGTACAGGTTACGCATATCAGCGTCTCCACATAAATCATCCATTGGACGAAGTGACCCGCCACATAAAATTGTATCCACTGCCGCCTCACACAGGTCCCATTGCCCAGTCCACATCAGCCCGATTGCCCCACTCACCGGGCTGATCGTGCGCCCGCATGCCTCGTATAGCAAAGACTGAAACAAAGCTGCATACATGTCAATTAAAACCCTTGATTAGAATGTTATCTGATGACATATATTAGGAGATTTGGAATGCTATTGTAACAAAGTAATCTGGTGAACCCTTCCAAAACGAGATGTAATCAGATCATTTATGCTCAATGATCAGATGTAATCTCTTATGTTGGATTCTTTGGAAGAAGACCCAAGAAATTTTACCTAATAAAAATTATCAGGGAATTAAAAATGATAAAAAAGAAAAAGAAAAGGTACCAGGTCGCTGGGCTTGTGGGACGCCGGAGAGAGAAGCGATGAGCCCGGCACGGCCGAAGAACTTGGCGACAAACACGGTTGCATGAGCCTGCGCTTTTGGGCTCTCGATCCACTCAATGCTGGCCCGAAGAACACACGAATCATTGCACCCCTTTCGCAACACTCGGCACCCGTTGCAACTCATCTTCTAATAGCAAAAACTATGAGCCACCAGTTTTACACTAGTAAGTATCCTCTCAAGAGAATTTGCTCTGGAGCTTGGAAAATGGCAAGTGATTGTTTAGACTTCAGAGGGAATGGAGAGGTGAGAAGAGAAGTTTGGCAAGGGAAGAAACCGTTCAAGAAGGATAGACGGATAGTACCGCGTTTCCGTGAAGCCGCGCAGATGTTTTTATGATTGGTTCCAACTGGGCACCTTTTTCCTTTCTCTTAGTGGCAATTTTCTCAAATACCCTAGAAACATAAAAAATCCAATATATCTCATGTCGACCTAATTGACTGTAGGAATATGAAAAAAATTCCAATACCGGCCCTAATCTAAGAATATTTAATTTCTTTTCGAAAAATGGAAGTTTCATGTAATTTTACGATTTTTCTAAAAAAAATTATGAAGTACTTCTGATCTGCTCATCATCTTGAAGGAACATTTAAGATATGTAAAAATTCTGAGGTTATTTTTTAGAAGGGGGAATTTCACGTATAACCCTCAAAAACTTCAAAATTACGTATTTCCCCCTCTAAATTTTAAAAACTCCCAAATTTACCCATCTTATTGTCTTTTATATTAAAACTCATTCTAAAATTTTAAAGTACCTATTTTACCCTTTATTAAAAGTATATAAAAGCCCATCATACTCAAATTTGAATCTGAATGGTTCCGTGCGGGTCGTGTTGATCTAGAACGCACGGATCTTAAAGCAATCCCGACCCGCACGCATCGCATTAAGATATGTGCATGTTGCTTTAATATGCGTGTATGTTTGTATCAAGATTTGTGCCGATCTTGAGAGCACATATCTAAAAGCAGTTCGGACGGTAGATGAACCGTTCAGATTCAAATTTGAGTCTGATAGGCTTTATATGTTTTTAATAAAAAGTAAAATGAGTATTTTATAAATTAAGAATGAGTTTTAATATAAAAGACAATAAAATGGATAAATTTGTGAGTATTTGAAGTTTAGAGGGGGAAATATGTAATTTTAAACTTTAGAGGGAGGAATACGTAAGTTTGAAGTTTTTGAGGGGTATACGTGAAATTCCCCTTTTTCACAAAGTCGTCCATTACAGCGGAAGTGCGGAACAAGTATTTAATCAAAATGTACCCTTTGACGCTTTGGGAGGCGAAAGGCCAGATGTATACATGCCTCTCGGCTCTTGCAAACTGTATGTTATATTTTTGCTTATCTTTCGATGTTGACATGTACTTTCATGGCCTCATGGGTGATGGTTGTGAATTTGTTATTTGTAAAGTACTAAAGATGAGATAAGTGATAGGGAACATTAATGCAATTATGCAATAAGTAATAATCAACCAAGGGGTAATAACAGTTTAATAATATGGTGCGTGCAAAGTGCGTTTTCAGTTCTGACTAGGAATCTGTGAGGCCGGAGTGATATTTTTGGAAAACAAAATTAAGAACCATAGTTAGAAAAATTAAATTTAGAGAATCAATGTGATTATTTTTTTTTTTAACAAAAATCATAAGTACCTACCGAATAGGATATTCGGTACATCGAAGGAGGTACCCAATAGCCTATTCGGTACCCCAGCTTTATTATTTTATTTGACACAATACAGTAAGGAGAATTTTATATAGAGTAAAGATTTTGTCTCTCGCTATCTCATCCTAAACGTCCCCCTAAACGGTCAAAGTCTAACGACATTCAAAGAAATCAGCTTTATTTTCATTCTCTTCCAATTCGATTCCCTCCAGAGAGAAAATAAATAAAAAACCTCTCCACCACCTAGTCGATCTCCCAGTTGGATCCTCTCCACCTCCTCCGCTCCTCTCACCTCGATCTCCAGCTGAAACTTCATCGACCTCCGGCTTGACCTCCGTGCCGGTGTCGAAGGCTGAGGAGGCAGTGAACTTCTACAAGGCAACTTTTGGTGCATAGGAGGCGAGTCGTGCATGCTTCTCCAAGCGCAAGTCCGACAAGGAGCAGCTCTCTCTTCTCTGTGCCGAGTCAAGATCGGAGATACCTCCTTAATCTGTGGGTTTGTTTAAACCATAGATACTGAACTTTTATGCCTTTCGTTTTTTTCATGGGTGAGAAGTGTAGAGCTGAGGGGGAGTCCGAGGTGAGCGTGGAGCACGGTCTTCGATCTGATGAGGTGCCATTCAGGTGACGTGTGTATGGCTGAAACAAGCTTGAGAAGCATTCTGAACCATCAAGAACTGAGTTCGCTTTACCAGTAAAAGTTTGATTCAGTTTTCCACTCGATCTTGTTTTGTTTTGTGTTGATTTGAGATTGAGATTTGAGTACGCTGTATTTGTACATCTTTTTTTAAATTAAGCAATCAAAGTATACACATTATGTCTCTATACAAGTTACAATTGGTCCAAAAACGGTGCCAGTATTGATACGACATCCACCTCTATACTGAACTTGTTTCTGCTGTAGAATGCAAACAAGAAAAAGAGAAAGCTAGAGAAAGATGACCAATCCAAAAATAATGATTTCAAATTTTAAATATTTGGATATTATTTTCAATGTACCTGATCAGTTTTGAAAAAAAATCGATTTTGGTACGGTTTAGGGACTGTTTTGTAAGTTTTTAATTTTTTGCACTGTTCTGGGGTAATTCTGCAGCATTTCAGGATCTCTTCTATAAAATTTCAGTATTATGTACACCTCTGTATTAATTTTGGTAAATAACAGGGTCTGTGGTGTAAAATTCCGAGTCTGACAGGGTTCAGGGACTGACTGTGATAGAAAATAAATTTATTTAAAAAATAGTCTCTGGATAGGGACCTCTTTGTGACAGCATGTTTTCTTACATAACAACATTTTTTTGCATATATATTAATACTTGAAGATGTAATTATCAATACTTCTATAAATGATTACATGTTAATACCATCAATCTCCAAAAAGATTTGTAACAAAATACGTTTCTCTAATAATATGTTGATAAAAAAATACTCTACGACGTAAATATCCGCACATCAATGCACAAGTGTCAATATTTTTCATATTACATATTAATATAATCAAACGCCAACCAGAGTCCTTTGTAAAAAAGTGTTAAATTAAGATAATTTACAACGTAACAATTCATACTTCAGTTATAAGTATGAATACTTTTCTCGGTCCCTATCAATATATTCAAGCACTGAACAAATTAATTGATTTAAGTTACTTTACAATTCACACTTCAATGCGTAAGTATAAATACTTAAAATTTTAGATATTAATATTTTTTAGAAATACCTGATATCTTAGATACCAATACTTGATATGTTATATATTTCTTTAGAAATACAAGTGTCATATGTAAACAATTCATACTCAGTTATAAATATGAATACTTTCTTCAGTACCTATCAATCAATTCAAGCACCAAATAAATTAACTGATTTAAGTTACTTTACAACATAACAATTCACACTTCAATGCGTAAGTATGAATACTTGAATTTTAGATATTAATATTTTTTTACTAAAACTACCATGCTGGTGATTGTGCGATAGTGATCCCCCCCAGGTAGTTAATGTATGGAGCACATTTAGGGGTTTTTCAGGAATATTTTACAACATAAAAATTCACACTTCGATGCGTAAGTATAAATACTTGATATTTTAGAAATGAACGTTTACAACAATTTCAGCGCTGACACTTGTGATGGTCGTTACGCATCCGCTTGTCCTTGGTTGTGTGGTCCCTATCGTGGTCGCTTTCAAACGACGTTTGCGGTCCCTCCAGGTCGGTAGTGGTCCCGCAGGTAGTTAATGTCTAAGACACATCTGTGGGTTTCTCATAAATAATTTACAACATAAATATTCACACTTTACTGAGTAAGTATGAATATTCGGCATTTTAGAGAAGAATACTTGACAAGGTATAAATACTTGCACGCCGAGGTATGAATACTTAAACAACGAAGAACCCGAAAGTACTTCATCATATATCTCATTTGAAAGAGAAAATTACGTAGAAGATGTTCGTGGTTTTAGATTCGCAAAATTCTTCACAGATTGTCGAAAATATTGACGAGATTAAACGGAGAAAAAAAACCACTTCTAAAAACGTGTAAAAGATGGGTGTGTGATTAGAGAGAAAAGAAAGTTGATGTTCAGTTTTTTTTTGTTAAATACTTGATGTCTTAGGTATGAATACTTAATATATTATATGGTAATACTTGCGCGCATAAGTATCCATACATGAGCGCACCAGTTGTAAAATTTTTCAAATATAAGCGGTCCCCCTAGTAGTTAGTGGTCCCTCAGATAGTTAGTGGTCCCAATTGTACTTTACACATCAGTTAGTCAGGGGACGTTTGGGGGACAGAATGGAGGGCACAGTTAGTCGCTCCCTTTTATATATCCCCTCAAAAACCTTGAAATTACGTATTTCTCCCTCTAAAATTCATAATATTATATTTACCCTTCTAAAGTTCAAAAACTTACAAATTTACCCAATTTATTAATTTTTTTTAATAGAACTCATTTTAAATTTATGAATTACCCATTTTACCCTTTCTCCATCTTTTCTTTTTCTTTTTTCTCTTCGTTCCCAGAGAAATCCCAAGCAGCTCATGCTTCAAAGAGCTTAACTCCTCGCATTGTATGGCATTGATGGCAGATTTCACAGCCTCCATTTGGATTGATTAAGGTTTGCCCACATTATATGCTTCAAAAGACTAGTCAACTCTGGGTCACATTCTTCACGGTGAATATCTTTTTTTTTTTTGAGAAGCTTTGGCAGTTTGTATAAACAGTAAAATTGTTACATCGTGCTAGTATGCATCCTGTTCCTAGCATCCAAAAATTAACCACTGATTCACACAATTCAGTGGTTATTTTTTCTATCTAAATACCACAAATAAAACAACTATAACATCAATCCATTAATCACAAAAAAACAAAAGCAACCTATGAATTCAAAAGCGTTTCGTCTTCCCTCTTCTTCTGTCAGCAATTTTTTTTTCCCAAGTTGAACCTCCTGTTCTACTCTGTCTGCTAACTGGTACGCCGGTACCAACTTCCCCCTGAATACCAGCGCATTGCGCTATTTCCAAATCGACCACATCACACATAAAAGACAAATTATCCATGTTCCCACTGTTAACTTACCATCCGTTCTTACACATACCTCTGACAGGTACCATATTTCCTGTACCGAAGGATCTGGTACCAGTAATTGACAGCCCAGTTTCAGTGAAATGCAATTCCAGACCTGGGCCGCGTATGAGCAGGTAAAGAGCAGGTGAAGTGTTGTCTCAATCGGGCCTTCACGGTGAATATCATATATGATTTCTGTCATGGGGGCAAAAATTGGATTCAAATAGCTTATCGGGTTCAACCCATTAGCTAATCGGATATTATATAAAAAACAATTGATTAAGAGAAATATTGTGGTGTAATATAATCTCTAATACAATTGATAACAAAGTAACAACAAAAGGTTAAGTTGTAAGAGAACAAATATACCGAATGAAATAACAACAAGTGCTAGAAACTTGGGCTGAATCAATTATTATCATAGGCTAAAGCCAGACACAGAAAGATATATTTTTTAGAAAACATGCTAACATGCTAGAAGTCTAAAACAACAATACATTAATTATTGCATACAAAGATAAAATCTTACTTCAGTCAAAAAGATTTGTGCGCCTGCCGCCTGCGCCAATTTTTTTTTTCTTTTGTTTTGAGTCAGAGAGGCACGGATTGGGGAATGGGATCGTGAGTTTAATATTTTTCATTTTAGAGAGGAATGAATGAGGGAGCGACGAGTCAGACAGAAAGAGATCGTTTCAGCGTTTCAGCGTTCTTTTTCTTTTTCTTTTTTTTTTTAATTTAGCGCACCGCAGCGCCAGCAGGGCGGGCTCCATGCTCCAGCATTATTTTTATTTGTTCAAGACAGGCCTCAGCGAAAGTTTGGGCTCCAGCGAAATTCAATGGCCCGTTAATTCTTTTGTTAAACAGTTTCAGGCCTCCAGCGAATTTACTTGGTCCAGATTTCAGAGAATTCATGTTTCGGCTCACTGGGTTTAGGGAGAGGCAATTTAATTCGCAGGGGGAAAACCGAACTGGGCCAACTTTTTGCACTAAAATTTCAAATCCAGAGAGGGGCAGTTGCCCCCCCGGGCCATAGGGACAAATATCCTCCCCGTACCGTAAAAGATTCCCTTCACTTTATGGTTTGAGATTAACTCCCAGCGGATTTGGGATTCGGGCTGACGGAGGGGGCAGTATTATTGGGCTTTGAGATTCGTGCCAAGTTGAAAAGAACGGTCCAGATCAAATAATTGTAAAAGATACCCTATTACGGTACCGGGGGTGATCTGAATTCTGGGCCATAGTGGGTCTGCCCCTGATTTCTTCCTCCATAAAAAAAAAAACATAGTGCACAATCAATTGAAATTGAAATTAGAATTTGGAAACAGAAAACTGCTAATCTGAGTTGCATTATAGCCGCAAAAGTTGCCAAACTAAAGTTACCACTACTGTATCAGTATAGGCCAAGCCAGTCTAGGAATTTTTTATGAATATATTTTATAATTTATAGAGATGACCAGCATGAGAACGGCTAGCTTACCATGTTATTCCTGGAGAGAACTTTCTCGATGTGTGTAATATTTCCATCGCTCCGTTTAGTTTCTGAGGAGGGTTCAAATGCCTCCATTTTTCATGCCTTCACCATGTCTCCATTTTCAAAACTTTAATAACTCAAAATTTAAAACTTAAAAGTCAAAATAAAACCGTTGGATATGATCTACATCATTTTATCTATGCACGTGTAAAAAATTATGACATTTCAATTTTATTTTGGTTGTCATCAAGAGTTTGTAAAAAACGTACTAATGTGGATAATTTCTAGACGTTGATTTTTCAACTTATTAATTCACATAAAAACAAAATCAAAATGTGATAATTTTTTATGAGAACATAGATAAAATGATGTAGATCATATCCAACGGTTTTATTTTGACTTTTAAGTTTCAAATTTTGAATTATTAAAGTTTTTAAAAATGGAGGCATGATGGAGGCATGAAAAATGGAGGCATTTGAACCCTCCTCTTAGTTTCTAGTGTACTCCAAATACAAATATTCGTTATAATATTCGTCAAGGAGGCATGAGTACATCTGTTTATCTCTCCAGCTGATTTAATCATTGGTGGCACATTGATAGTAAACTGCTTTACCAAACTTCATCCACCGAAATCTCCTCAACCTTTGCCGAAAATTTTATTTATACCATTTAAAAAAAAAAAAATCAAAACACCCTCATTTTCTGTTCTTTTTTTGCATTTACCCAGGCCGCAGAACACCGGTGCGGCCTCATTAAAGAGGGTCCGCAGAATGCCGATGCGGCCCCTCCCCAGGGACCGCACAATGCCGATGCGCCCCCCTGGGAGACTATATTAGGGGGCCGCTGGTCTCATTTTTGGTGTCCATTCAAAAAAACTTTCAATCCCTTCGACCTCGAGTAAGTTTTCTTCTTCTTTTCTAGTTCTAATATTTAGTTTAGGGTAGTAATTAGATTTAGGGTTTAGGTTTAGGTTTAGAATTTAGGGTTTAGATTAGATATTAATTTAGGGTTTAGAATTATATATTAATTTAGGGTTAAGAACCAAAATTTAAATAGAATTGTACCAAAATTTAATTAAAATAAGACCAAAATTAATTTAGGGTTTATAACCAAAATATAAATAGAATTGTACCAAAATTTAATTAGAATAAGTCCAAAATTAATTGTTTGAGCACCAAAATTAAACTAGACTTATATCAAAATTTAATTAGGTTTATTTTACCAAATTAATTGTTTGAGCACCAAATTAAATTAGATTTATTTTACCAAAATTAATTGTTTGAGCATCAAAATTAAATTAAACTTGTACCAAAATTTAATTAGGTTTATTTTACCAAAATCCTCATATTTGACCAAAATTGGTACCAACACTAATAGCAAAAAAAATTCAAATACAACATGGCATCTAGTAGAGATATATCGTCTTCCAGTAGGGGTGTAACATTTTCCAGTAGAGGTACACAACATGGCCCTATAGACACTATGTACGAGATGTCCCAGTACATTGACGGTGCGTTGGCAGATGTTCCGGGTATCCGGAGTCGCACTGACAGGGTCAGCGACTTTTTGTGGTACCCGAATGCGGAGCACTGGATTCTGCCACTGGGGTAAGTTCTAAATTAGTCATATTTATAAAATACTAATAACATAATTTTATTCTATGCAAATTGAATGAACTTGACCTGAATTTTTAATTAAATGCAGGGTTTAGATGCAGTTACGGTTCGTCACAACCGCATGTGGCTACCGTACCAGCCAGCGTACGGAGGGACATTGCGTGCGATGAGATTGTTTCAGCTATCTCAGATGGTCGAGGAGAACCATGATGAGGGCTTACTTCGTCCCGACACGCACACCTTTCATCTCCCCTATGCTGAGATGACAGTCACCCTACAGGACGTCAGCTGTCTGTGGGGTATGACTATTATTGGGGAGCCTGTGACGGGCGTCGAGTACGGGGACTTCCGGCCATTGTGCATGGACTTGCTGGGGTACTCGCAAGCGGAGCTCCAAAAAGAGAAGAAGAAAGGTGAAAATATTAAGATCTCGCCCGGTACCATCAGCTTAGCAAAATTGAGGGCTAAATTCCTGGACTATCCGGATCGTCCAGATCAAGTATGTAAATTGTACCTTATTTAATTTAAATAATATCATATTTACTTCTAAATAATGTTCTAATTTAAATAAATAACATGTGGTTGTTGTCCGGTACTTGCGCGCATATATTCTGGAGATGATTACTTGTCGGTTGTTCTTGGATTCACACAGAGATCAGGTTCGGCTGTGTTATCTTGAGTTTATGCGCGATTTGCCCACTGCGGGCAGATACAAGTGGGGTGGTGCCATGCTGGCATGCCTATATAGGTAAAAAATTTATTCTTATAATATTTTAATTTTTTCAAGAGTTCTATATCTCAGTATAAGTAACACTAACATTGTATATTGTAAAAGGGTCTTAACAATGCTTGTTTGAAGAAGAACAAGACCTTTATTGAACCATGCATGTTACTATAGTATTGGTCCTACGCACATCTGATCGTTGGTCGTCCAGTTCTGACTAACAAGACAGATGTGCCGGAATTGGGCAAGCCCGAGCCAGACAACTGCCCTGCATACGGCGCCAAGTATTGCTATCCGAACATTTGGGTCGAGGCAGGGTATAGACAGACAGGCATTTTTATTCACACCAGCTGAGAATGGACAAACTACGATTTTTAGTCCTAGAGTCCAGCAGACATCCGAGATTGAGGGTGACTCTACAGACTCAACAGATACTGACGAGACGCCACTCTCCAGGCGAGGTCGAGGGTTCAGGAAGAAGAAGCCAAGGACAGTATTTAGTCATGACCAGTAGGCTTTGATTTGTACTTTGTTAGATGTTTTGTCGGATACTGTGACTTATTTGTTAGATACTGTCACTTATTTATTTTATTTGTTTTTTGTTATTTATCTATTTTGTTCATTATATCATTATCTCTTTGTACACAAACAATATTTCAAATGAACGACATTTCCAAAATATTTGATCCTACAAGCGAAACAAATTTTACCAATAAACAACATTTCAAACTAAACCCAAAACAAATAAAACAAATAAAACAATTTTAAAAACAAAAACCAAAACACAAATAACATATTTCAGATTTTTAAAAAAAAGAGGGGGGCCGCATCAGCATTCTGCGGACCCCTTTAATGGGGCTGCACCGGTGTTTTGCGGCCTGGGTAAATGCAGAAAAACCATAAAATGAGGGTGTTTTGGTTTATTTCTTTTTTAAAATGGTATAAATAAAAATTTCGGCAACCTTTGTTACTATGGCTACAGCAACTCCATGTCTCAGCAATGTGTTAGCGGTCTCAGCAAGCTTGATAATACAAAAATATCGCCTTCTTTGGTTGGGAACGGAGCTTGGGATCTTGGGATTTCTCTAGGAACGAAGAGAAAGGAGAAGGATAAAATGGGTAATTGATAATTTAAAATGAGTTTTAATAGAAAAATCAATAAATTGGGTAAATTTGTGAGTTTTTGAACTTTAGAAGAGTAAATATGATATTATGAATTTTAGAGGGGGAAATACGTAATTTTAAGGTTTTTGAGGGGATACATGAAATTCCCCCATACAGTAAAAATAAAAAATAACATGGCAAAAATAATGTGTCATAATTAACATGGCAAAGGTACAACAAAAGCACATTTTTAGGTATTCTGGGCATATTTTAGAAGTGGTCTCAACTGGAGCTGGGCTTAGTACCACTTGGGCTGGACCTTTTATTGCAGAGTAGATGTACAGTGTGCACATAATATGGCAAAAAAAGTTAGCTTTTGTTGGAATTTGCAAGCAAATTTTAGATCACTTTCTCATTATCATAACCAAAAGAAGTTAGCGTAGCTAAATAATTTTTACTTTTTTCAAGGCACAAGTAAAAGAAATACACGGAAAATTAACATCAAAAGTAAAACCCCTAAATTCCCATCTGGCAAAAACAGACCCATCCATTCCTCCTCACCAAGTCAGTAGTACACAGTTTTAGTCCTTCCAATTCTAGATTTCCTTCTACTGTCAGACAAATCAACTATTTCCCTTAGATAGATACATCACTCAAATCTATTTCCCTCAAGAAACAAATATAAAACCAATTAAAACCCAAATCAAGAGACAGAGTGCCGTGTAATCCTAGATGGGGTGGACTTGGTCTCATCAGGGTTGATCGAACCGGGACTCTCTGATGTGTCGGAGCTGCTGTTCTCCCCGCTGTGCACCTTCCCCGACCAAATCTTTCTCAGTATCTTTTTCGGCATGAGTATTCCCTTACTCACTTTTTTCTCCTCATGAATGTTCTTGTTACCATTGCCGTTGCCGTTGCCGTTGCTGTTGCCATTGCCATTATTCATGTCACTGCTCCCACTACTTCGCTCGCTACCCCCGCTCTTGTTAACGACACGCATCGACCGAAAAGAGTTAATATCTGCAACTGGAGCTCCGTGCATGTCATCTTCCGTATAAGTTGTCGCGGTCGAGCGAGAGCTGCCATAGGAGTTCCCAGTTTCGCGGGGAAGGAGGGACCGCACATCAACTGGCAGGTCGGGCCCATTTCCTGATGCAGCGGAGGCACGCAGCTGTTCGAAGAATAGAACTTGGACTACAACTCGAAGAGGGAGGCGTTCATTTTGGACTGCATGCATGCAGGCTTCAGGTGAGAGTTTTTTGCAATCCATTAATCCGCATAGCCTCTTTTTCTCGCTCTTTGTTAGCCCTGGATGCTCCTAATAAAGGGGGAAAAAAGGAATTCAGAAGATTAATTTTTCAAAAATGACCCTTTCAATTCTGCACTCTGCTTAATTCAGCCTACTGAAATAAACTTTTTCATAAACTGGGCCGGCGGCAGTTTCTCCCTAATTGTAGTGCCATGTAACATATTTGATGAATATGGATATAAATAATGTTGTGAAAGGAAAGGCGTGTGTTGTATGTGGAGACTAAATTTATCACAGGAACATATTACATCGACATCACTAAAAGATGATCAGTTACGTGCTCTATTGGGCAAAAAACTAATATACCATGGGTCTCACTGAACATAAAAAAGTGCGGGCCTCAACAGAAACAATTAATTCAAGGTTATATCAAAGAAACAAAATAGGCCTCTCGATCGATATGTTGGGCAAGTTGTCCGGTGGGGGGCAAGTACAGGATGCTAACTACCCAAAAAATGATGCACAAAAATTACCTTGAGATACATGTCAATCGCACGGTAAAGGCCGTCATGCACTGGTCTTAATCCAATTGAGATCATCTCAGCCAAACCAACAAACTTCAGAATGGGCAGATTCGGGTCTTTAGCAATCTCTGCAAGGTACCCGTCAATCAATGTAGCCACCGAAAGAACCTTCACACCATTCGGGTCAAAACCCATAGCTGGATCGGTTACCTCCAGAATTTCTCCATTACCACCACTATCCTGCTGTGCCATGAACTCCTCAATTGTACCAACCACCATATCCACATCATACACCGGTGATCCCTCTTCCTGGGTCTCAGCTAAAATTAAAAGATCCTTCACGGATGCATTTTCAAGTTGCCGCCCAACCCGCTTCACCAGCTCATTCCGGCAGTTCTCTCCCACATCCAACAAGCAAGCAGCTCTGAGCAACTTAAGCAAAAAACTGCAAGAAACTGACCCATTATCACCCGGCAACAGCCACACAATTGTCTCCAAAATATTCCTATACCGGGCTACATCAACCGAATTGCTATTGACAGAACCTTCCAGTAAACCAGGGACCTTCCTATATGCGTACGCTTTCAGTGCCTCGCCCAATACATCCGCTGAAGTGCGCCCCTTGGCTTTCACTGCAGCTAGGACCCGCTTATAAAAATCCATCTCAAGCTCACAAATATCCTCGACCCACCAATCCCTAGGCACTGCAGTCTGTTTTCTGACACCGTTCCAATGTGAGTCGAGTCCGTTTTCTTGAGCAAGCTTCTTTCTATTGTATGTGTACGACCACTCGACCTCTGATGGGTCGATTGAGGCCTTGTTAGCAATAGAATCAACACAATGGCTAACAATTTTCAACTCCTCAACCCATGGCATGAGATTTTTGGTGGTATGGAGAACAATTATAGAATCCTTCCATGTGCGAAAAATAGAAGAAGTTAGAAACACATCGATTTTGTATATAAGATTGCCTTTCTCAATTGTCTCATGCATCTCGAGATAGTCTGCAGCGCACCTTGCTGCGACCACATTGTAGGCATTGAGAGTCACGACCATGCCATAGCAAAACTTTGCACATATTTCAAAGGCAGCAGGCCCGCCTGGTATGTCTGACACGTCCACCTCATCGTTTGTCTCATCATTTGTGGTTGTTGCAACAATTTTTTGGAGACGTTCACTTTTTGAAAGGAGAGGAAACTGCATGGTAAAGTTCAAATGGAATTAGTCCTGTTCCAAATAAATGAAGTATAATTTGGAATTAGTCCTGTTCAAATGGAATTAGTCCAAGAGCCTGCTCTTGCTGATATGACGACAAATTTCAGTTTCAAATTATAAAGTTTGGACTCGTAAGAAACTGAAATTTACTTCTGTAATCTAGTTTTTCATAATTCAAAATTGAAGTGCTCAAATTTTCAGACATAAACTGTATTTTAAAATTTTGATTGCTGGTAATGGTACCACATACTGGTTGCAACAGGAAAATACTGCTAGAACATAAAGAAAAATGAATGAACTATCTACCATAGTTTTGAATGATAATGAAACTGTCATTCTGGTAGAAGTTATATGAACCACATAGTAATTATGGATGAATGAGACAAAGAAGCCGTCAAGACTAGAGTAAATCAGAAGAAGATATGCTTTAAGTTTATAGATTATGGAAAATTATGATCTGGTCATGTGAAATGCAAATGGCACTAACAAAGGTCATGTGAACATGCTTATGTAGCCCATTCGGGCATTTCATTCTTTAATTCTTAATATGAATATTGCTAAATAGACATGCCATTACAAAGAAAATATCCATCCCACGTATTTTTTTTCAAAAGATGCAATTAAACCCCTTCAACACACTTTCTACTGATAATGAGAAAAGAGGCAGAGTCTCTTTGCTTCACTGTTTTTTTTTTTTCTTTTGGGGCGAACCAACAAAATTTGCACTACAAGTGAAGGTGATGTTTTTGCATTTTACTAAAGCATGTGGAAAATATTTCAAGTTGCCTTCTCTTAGAAATTTGAAACAATTTGTCTTCGCTACAAAAATTTCCACTAGAAGGCTCATGCTGAGTCCCTTCTCTCATCTGCTCCACACAAACAGATGTTGTTTTGGTAGTTTGTTCAAAAAAAATTCTAGGAATACATGATTTTTTTTATAACATAATGTAGTCTATCATAAGTGCCACATCAAAGAAAGAAAGAGAATGCCAAATGAATTAAGAAATATTTTTGGGTCCATAGAACTATAAAATAATACCAAACTCACCAAGGGTTTACCCTTTACAGTAGGTATGATACCAAAAGTTAATAATACCACTAATAGAGTTTGGCAATACCTTGTGAAGGAAAAATTTGACTTCTCCAACAGTGACAATTATATCAGTCGCAAGTTCAGTTGCAACAAACCTAAACAAGTGTATAAATAATTTTATTATAAAAATACTATAAATAATAAAATACACAAGAAATAAAGAAGTGACATTAAGCAAGCTATTGAAGTCACATGAGTGGGTCCATGAAGAATACAACTCTAAAGTAACGAAATAATTAAAACCATGTCCTTGGAAATATTAAATTAATTGAAGCAGTTTAATTTTCCATTATGATATTCACTAGGAAATTTAAAAAAAAATTACCTTGTATTGTTTCCATCATTTTGAAACACATCTGGCTTCGACCCAAGCTTCATGTACTTCATCTTTGCAATAGATTAAACTAACCCCAAAATAGTTCAAATTAAAAACGAAAAATAAAAGATAACCTTTTTTCACTTGACAAGCAACTAAAACCAGGGATCCTCACAAACCCTAACCCTTACCCATAGTATGATAATACTTTATTACAAGTTAACAACAGCACATGAGTACATGACCACAGATCAACCTATAACAACCAAACCACCATGTGCAGAATGCTTTCTCTCTCTCTCTCTCTCTTCAAAAGAGAAGTACAAGCTCGACTTTCTCTTAAGCTCTGGTGTTTCCTCTCTGCTAGGCACGGCCCCAATAAACCCGGTCCCTGTTTCAGTAAAAAATAGTCTTTAGAGAGAGAAACAGAGGAAAAAAACACAAGCACTATTCAGCAGGGAACACTAATTTGAATTTTAAATGCCTAGTGCTTGGCAAGGGCAAGGTGGTGGAGCATTTTGCTATTGGATCTCGATTTGGATATCAAATTGGGATTATTCCAATAAACCGCGCCGTCCAAGTGGGAATTAATCGAAAACCTAAAAATTATTAAAAAATTAATAAATCTAAGTAAAAGAAAAGACAGCATCTTGAGAAATGTGAAGAGAGAGGGATATGAGGAGACAGTAGGCATCTTTACTCAGGCAATGGAGATGGGGGTGTAGGGAGACCATGGCAACAGCCTCTGATAAAAAGAATCTTATCTGAAAAAAGGTTTATTAAGAGGGAAAGTGAAAATTCACATGGGTAGTTGTTGAAAAATTGTCTGGCGATGAACCCAATAACCTTTTCTTAGGGAAATATTATTATCTTTAAATGCTCGTAGTACTCGTAGTAATTGTCTTAAGGAAAAAAAACAAGTTAACATTATATGAGGTTAATTGGATAAAATGGGATAACATGGTTAAGGGGATAAAATGGTTGTTTTGTATATTGCACTTTTCTCTGCAAAATTAATTCCTGAAAAAGATCTAGCTATAAATAGAAAAGGAAGAACAAGAACTACTGATATATAAGAGGAAGGATCACAAAAACAAAGTGATTGTTCAATAAAATCCATTATTTCTACAAACGAACAGTTCTACTACGACATTTGTACATGTTCACACTTTGAGATGTTTTGCTAGAAACCAAAATCAAATAAAATAAAATAAAAGCGTAAAATAAAAATAATAAAGGAGATTAAAAAAATTTGGGATGCACAAACCCGAAATCATTTCCTGAGAGAAAGAGACTTTATGATTTCACATAATATTAGAAGATTAATAAGAAGGAGAAAAGAGAGAGGAAAAAAAATCTAACCACTGTCGCACCAGGTGTACTGTGAAAATCGCAAGAGAGAAGAACCAAATTGCCACCAGAAATCGAAATCGAAATCAAATCAGCCAGAGGAGAAGAGCAGAAGCAAAGAGACAACTCGCTCTCTCTATCTCTCTCTTCCTGCCCTCTGTTTTGAATATTCTATTCTGTTCTATCACTTCCTTCACTTAAATGGCACCATTTATTTCGCACCGCCTCTTTCTCTCTCAGTCTCTATCTCTCTCTTTTCGCTTTCTCTCTCAAGTGAGCTGAGGCTAGAGCTTGTGAGGTTACTTTGCGCGTACTCTAATGATGTAGCTAGCTACCGTAAGAGAGATGAGAGAGGAAAATGGGGGACCAGTGTTAATTGACATATCTGCCCTCGGGAATAGTTGAATAGTTGAGTGAATGTGCTCCTTTGCCAGACAAAAACATGCCCCGCTTGGAAACGGAACACGTATCCTCTGCATTAACTCAAAAGGGAATCTTTTGAGTTAATGCATCTGGACAATACGATCCACTTTATGATCTGTGTAAATTAGATCCGCACTAATATTAAAGGACCCTCTGTTAAAATCAGACAGCCGGATTGGCTCCGTTCAATATCAGACGGTCGAGATGCATTAACTCAAAAGATTCCCTTTTGAGTTAATGCAGAGGATACGAATTCGCTTGGAAACGGATCACACATCGATTGCATCCGTTAGTTGAGATAATTAGATTGGGTATAATTACATTAAATGATGATTAATTTTGCTTTTTCACCCACAACTACAGAAGTCCATATCCTCTGAGGTAACAGAATATTTCTGTTTAGATCCGGACCGTCCGATCATAATTAAAACCAATCCGGTTCATAAATAGAATATATTGAATTTCTTTAGGATTCGTTTGGATGGGTGAAAAATAGTCACTAATCCGAATCAGCACTATTTTGAACTACTATTTTTCATTTGAATGTGTTTGAGTTAACAAATATGAACTAATTTTTGTTTGTCTTTTGTGGGTTAGCACTATTCTACTAATCTAACAAAATGTTGAGTTAGTTCTATTCTCAATTTTCAATTTTAGAGTTAGTTCACTATTCTTACTAACCCATTCTTCAATACAAATGCATCATAATATTTTGTGAATTCTGATAGGACGGTCCGGATTTAAACATAAATATTATGTTACCTTGGACGATATAAATTCCAATTACATGTAACAATTTGGAGTTTGCATCTTCTGCATTAATTCTAACTTTTTTGAGTTAGTACATCTCGGCCGTCTGATCAGAGTCAATCCGTTCCGAGATGAAACACACGTAGCATCTTTAATATTCATGCCAACACAAATCGGACAGTCCGAATTCATCCTTCATTAACTCAACTCAAAAGTTGAGTTAATGCAGAGGATACGAATTCACAAGTCTGTGAAGCCAGAAATAAAATTTCTTGAGTAATAATATTAGAACTCCTTTCAGTTCTAAAAAAAATCTACATATCTTTCTAGACCCAATAATTTGCTTTCCTTATTTTAGTACAAGTACAAATGTACAATGGTGAAATAAAAAAAGGTTCACTGGTATACCTTATTAAACTTTATTTTTACCTAATTTGTAGTTTATATATATTAGCAATAATTTAACAAATATTTTGATGAAGGTCAAAATCCTCAAATCATTCTAGTAACAAATATTAAACTGTAAACATGCAACTTTAGGTAATATTTTAACTAGTTATGTTGATCCTAGTTGTCAATGACTTAACAATTGTTAATGGCAGACATGATTAGTACTTAGTAGCATTCGCTTTTCATCTAATTTTTATTTTTAGTCCTGGATTTATTCTAACCTGACATTTAATGGCGGGTTACATTAAGAGGGACCACTCCCAGTGACAAGGAACTGACTCGAGAAAGCGACCTTGGATCCATCAGCGCATAAATTCCATCTTTGTTTTCTTTTTCTTTTTAGTAAAGTTACTTTGTAAAATTTAACAACTTAGATAGGGAGAAGGTCTCGTACCATTACTAGAGTGGGAAAAATGGCACGGCGGAGCCGGCTCCCTCACGGAACGGCACGGTTACAGCACGGAACGCGTGTTAGTTACGTGCCGTGACTCACGTGTTCCGTGCCGTGATCATTCGCGTGCCGTGTCTATCTTTTGAAACTTTGGCACGGCACGTGAAAGATTTAGTCACGGCACGACACGTAGTCACGCGAGTCACGTGTAATTATGACCATTAGATATTGATTTAATGGTGAATCTTGAATAAACTAACCTAAATTATAATTAAATGGTCACGCGAGTCACGTATGGTCACGGCACATTTAGACACGGCGTGACTCACGTGGCGTGACAATTCGCGTGCCGTGACCAACCCTTGACATTTTGGTCACGGCACGGCACGGCACAGCACGAGACCAAAGTCACGGCATGTTAATCACGGCACGGCACATTTTTTCGGTCCATTACCAACATGTAATTCAAGTACACCAAGATAAGGACTGTATAATGCTTCCGTACCCCCAGAAGAAATAGGAAAAGCATCAGGTATTCAAGTTAATTTAGTTGAACAATTTCTTTTCGGATCCGTCTTAAATTTACAGATTTTTAAATTCTATTCTACCAGGTCAGGTATGTAATTCTATTCTATTTTTAAATTATTATTATTATTATTAAATGATTTCTTTTTGGGACGATATTTTAGCGGAGGCAATGCCACATGCAGGGGCTAATTTTAAATTTGGTAATAAATTAGAGAAGGGTCCGCCTCTTGATAATAAGTTTTCATATCTGTCCTGTTAATTTATTATTATATTTTTAAGCTTCGCAGAAGTTGTGAAGTCGTGAGAGGAGCTCGAACTCTCAATTGTGCTACTGCCTGGTCTTTTGTTAATTAATTGAGAATCAGTCTTTGGTCTAGTGACAAAGACAATGCTCTCCGTATAAAATGTAACAACTTCGAATTTCAGAAAAAAAAAATTGTGAATATTAAATAGTTGAGTGGCTTGATCTCCAACTTTTACTTAAAAAAATTATTATCAGTAGGCTTATTTCAATTTCACAGTACCAATAGTTCATCAATTTGCTATATATTAATATTGTATGGGACCTCATGATAACTAAAGTTGGATTGTTTTAATAATACATTCTCAATTTTTTAATTAAAATTTTGATTATGCGTCATAATAATTTCTCAAACTTCCTACAATTATTTTCTACACTTAATTTTGCTAACTTCTTTTTCTCTCACCATCAGCCATGACGAAATTCTCTCTCTAACCAATCCGGTCATGAGAAACTCCATATGCTTGTATTTTTGTAGATATTTTGCAAATAGTATTATTTATGTTAAAAAAAATTGACACAGATTGAACGGTTCCAATCAAATTTGATATCCGGATCACTTCCATTCAATTTTCCAATCAATGACGATTACATTCTTATAGAGACACCACAATTTTGTGATCCCTACTCCGGAATATAGTGATAAATGAATAGTTCAGATTCGGTTATAATTCAGAAATGATTCAGTATAATAAAGGAATAATTCGGTACTACAATGAAACAAAAAAATAAAAATAAACCCAAAAAACTCCTCAAATTTTTTTTTAAAAAAATAGTGTTTTTTTCATGTTTTATTCGCGAATAATTCGTGATTTGCATTTTATTCGGTATTCGGTTCAGAAACGTCAAAAAAAAACGAATTAAACACGAATTAAACGCAAATAACTCGCGAACTGTATTATTATGCTCCGGAAAGTGCATGACTCGCCACACCATTCTCGGGATGTCTCCGCCACAGAGAATACAAACTCATATAGCCTATTATTACATCAGATCTCTTTTTGATAACTCAGGTACATACTTATCCGAGTAGAACTAGGGTGCTCCTAAGCTCACCAAGCCCTTCCGTGAGCGCGACTCTAAAACCTATCGAATTGACTTCAAACGACATTTACAAACCGTTAGATGTTCAATCTATATTAAAATGTGCTTGGAGACCAAATTTTTCATTTTTTTGAATTTTTTTACTATTTATTAAGATGGTTTGAAAATCGCTGTTTTCCAATGGTGCAGAATTTTAATAAAAACAGCGATTTTCAAACCATCTTAATAAATAGTAAAAAAAATTCTAAAAAATGGAAAATTTGGTCTCCAAGCACATTTTAATATAGATTGAACATCTAACGGTTTGGAAATGTCGTTTGAAGTCAATTCGATAGGTTTTGGAGTCGCGCTCACGAAGGGCTTGGTGAGCTTAGGAGCACCCTAGTTCTACTCTACTTATCCTATAATAATAACCCCCATAATTTTTATAATAATTATACCCAGAAAGAGATATGTGCAGTAGAAAAAAGAAACCCCAGTCCCCCAGATGGTCCCCTCAAGATCTATGCTTGGGAGGGTTCTTGCCACTTTATAAGGGCACCTTATAAATAATGCAACACAACACATGCTGCTGACTCCTCCCCTTGTGATCAGGAATCTGCCTCATTTGTTGAATGCATGCCTCGTACTATCTCACCTTTTTTTTATCTACTTTTTCTGATTGCTTTTATTTCCGAGTCAAAAATAAGAACATCTTTTTTCTTTCTTGGAGGCACAAGTACACCTTTTGAGATGAAGGAATCAATGCATTCAGCTGCTTTTGAGGGTTTTGAGCTTTCTATCTAAGGCGTGTTCGTTTGTTGTAGGATTGTGCGGGATGGAATTTGATGGGTTCGGAAAACTATTTTTTTATTTGTGGGAACTCATACTGATAAATTTGGACGGAAATAATTATGAGATGTACTGAATGAGTGTTCGGTTGTACCGTAGAAATAGTTGTGGAAAATCTTATTTTCTTTCTAAAATACTTATATTAATAAAATAATTATTAATTAAATGAAATGAAATCAATTAAACAATAAATAACAATACTTATCAATTATTTTTATTAACAAAATTATAATAATGCAATTAAATAATAATATTAAATAGATACAACATTTATAATAAAAATTATTACTAAAATGGATACAAATAAAATAAGAGAATATTTATAAATAAAAATAATCAGAAAACACCAATTAAAAACATTTACAAACATTAAACAAACAAATATTTATATGTAATTACGACCTTAAAAAAAAAATATATATATGTAATTAAAAAAAAGTCCGGATCTAGGCTATTTAGTCCCACAATAGAAAATAAAATGATTTCCTCTTTTCTTATATATACATGAGCTAGTGGATGAAGGATAAGAGAAAGAGAAGGTGAAAGAGAGAGCTACGTGGTGTTGGGAGGCAGAAAACCAAAAATGAAGTTGGAGGTTGTGTTTTTGAACTCAGAATTTTACATTGAGAAGAGAACAAGTTGTACCCACCGTAAAATTTTGAAAAAAAAAAAAGAACTGTCAAACGGACTTTGGATTAGATTGATGAGTTCTGTCCAAAACCCATCAATTCCCATCAAATACTTTGCATCCGAACAGGTGCTAAAGCTGCACCTTCAAATCGGGGTTATATACTTGTATTCATAGCAAATCATTCTCTCATTGTCGTTATAACGCGTGTACTAAATTAAATAATCAATTCATCATGGTTGGTTATATATGTCTGATTTATGATACTTTTCTCTATCAATAAATCCATTTATTGGTTAATTTGACCAAAATCCAGACGTAATTATTTGGCCTCAACTATACAGAACACTGAAGTCTGAACATATGTCAATATGTATAATTATCCACATAAGCGACTAAGAGTAGAGGAAGGTACAAATTTTTTTTTAATCGTTCATATTTTCACTTTTTAATTTTCTAATAGTTATTCCAATATTTATATGTTACATTTTTTTTCATTATTCATGTTTTCACTTTTAAATTTTCTAATAATAATTATAATATTTATATGTTACATTTTTTTTCATCATTTATGTTTTCACTTTTAAATTTTCTAATAATAATTCTAATATTCATATGATAAAATAAAATCATTAAACATAAAATCGTTAACTGTGATCTATATTATTTTCATTACATGCACATAAAATTTTATCACCTTTTGATTTTGATTTAATATGAATCAGTAAGTTCTTGATACTCAACAAAACAAAATCGAAATATTGTGATCTTTTACGCATGCACAAAGAAAATTATATATATCATACTTAACAGTTTGAAATTTTAAGTTATTGTTGTTCTAAAAATAGAAGCACAAAAAATGAAGACATTTGAACTTTCCTCTTAAGAGTAATATACAACTCAAACATGAGGAAATGAGTGTGACAGCGGACGTCAGATCAAATTCGGTCTATTGTCTGATCGTAGCCATCCAATTTGTATTGAATTTTGTGTGCATTTAATCCATAATAATTTTAATATTGTCCGTGAAAATCTTACCGCGAATCGAACAATTTTAACCAAACATTAGATCAAATTTGATTATGTCGAACAGTTTTGACCAAACATTAGATCAAATTTGATAAGATGCCGACTGTCCCCCATTCCAAACGAGTGAGACATGGTATCCCATCAGTGATTTGTTGAACTGTGCATGTCAAAAAAAAGAAGAAGGGACTGATGAAAAATAAGTTAGGTCAGTGTCAAGACCAACGCACCAACCTGGCTTCGAGCTGGTTAGCAATAGGCAATAGCACAAAGGACCACAAATCAGCATCTGCTGCCATTTTAAGTTGGCGGCGTTGCTCAAGTCCTCAACGTTGAAAAAGGACCAAATTCAAAAGTTAAAAATTATTAGGAGGAGGGGTCAAATGTTTTTATTTTTTTTGCCTTCATCGTGTTTTTATTTTTAAAATTTTAATAACTCAAAGTTTAAAACTTAAATGTCAAAATAAAACTGTTAGATGTGATCTATGTTATTTTCTCTATGTGCTCATAAAAAAATATTACATTTTAATTTTATTTTTATGTGAATCAATAAGTTGAAAAATCAACGTCTAGAAATTATCCACATTAGTGTACATTTTTACAAGCTCAAGATGACAACCAAAACAAAGTTGAAATGCCATAATTTTTTACACGTGCATAGATAAAATGATGTAGTTCATATCCAACGGTTTTATTTTGAATTTTAAGTTTCAAATTTTGAGTTATTTAAGTTTTAAAGAATGGAGGCATGATGGAGGCACAAAAAATGGAGGCATTTGAACCCTACTTAATTATTAGTTATTTTTAAGAGATAATTGCGAGGTATATTCAATTTTTATAGTTTATTCATTCAATGATTAAAAAAATATTATTAAAATTTAGAAAATAAAATTATAAATGTGTTCTTATTTAGTTAGATATGTAATATATTACATTTAAGACAATTTAAAATTTAATTAGTTATTCATTATAAACTATTAAAAATCTACTGTTAAAATGTTTAAATTATATAATAAACGATTGAATTATTTTTAATTAAGCCGGTACAAATTTGATACACATTATTTAAGTAAAAAAAAAATATAATTACAGTTAGTACTATTTTATTTTTCTACTAACACCCATTCATCCTTCTTACGATATTATTCCGTATTTAATGTGAAAAAGAATGTAAATATAAAACATGAAATATGATGGTTATGTAAGGTCTTCAATTATTTATCGCGTCTCATACATCGAAAAACAGAATAGAGAGCTAAATTAAGGCCCACCGCTCGGCCTTAGTGGGCTCCATTCCTTGATTGGAGCAGCAAGAAAAGAACTTGGGGACACTACCAAAACAAAATTAAAAAGTAGACTGAGGGAGTCTGCGATCCTTGTCTAAATGGCACGATCCAAACAGACGGTTCAGATTGCCACACAATTATTATTATTATTATTATTATTATTATGAGTTACTTCGCGAAGTAAAACGAGTGTTTTACTTCACGTCTATATTTTCAATTTCAAAGTTCAAAACGTTGATCCGAACCGTTCAAGTTGATCTCCATATTAAATTAAATTATGCTTGGAGACTAAGTGTAGCATATACCTCTTCTTTTTGGGACAATATTATGACATTAGGCAACCTAGGGAAACTAAGTGTAGCATATACGTAGCATATACCGCTAGCATCCATTCCCAATTAGAATTTTGGAATGTAATTTGGTATGGTAATTGCTCCTTATCCAATAGATACCCTCAATTATATAGGATTTCTTCTAATCAATATATTACCATAGTAGCAGTATACCTTTCTCAAGGAAAAACTATTAAATTTAGAAGACACCTTCGTGGTATTTTAGCTAAGGAATGACAGGAACTAATTTACATTATTAGTTCATCTAGTTTTACGCATTGTGAACAAAATAGCTTAGAGATGGGATAATTTAGGACAGTTTACGGTTAAATCGATATACCAACTACTAAACTTTAGGGGGGGGGGTTAAAGCCAACACATATGTCATTATATGGGACTTACCAATTCCACCTAAAATCAGAATTTTTATTTGGTTGGTACTTCATAACCGTATATTAACAAAATAAAACTTAAGGAAAAAGGGTGGTCTGGGAGGTTGACGTGTCATTTCTGTATCAAAAAAGAGAATACCAATCATTTGTTTCTTAAGTGTACTCAAGCACAACAAATATGATTTTGGCTAGGCAATAGTAACCTTTACTTCAATACTTGGGCTTCATGCACAGATATTTTTCAGTTTGCTTGCAATCTTACATCAGTGAATCAAATAGGGTTTTTAATTGTGTTTAGTGCTGTGTATTGGACCATTTGGAAACACAGAAACGATATATGTTTCCAAAACAGTCCAAGGAAATCTGTTAGAACTCTTATACTTTTAATCATATCCGTTATTGAATATTGGGCAGGAAATATGGATAAAAGACTTAAGAAGGCTGTGGAAGAGTGGCTGCCAATGGACCTCAATGCCATCCCTCTACGGGTGTGGGACCTGATTGACAACCAGTTGGTTGTCTACAAGGCAGAGGATGCACCAACAGGGGACTTGATGCAGCTGCAGGTGGCTGGTGATTAGTCCCACATGAAGAAGTACCATGAATTTTGTATAGACCCCACACTAGGGTCATTATCTTACCATAGCTTTAACAAATGTGACTTAGTCTTAGTATGCTATTTTGCCATTACTGTATTTTGGTGGATAGTGAACCGTCGTGCTTTTGTGTTTTGCTCGATGTTAGGGCTTTATAGCATTCCGTAACTGAAATTGGAACTCCTTTTACTTGTAATTTAACTCTTATTTCATGAAAATGAAATGGGCATCATGTATGCCTTTTATCAAAAAAAAAATAAAAATTATGCTTGGAGACCAAATTTTACAATTTTAGAAAAAAATTAACTATTTTTTTGGAATTTTTTAAAATTAATGTTTTTCAGAAAATCGTGAAACCATAAAAAATAATAATCAAGATATTTCTGATCATAATGGTACGCAGTTGCTTGTTCGAGCATGCGCGTCGTGGAGCTATGTTAAAGAGATAAAAAAAAACTTTGAACAAGTCTAAGGATCAAAGCAGAGGTGGATTGAGTTTCATTCTTATCTACGTTTCCGTGGGAACTCTTAAAGTATCTTCGAAGCAGAAAATCGTCTACTCCCCGGCGCCTTTTCTGTCTGCTTTATGTGACTCTGCTAACGGAGGATAATAGAATGGATTTATAAAAGAGGAGGGATCTAGTTACCACAATTTTGAGTTACAATAAAATTATCATAATTATTTTCTACATTTTTAAATTCTAAATTGTTGATCCAAACCGTTCAACATAATCTCCACAATAAAATGTACTTCCAGATCAAATTTTACATTCTTTTTGAATTTGTTTACTATTTATTAAGTATTTTAGAAAAACTAGTCAAATTCAGACCATTGAATTTTGTACCCATCTTAATAAATAGTAAAAAAATTCAAAAAAAATGTAAATTTGATCTGGAAGCACATTTTATTGTGGAGATCATGTTGAACGGTTTGGATCGACGATTTGGAATTTGAAAATGTAGAAAATTGTTGTGGTAACTTTGTTGTAACTCAAAATTGTGGTAACTAGATCCCTCCTCTTTATAAAATTTGATATCCAAGCACAATTTAATATGAAGATCAACTTGAACGGTTCGGATCGACATTTTGAACTTTAAAATTGAAAATATAGACGTGAAATAAAACACTCGCTTTACTTCGCGAAATACCATAGCATTATTATTATTATTATTAGAGGTGATTTCATCTATATATTTCAAAAAACTTCAAAAATTACATATTTCTCCCTCTAAACTTCAAATACTACATATTTTAATTTTTTTATAAAGAGAAAAATGAAAACTTTATAAATATAAAAGTTTTCATAGAAAGACAATAAATTAGATAAATTTGATAGTTTTTGAAATTTAGAAGGGTAATATAATATTATGAATTTTAGAGGAAGAAAACATAATTTCGAATTTTTTAGAGGTATATATAAAATTCCTCTTTATTTTTAATGTGAGAGACAGCTCAAATAGCACATCATGATGACACGTGATTCATTTACATGCTGTTCATTTAGAACTGATCCAAAGTTCCAAACCTTTTGATGAAAATTTAAAAGGTAGAGTAATTAATGTTATCAAATCATTTTTAAAAACTGACAATGAATTATAAACTTGCAATCTTTCACTCAAATGATGATGTCTTAATCAACTGTGCTAGATAGGAACGGACTTTGCTGCTTTTTTGAGAGAAAAACAGAATCCTGCTTTTCTTATCTCAACCATTCAAAATCGTTGAGACCTGTGCATGAAAAAATATTTTTATCGAGATACGTGAATGAAAAATTTTAAATGGTTGAGATCGGAAAAACAGGCTTATCCGTGCTAGATACATATGGTCTCAATATTTGTAGCTGTTTCAATTTACCTCCTTACTCCTGAATTTTTATTATTTTTGTCAAATTTACACTCTTTTCTACGACTGAACGAGAAATTCAACAATTTATATTAAATTAAGTTTAACCCGATTTAAACCATCCCTTCTCCCTCTCCTTTGAAAGAATGTAACAATAAAAAAATAAAGAAAATGAAGTAGACTAATTAAGTCCGAAAATATATAATGAAGTACCTATGACTATTGAGTTCTTTCTATCTCTCAAGAGCAGAGGTGTCAACGGATACAGTAAGAGTCGGATGGAAGTATTTTCATACTCGTATCCGTTGCAAATTGTTCTTACTAGTAACCTATCATTACCCGTTACAAATTATCTTACCTGTTATAATTATCGGATAAATAACAGGTAATACTAATATAATAATTATTTTTATTGTTTATTAAATAATACATTAAAACATATATAGTCATTTCACACATGTATAATACTTTATTGAAAAAAAATTCTGATCATACTAAGTTAGGGGTGTAAACGGAGCGGATTCTGAGCGGATAATGCTAATACCAAATCCGTATCCGCCTTTCAATGAACGGATACGGATACGGATAGTAAACGGATATCAAAACTTAAAACCATATCCGCCTTAAACGGATACGGATACGGAGCGGATAATTTGCGGATACGGATTCGAATACGAATATAGAACGGATAATTGTCGGATATTGAGTTATATGAACTTTAAGATATAATTAATAATTAATAAAATTTAAATATAAAAATAAATGAATAATTGTAAGTTGATGGAGATATTAATGTTAGAAAGATGAGAGAATATAAGATATTTATTTTATTAATAGTGTGGTGTAGTGGTTTGTACCTTGGTTGTTTAGACTTTTACTTCACATGACATGGGTTCAAATCTCTTGAAGGCAAAATAATTTAAAACCTCACATGATACGGATACGGATACGGATAGTAAACGGATATCAAAATTTAAAACCATATCCGTATCCGTATCCGTATCCGTATCCACGATATCCGTATCCGTTTAAATCCGGATACGGATTATATGCGGATTCGGAGCGGATATCCACCCGGATATCCGTGTCCGTTTACACCCCTATACTAAGTGCAAGGAAATCAATTAAAGTATTCTTTCAATGCTTATTAATATATATAATATATATAATTTTTTTATAATTACCTGATTGGGTAACAGATACGAAATAGACTTTACCCGTACCCTTACCCGTTTAGATAACGAAAAAAATCTTACAAGTACCCGATAAATTTACAAAAAAAAATCTTACCCATGTCTGATTTATCAAATACGGTGTGAATCGGATAAACAAATAAAAAATGTCATTGACACCCTTACTGAAGAGTCAATTGTTGGCAATGTTTTAAAATGCAGTTTCTATACGGTATGCGGAAGGCCACCGCATACCGTATATACGGTATGCGACCGCATATGCGGATTTTAAAATGAGAATTTATATATATATAAACAAGTATGCGGTAATATTCGGTATCATACAAACATGTATGCGGTAATATGCGGCCGAATATGCGGTAAAATTATGCGGTTGAATATGCGATAAAAGCGGCCGAATATGTGGTACCATATATTAGACGCATATTGATTTTCTATGCGGTTGCCAACTGATTGTTGGTACATTAGAGGTATTTTCAGCACTCAAGAGTCAAAAGACTTGTTGGTATAGTAGGTATTTCTATCACTCAAGAGTCAAAACTTGTTGGTAACTTGGTATAGTGGGTATCTCCAAACTATAAGGAATTTGAGCTGACTATACTCAAAAATCAAAATCAAACACTAGAAAATCAGAATGATATGACCCAAATAATTTGAGCTAGGCTTAATCTAAATATGAAATGATTTGAGTTTAATTCTATACAATGATCAAATTTTAAATCCTATTAGCCCTATTTGTTTGTATCCTCTACTAACAGATTTTTCTTTAATATAGGATTCTCAATGCTAAAGAATACTTTTTAGTATCTACTTTAATTTAACAATAATGCAATATCATTGAGTTCAAATTTTTGTTGTTTATATCATTGAGCCTATTTAATACAGCTCAATGGTAATATAAAAAAGATCTCTCGTCACTATGTATTTTTACATGGTAATAAAATAACAAGAATTGTCTCATTAAGTGGCTCAACTCTTATTTTATTTCTATATTGTTACTTTGTACAACGCTAGTAAGATGCCTTCCAGCCAATTCTTTTTTTAAATCAATAAGTGTACACCGTTCGATTATTATTAATGATTTTTTTTAGCGATCTCTTTTAGTATTGGGTAAAATATTTGTGACCAACGATTCTTGTTAATAGTAGATTCGTTTAGTCAATAAGACAATAACTCATCACACCAAGTGGCTTTTGATATCCGTCACAGAGGATCCGGACTCCTAGAAAGTAGCAGTGCCCTACAACCTGGATGTACTGGACCCAGTTGCCCATCACGGTTGCACTTTACGACAACGCAATGTTCCCTATTCACCGCACCGGGATCGAATCATCCGCCCATTTTTTTTATTCCTGCCCATAAGTTAGACTATCCTTTGCTATCATAAGATGTCATCCAGCTCTCTCAGGGGATCTACACTGAGTATTAAATGTTTTTTTGACGTTACTGAACCGAACTTCAAATAAAATGCAGAAAAATGTATAAACATTTTATTCGTGAATAAAATGCGTATAAAGCGTGAGTTGACGAATTATTCGCAATAAAAATACGGACTTTTTTTTTTCAAATTTTCTTTAGGGTTTTTTTTTGTTTTTTGTTTTGCTTTTTTGTTGTACCGAATCATTTCCGAATTATACCCGAATCACGAATTTTTGACCCCACCGAACCTTTCCCAAATCATTGAGTTGTCACTATGGTGCTAAGCCACCTCATGATTTCGAAATTTTTAATCAAGTATGTTAAAATTTAATTAATTTTTAATTTTTTTAAAGTTTTTATATAGTTCTACCCCTTCATAAAATGCTAGATGTGTACATGTAGTCTAGTGGTTAAGATTTTTATTTTGTGCTTAAAATATCTTGAGTTCAAATCCCACTAACTTTAAATTATAATTATGCATTTTAAGTTTCAGCTCTCCTAACTAAATTTTTTAATTCTGCTCCTGGGGCTCTCTCATCTCCAACAAAATGTAAAAAACCTCAGGCTGCTCCGTTAACTTCTTCAATCAAATAATAGAGTAGAGTTCGGTTAATGTGGTATCGGTGACATTCTAATATAAGTGTTACTAATTTCAAAATCTATCGGATAGGTTTTAAACAACAAATTTAAACAATTTAAATCAATATACTTGAGTGATGTGTTTACATGTAAAATTTAATAATTTTCAATGACATTTAGCATCAAGTCAAGTGATAAAAAATAGATTCATTTATTTTTCATCATTTTTGATGATTTGAGATCGATCTATACCAAACAGTAGGAATTCAAATCCAGTTAGGTATGAGATCTGAACCGTTTATTTTGATTCAGTACGAATTTTATTAAAGACTTCATGCATCTAAGGCATTTCCGAATTGAAATTACTTAGTTGAAATTTCCTCAGATACAGATATGTATCTGAAGGGTCCGGATCCTCTAAAGTAATCCAACTTTTGAGTTTTTGATCGTGATCGTTCGATTCGATTCTGTCGCTCGAAATTATCTCGGGATGCGAATCTGTTCTCGGAATGTATGCGCTCCATTTCAGAATGGATGGTCTCGGATCCGAATCGGACGGTCCCAATTTAAAACAAAAAAATTGAGTTACTTCACTGGATCCAAATTCGTATCTGAAGGGATACTCACGCCAAACATTTGTCTTTGGAGTTTTCCTTGCTCCTATTTAGAGCGCTCTTTCAACCGGTAAGTAGTAAGTGTGATTAACAAAATTTTATAATTATCTTAATTTTATGTTCATTTGAATTGATTCGTATAATACTGTCTTAGAGCTTGTTCGTTTGTCGCGGGATTACACGAGATGAGATTTGACGAATTGGGAACCCACTTTTGAAAAGTGGGAACCCATGAACACGGGTACACGCATGATTGATTATGCACTTGAGAGTAGGTCCGATGGGCATCGGACCTACTTTGGTTCGATGGGTTTAACCACCATCGATTTGCTTTAAAAGATTCGTGCGGAACGTTTTAAACTTTGTGGGCATATGTTTCAATTTTCGTGCGTACAAATCTTAAATTAGATTGGATGGTCATCATGCTCGTTGAACCTAAAAGTAGGTCCGATGGGCATCAGACCTACTCCGTTCTCTTGAGTATGAGAATGTGTTGAAATGAGTATTCGGTTGTATCGTGCGAATAGTTGTAGGAAATCTTATTTTGTTTTTAAAATGCTTGATACCAATACAATTATACTTATTAATAATTATTAATATAATTAAATAAAATGATTAAATAATAACATAATAATATTTCTTAATTATTATTTCTTAAATAAAAAATTTTGTAAAAAAAAAACAAAACTGTTATTTTAAAATATATTAAATATTTCTTAGAGTGTCTTGCATATAGGCTTATTTTTAGTCTTATGTTTCAATTCTTGTATTAATAATTTTAAACTATTAGCTTAATCACAACATGACAAATAATAAAAAAAAAATACTTTTTTTATGTGTACCACAGATAAGTCGAGAAGCATTTTTTTTTTAAATATTAGTTAAATTCAACTTGATATTAATAATTAGAGGAGGGCTTAAATGCCCCATTGTTTCATGCTCCAATTGTACCCCAACATCTTTATCTTCAATTTCAAAGTTCAAACAAAATATCTGAACCGCTCAACATGATATCTATGTTAAAATATGCTTAGAGATCAAATTTTATATTTTTTGGAATTTTTTTACTATTTTTTAAGATAAGTACAAAATCATTGTTTTTCAGGAAATTGTTGACCATTTAAAAACAGTAATTTTGTACTTATTTTAAAAAATAGTAATTTTTTTCCAAAAAAATATAAAACTTGGTCTCCAATCATATTTTAACGTGAATATCATATTGAGCGGTTCGGATCGTCAGTTTGAACTTTGAAATTGAAGATAAAGATGTTGGGGTACGATTGAGCATGAAAGAGGCATTTGAGCCCTCCTCTAATAATTATGATAAAATAATGTAATCACGTTAAGAAACAACAAGAATTATTGGTCTTCATAGCTGCTGCTGCTGCTCCAATTGGGAAAAAAAAAAAAAACCTCCGACTCAATTTGATTTATCCCATTAGAACAGTGTTCTTGGAAGAGAAAAAGTGAAGTGTATGAAAATTTAATAAGAATTTAATTGACAAAATACTTCACAGCCAAACACCTAATGGAGACAAATACCTAAATACTGCTTTTTTCCCATCAAATTCCAAGCTATCGAACAGGGCCTTAAAAAATAGTGCGGGACTGAGAATTCACATCACCGCCGGTACCGTAATAGAGAATATTTTACAATTACTTGATCTGGACCGTTCTTTTTAACTTGGCACGAATCTCAAAGCCCAATAATACTGCCCCCTCTGTTAGCCAGAATCCTAAACCGGCTGGAAGTTAATCTCAAACCGTAAAGTGACGGGAATCTTTTACGGTACCGGGGAGGATATGGATCCCGGGACTGAGGGACTCTCATGCACCACTTTCAAATCAGTAAACTGCTCTCTACAGTATAAATATTTAGTGAATAAACACGCCCCCCGTGAGGCCGTGACATCAAAGCAAGAGATTTGCGGGCCACAGTGCTCCGTCTGATCTTCTGTATCGACTTCTATGTTTTTATTGTGTTGAAGCGGTTTTGCACCGTAGGATCACCTCCTATTCGGAATTATCATCATTTTTAGCGGTCACTGTGGACCGTGTGATATAGATCGAACAACTGAATTTTGCTAGGTTGCGTCTTGCGTGTGTCGGCTGGTCCCATTAGAACCGGAAAAGAATAGTCGTATTTTTATATTAGCCCCTGTGAATTTCTTATTGCAAATTCTATTCAGCAGATGATTATTTTTTTTTCTTGAATGAAATAAATTATATATATTTCGTCCAAATTTCCAATTATGGTTATTTTATTTTAATTCTTATAAGATACTTTTTTGTGATAAATAATAAACATACATATACTAGGCGGAAAGTAAAGTGTACCAGAAAGAAGGCTAAATCTCCTATGAATTGAAATCTTTCATTTTTATCCTTTCAAATTTTTAATTTTTATAAAAAATATTACTAATAGCCTCCTTAAAATGAAATTACATAAAATTACATAAATTTTTTCCATCAAATCTCTTCAATCTCAAATTTTATTTTTGTCCCCTGCCCACATAATCTCTGCATGCTACCAAACTAACATTCAACGATTAGATGCACACTTGGCACCGAAATTTTTATTATTACCACTGTCACAAAAAAAAATCACAAATTATGAGGAATTCGAAAAATACCAGAGCCTCCAAGTCAACTGCGGTCTCATTCTTGGAGGGCCACAGATTGACGTTGATGCCCCCCAAAATCCAAAAATGCACTAATACACTGATATTTAGGTTTTGAGGGGCTCCAAATTGACTTGGAGGCCTTTCAAGAATGGAGCCGCAGATTGACTTAGAGACTGGTATTTTTCGAATTTCTCAATTTCAGTGGTGTTTTGTTTTGTCTAAATGGTATTAATAAAAATTTCGGCACTTGGCAATTGGCATGTACCTGACAACAATTAAAGAATAGTTACCAAATGATCCGTGTCGAGATCCAAACACATTAATTTTTGAGATTTGGACAAATATTCACATGATGCATTCATGCATATATTTTGGACCACCCCACCTGGAAAATATAGACATATGCAAACTCCCAGATTTTTATTATTTTTCTAATAGAAAGGGACCCACAACTCAGGAACTGATTAGATTGGGGAAATCTTTTGAGGAACCTTACCTAGCTAGTCAATTGAAAGTTAACTGATTTCCCCTTCTTTGGTAACCCTGTAAACTTTTGTTCTATTTTAATCTGATTTCCCCTTCTGAATATAAATAGCCAATTGTGAATTCGTGCGCATTGTCGATTTTATTGCAGAATATCAGAATATGGATGGTTTAATTTGTTGAATGAAGAAATGATCGTTTCTTTTTACTATATTTTTTTGCACATCCGAAACGTTTTGCTTTGAAGGTTATGAAGAGTGAGGCTATGGTAATATGCATATTTACATATCGATCCGTGTTATGGATTCATATTTTATTTTTATTTTAGATTCAGATAGCTGATTTGAACCGTTAAACATAATCTTCATACGAAATATACACTTAAAGATCAAATTTTATATTTTTTATTACTTTCAAGATAGATAGAAAATCACTAAATATGTCGATCCGAAACATGCAAATCGTTAAGAAAACAAAATTATAATTCGATGCAAAATGAGGTTGTAAGTGCATATGTGAAAACTATACATGCACTGTCTAATGAATAAATTAGATGATGGTTGTTCGGCAACAAGGGATTAAAAGTGAAGGATTAAAAGCTTAAGGAGCGCTAAGGAACCGATGTTCAGTTGTCTTAATCCGTGAGTGAAATCCAAGGAAGTTAAAGGAAATGGTAGATGTGACTTAAGATCCGGGTTGAGGATTAAGATCCTTAGAGATTCAATAATTGCGCTTCAATATGCGGATGACACGGCTATTGTTGCCAATGGTTTAGTTCAAACTCTAGTAGTATTGAGAAGGTGAACTAAAGTAGATAATAGGTGACCCGACATTTTGCCAATAAACTTTAGTTTGAAAATAATCTTTTCTGGAAGTTTATTAAACGGGTGACCCGACATTTTGCCACATTGATAATAGGTGATGGACACAGCATTTCTTTCTGGTTTTGACTCATGGCAAGGTGAACCAATTAGAGGGAGCAGAACTAACAGACCACCGAATCCGAAAATTTCACTAAGTGAGGTGATGAACAATTTCTCAGATTTTGAAACATTTTTTAATAGTCCGATACAGCTGACTGATTCTGAGGATTGCATAGTTTGGAAATGGGAGTCAAGTGGAAAATACGGTGCAAAATAATTTTACCAAATTATGATGGGAGGAGGCAAAACTAAGAGTGCACATGCGGTGGTTTGGAAATACACAGTACCCCTACAGTGAGAATATTTGGGTATTTGTTGTTGCGCAGTAAAATCTTGACACAAGATGAGCTAATTAAGGAAGAGGCACATATAACATTGTCAAATAGGCTGTGTTATGTGTAACTCGAGGGAGGAAGAGACGGCCTTGCACTTGATTTTTAAGTGTTATTGGGCGAGACAGGTTTGGAACGAGATTGGTAATAGACTGGGATATAGAGCGTTAGTCGTGAGGGATACGATAGAGCAAACCTGGTTCAAGTCATTAGCATTGCTAGGAAGACCTACAGTATGGAAGAAAATAGGTTATGTGCACTGTATGGATAATCTGGAGAAGTAGAAATGAGAAAGTGTTTGCAGATAAAGATTAAAGAGTGCAGTCAGTGGTGCACAAGGTATGTCAAGAGGTAGAGATGTGGATTGCGTGTGCCAGTAGGGAATGATGGCTCAGTTTAGCATAGGGGCCAAGAGATGTTGGATTTAGATGTTATCTTTTAATTTTTACTTTTGCTGTACCGATTGTTAGCTACTAATAATCTATCAAAAAAAAAATCCGGACAAAAAGAGACTAAAGGAGGTGATCTTAGTCCGCGCTAAGGAACCGGTGTTCAGCAAGATTAAACGGGTAAGGAAGCTAAAGAAAACATATTAAGCCTTAAGGAGGCCTAATCTCTTATTGCTGAACAGCTCCAAAAGAAGTTGAATCCGTATCCTGAGATGTAAGTGCTAAATCAGGACCGTTCTATTTACTTGATACGAATCTCAAAGCATACCTCCTACAGTCTCTATAGGTACCGGACTGAATTTGATTCGGCTGGAATTAATCTGGGCCGCTCGTCTTTTTAGATTGTACAGGGGTGGGGGGGGCACGGACTCAAGGAAGTTAATGTGCCGACGAATGCATGCAGCCAATGAGAATTATTAATGCTTGTGATATGATAAGTCGTGCACATGTACATGCACCTTGTGATATGGCATCTTGTGCGTTCATGCACCTTGATTTATTCAGCATCATTTGAGTTATCCGTTAACTGACTAATTTGTTCCCTAGACTAGCAAACTTATCTGTTTCTGTAATGTATTCAGCATCATTTGAGTAAAAAATAATTACGTAGATAAGTCGTGCACATGTACATGTGGAGAGAAAATAGCACAGGGGATTATTTTCTGTTACTCTCATCTCATAAATTAGTTAAAGATTTAAATAGTAAATGGTGGATTTATAGTTGGTCAAAAATTAATCATAGCGGATAGTAACACCAATCAGTTCATATCAGTATTAACTATTACTCTAATAAGTTGCAAATTTCAAATATTCAATAAAAATGACAAAAGTTTAAAAAAGTTATATCAATTACTGTCAAACATAAATATTAAATTTCGATATGTCGTGTATAATTCTTTTCAATTAAAAATGGGAAAATTCCCAGTGTGCCCATACAAAAACTTAAAATAGCCAATATTCCCATCAAAACAGCATAATATTCAAAATTCCCGTCCAAACTTTACATTATTTCTTTTATCCTCTTTTCATCTATTTAACTATTTATTTAATTATTTTAAATATTTGATTGACAAATTTACCCTTTCCTCTCCTAGAGACGTCCAGTACTTTCTCTCACAACTATCGAACGTTTCCCATGCCCACCCCTCTCTTGCGACGGATCCAAATCTGGGAGCACCCTCCTTTTCTTCCATCTGAATCGTTCAAAATCCATCACATGGCTTCAATTACATATGAATCGTTTCAATAGATTAGATTGACATAAAAGAAAGAAGTAATTGAAGCCGTGTGATGGATTTTGAACGATTCAGATGGAAGAAAAGAGGGTGCTCCTTTTCTTAAGAAAAGAAGCAGATTTGGATCCTCTCGCGACCCCCTCTCCCAGCGAAACCTATGTCGCAGTGTCACACCCTGTTCCTCTCCCCCGACATCTCAGCGACAGGCCCTCCCTCCTCTCCTCTCCCCCGACCTCTTCCTTTGGATTATACATAAGGCTCGTGTTCTATTGATTTTTGATGGATTACAAGAGAGTTGTGGCACATGTTTATTTTTTAATTTAATATTTGTCTTAAAGATTTGGCGTTACTTTAACATTGAGCTGGTGTAATTGATGGTTCTTGGGACGTAAGAAATAGTGTTAGGGTAGTTTTCACGGTTTACAGCGGTACCGGGTACCTGAGGCATGCACAATGTACAAAGGTGGAGGCGTTCGATCCTTTCCATGCTGAAGCAATTGCACTACTACATGCACTTCAATATGCTGCAGCTACTGAACAACAAACGAGGTATATAGTGTGCTCTGATTGCAAGGTACTGGTACAAGAAGCAATGAAACAACAACCAGAGGATATACCTTTATGGAGAGCGCATGAAACAGTGCGAGGTGTGCGCAAATATACCAAGCCAATCGGAGCCGGCTGAAGATCCGACATATGCCACGAGAAGCGCTACAAACACCTCATAGACTGGCAAATTGGGCACGAACATCTGGACAGGCTGCTCAAAAGGAGTTTACTGGTACTGGTACGGATGGTACCAGTACCATCACTGATGGCTTAAATATTCAAATGGAGATTGGCCGCACTTATTTCAGTTTAAATTAGTTTTCTTTATGATGATTTTGTAATTTAAAATTAACTTTTCATGTTAGGTGTTTTCTTTTATTTTGCTGTAAGGTCTGATACTCTGATGTAATATTGGATATTATGTTGTTTTGATGGAGATATTGGCTATTTTAAAATTTTACATGAGCACACTAGAAATTTTCCCTTAAAAAATCATTGGTCATCCATATGATTAAAAAAAAAAAAAATTAATGGATAAAAGATTTTCAAATGGTATCAAAATTAAGGTGCGGTCTATCTAAATCATAGACAACGTATTTGTAATTTAATTTTTGATGTTGGTAACCGTTAAGCAAGTTCTGAATGTTGTCAAATAAAGTTGGTTCTCTATAATAATCTATATATTCCGTTTCAAAAATAGAACTACACCACAATGTCATGTATGATAATATATTTTTTTTTTACTTTTAATGTAGATGAAGAAAATTTGTTATTTCTTGTTTAATAAAATATCTTCTTTTTATTAGAGGGAATTTCATGTATATCCCTCAAAATACTTGAAATTACTTATTTTTTCTTCTAAAATTTATAATATCATATTTACCCTTTTAAATTTTAAATAACTCATAAATATACTCCAATTTTAAATTTATAAAGTTTTTATTTTACCCACTATCATAAATAAAATTGAACAATTGTGTCAAGTCTAACCATTCACAAGGTTCTTATATTTAATTACATGTTATAATTTTTTTAGTGATAATAATAAATGATAATGAGTTGAGTAACAAGCTGTCAAATATGGAAGAGAATTCCAAGCTTTGTAGATATATAACCGGCTAATCATACTGAACTTCTAGCTTGTAAGCATGTTTATATATTTTATATGCTACAATCAACTAATGGTAGTTTATTGTATGAATTATCATGCCATATACAAACTTACCAGTTAATTGCAAAATGCCAAACTTTTAATGCAATAAATGGGAGGATGGTTCAAAGAATTAATTCGGATGACTCCGGTATCGCACCTACAATTACTAAATTATGACCGTTATTTAACTGTTGTACGGAAAAACGGATCTCGATGTTTAAATACACACCGAATTCCAATCGCTCCGTTGGGAATTCACCACGTCATATTGTACTCAGTCCGGTACCTGAGACGATACAGATTCGGATTCAAATTCCTTCGTTTTTGTGCCTTCATTATGCCACCACGTCATATTGTACTCAGTCCGATACCTGGTTACGGCACGGTATGTCTGTTACGTGTCGTGACTCGCGTGTCGCGTGCCGTGGCCATCTTTTAAAAATTTGGCACGACACAACACGTCACGCGAAAGATCTAGTCACGGCACAGCACAACACGTGGTCACGCGAGTCATGTGTAATTAGGACTGTTAGATCTTGATTAAATGATGAATCTTGAATAAACTAACTTAAATTATGAAAAAATAGTTAAACGTAATCAATCATGTTTAGGTACGGCGTGACTCGCGTATCATGACTACCTTCGACATTTTAGTAACGGCACGACACAACACGTGTGACGGTTTACTTAGTCACAGCACAGGACGACATGTTTTTACCACTCTACTATCGCAGGAGAAATATACTCATGATATGAACATACCTATACGGTAAGAAAGATACACTGAGATTTGTATTTTTCCAATTTTAATAATTTCCTGACATTAACAAATCCTGTTATGGGTCGGACCAAGTGACCCATGTTGAGCTCAGAGCCAGATTTTGTCAGTGGGCTCCTGGCCTCCTGCTATGATCTGAGAAAGAAACTTTGAGAACCTCCCCTCTTCCCCCACCGACCCACCCACACACACACGGCCCACCACCTCAGAATGAGATAAAACATGTCTCGCCAGTGGCATCACATTATTCAATCGCCTCTGTTATTACTTTTTACTAGGCATTTTTTAGTGGTTAAAGGGATGCTCTAAGGTGGTAATTTTTAATTTTACTTTCCACCTTCGCGTTGGACAAGTAAAAAAAAAATGAAATTGATACTAAATTAATTAAACTAGATATTTGATAGAATAAACATATGAAGCAGTATAAAATAAAAAGATCAAATTTATTCTTGTTTACTATATCAACAAGTGAATTAATAAAAATAAGAAGTTTAAAAAACTAGAGATTTGAAGCTTTCATTTTAAAACACTTATAAAGATACTTTAATTTATTTCATCTTAAAATGTACTTCAAACTAATTTAACGTAAAAATTAGTTTAATTAATAGGTCGATTCATACATCTTGTATTAAAATTCTTTGGATTTGTGTGGTTTTTACTGCAAATTTAATTGGATATGGTCCCTGCACAGTGAACAAGAATAGGCGAAGCAACAAAAATCTTTCATATGTTTTGGATAAGGTCCCTGCACAGTGAACATGCAGATGTAATTGAGGTGTATAGACATATGGTCAGAGGTTATTGAACTTTAGTACAATACGATTAATCAGTCATAAATATATTCAAGAAAAGATTAAAGATACTTTTTTATTTATATAAAATATTGTTACAAGACATTTAAAAACTAGTCACTATTTCCTATTACTATTAATTACAAAACATCATTTTCTATTCTTATTAAATAAACTATTAATTATTTTCTGCACCCCCCACACACAATATTTCTTGGATCGAGACAAACGAGAATAAGAAACAAGATGGTCTTTTGACTTGAAATTTGCATGGTTTCGATTATATTTATCTCCATCAAACTGCCCATGAACCAGGTACGAAATACATATAAGAATTTGCAGTAATAACTTCTTTCAGTGAAATCGGATTGTTTAGATTTGTGGGGTCTTTTCTGCAAACTTAACAGGACGGATATTGATCATCCTATAATAGACGAAGTAACAAGAATCTTTTGCATATTTTTAGATAGGTCCCCTGCACAGTGAACATGTAGCTGTAATTGAGATGATGTATATAGAGTTATAGACATATGGTCACAGGTTTTCAACTTTAGTACAATACAGTTAATCAATCATTAATATATTCAAAAAAAGAGCAAAGAGAATTGTTTATTTATAGAAAATATTGTAAGATAATGGAGAGAATGAGAAAAGGTACTATGAAATTTCGAACCATAGAAAGATCGGAAAAAAATTTCCCGATATGAAAATTTGCCTTCATGAAATTGAGATCTTATCCGAAATTTTTATTTATAACATTTCTAAAAAAAATAAACTAAATAACCATCGTTTGGTGGGATTTCGAATTCCACCACGGCCGCACCGGCATTCTGCGGACCCATTTCAGCGGGGCCGCAGAATGCCGATGCGGACCCTTAAATGGGTCCCCAGAACCATTCTGCGGACCCATTTTTTTTTTTCAAAACTTTGAGATATCTCAGGTGCCTCGATACAGATGCAAAGTTCATAAACATAGTATTAAAAAATTCAATGGATTCATAAAATGGGTCAAAGCTCATGGTCAAAGTTCTATTCATAGTATTAAAAAATAAAAAACTTTGAGATATCTCAGGTGCCTCGATACAGATGCAAAGTTCATAAACATAGTATTAAAAAATTCAATGGATTCATAAAATGGGTCAAAGCTTATGGTCAAAGTTTATTCGTAGTATTAAAAAGTCAAAAACTTTGTATGATGCACGTGGTGCCTTTTATAACACCAAAAAAAAAAAATGCACCCTGGGTCCGCAGTGGCATTCTGCGGCCCTGCTGAAATGGGTCCGCACAATGCCGGTGCGGCCGTGGTGAAAACATAAATCCCACCAAACGATGGTTATTTGGTTTTTTTTTTTTTAAGAATGTTATAAATAAAAATTTCGGGAGATCTTATGGTCTCCTTCATGCGTGTTGTAGATTTCCAATGCTGTAGTATTGGATGCCAACTTTTTAATAGGTCATTTTCAATTTTTGTTATTTTAGAAATAAAAATAATAAATTATTATTATTATTATTATTTTGGATTTTACAGATGAATCTGAATCAATGATTTGGTCCGGACATCCAGTCCCATTGTATAGTTAAAGTCAATAAGCTGAATAATAAAGCTAAATTTGTAAAATACATAATGTAACTTAAATGTTGTCCCAAGTCTTCAATCAGATTAGTTGAAAACTGAGGTTAATAAAACCAAATCTAAATCCAATAATTGAACTGAAAAAAATGTAAAAGCTTTGTAGCCTAATTACTAAAGCCGATAAATTAAATATTTAAGTCCAATAAAGAGAATGATAAAGTAAGATAATTAAGTTGAATAGTATAGTCAATAAGTTTAATAAAAGATCAATAAACTTAATAATAAAAGTAATAAGTTTAGTAATAAAGCACACAACTAAAAAATCTGGTGGACCCGTTGAAAACTCATCAGACCAGACCACTGTTAATTAATTAGAAGTTCCCTCGAGAACCACTATCACAAGTACATATAATTAATGTTAACTAGTTAAAACTAAATATACTAATTAATTTATTTAATAATTACAATGATGACAACAACAATAAGAGGAGGGATCCAATTACCACGTTTTTTGTTACCATAAAAGTTACCACAACCATTTTCTACATTTTCAAAGTCCAAATTGTCGATCCAAACCGTTCAACATGATCTCCACAATAAAATGTGCTTCCAGATCAAATTTTACATTTTTTTTGAATTTTTTTACTATTTATTGATGAGTATAAAATTCAATGGTCTGAATTTGACTAGTTTTTCTAAAATACTTAATAAATAGTAAAAAAATTCAAAACAAATGTAAAATTTGATCTGCAAGCAAAATACTTTATCTGAATAAATTTTTGTACCTTTGTGATTTTTTTTTTTGGGTGAGACGACGAGTTTTCGTTTGAGTAGTTCCATAGGATCAGTAATGGTCAAAATGCACATATTTGCATTCATATGCAAGATCAGAGAATATGTCATATGCTGATATATGCGCCAAAGAAATTTATATGCCAGATCCCTGGTTCTCAGCATAGGATTCCATTTAATTAAGATAAATAAGAAATAAAAAAGCCTGAAGCCTCCAGTAATCTAATCTAGGTTTGATGCAATAATTACTGCCCTGTACTATGATTATTTTAGTGTCGCTCTCTCTACTCTGGTTTTGGCGCCAAAAATATGTTATAATTTTCTTGATGCTCTCTCGTGCTGATCATGCCAAGGCCTGAATGTTTTATTTTATGTTATTTTTTTGTATCTGGTCATTCCATACTCTAGGGAAAATTGAGAGAATTGAAAAATCTTTTAATGGAACTTAGCACCGCATTGACGCTGTTATTTTTGTAAGACAAAGAGAAGAAGAGAATAAGAAAACAAATTATTATTGTAATTTTATTTTTGTAAAACAAATTATTATTGCTAATAAAGTAAAAAAAATGAACTAAGGAAAAAAAAAAAAAAATTCAATTCCTGACCTAAAATTAGGTGCCATTTTGGGTAAATCGATCACAATGTACAACAGAGTGGCCTCCTGGAACAGTGGCTAAGGCCTTTTTCTTTTCATTCCCTAATAAGGGCTAATATTTGGGCTTTGAAGGCCGTATATTAGTTGACAATTGACAGGAATTTTGGGCTCCTTTTATTTTACTGAAATAAAAATGAGTTTAAGCCTTTAAGGCAATAGAACAACAATTTCCAAAACCATCTTGTCATGCGTCAAACATCTACATCATAGGCTTATAATTTAATTCCTTTGGGCTGTTTGTCAAGTAATGGAAAAAGGAAAAAATTACAATTGTTTGTCAACTACGTAGCAAGACCGTAACCACCATTTATAGAAATGTATACTTCCAAGTAGTTGTTGGCAACCTAAAGACATGGCATATGAGGGGTGCAAACGGATCGGATAATATCCGACTGTATCTGGATCTGTATCTGAAAATTAAATACAGATATCCAATATCCGAATATCCGTACAGATACGGATACGGATATGATTTTGAATTTTAATTATCCGTATCTGAATAGGTAGATATATACCATATAATTTAATATATATTATGAAAATAATTATGTATACATCTACAGATATCCGATATCCGATTCATATTCGTAAAATATCTAATTCGTATCCGTATCCGAAAAATAAAAACGGATACGGATATAATTTTACCACTATCCAATCCGTATCCGATCCGTTTGCATCCCTAGGCATATCTCACTAAGAGTATGAAATCTAAGAATTTTCTATTTGTTTGTGAATTAGTCCTTCCACGAAATTAGAGTACGAGTTTATGAGATTCACATTATGAAAGTTCTAAAGTACATAAATATGTACATTATATAAAAGGGAAATTTTATTTGACAAAAAAAAATGGTATTGGACTTGTCCTCCGATATTTTTATTAATATCCAAAAAAAAACAAATTATCAAATCTGTCCCCACCCCAAACTTATTTTTAAATCTACCCCAACCGCCCGTCCACTGGGCGGTCCACTTTCCCCACCTGACCGCCCAGCAGCTGGGCTGTCCACTAGTATTTTCTTTTAAGCATATTTATACTAAATACGCTAAATTACTTGGAATTATGTTAAATTACGTTGAGTTACACTAAATTACTTTAAATTACACTAAATAACAATAATTTCGCTAATTATGCTGAAATACAGTAAATTATGGTAAACTACGGAAAATTACGCTAAAGTAGACCGATTATGTGCCATCTTTCATGAATCATAAAAAATAGTAAAAAAATTCCGAAAATAGTAAAAATTGGTATTCTACAAGTTCATTATGTAACTAATTTACTGAGCTACTTGGATTGAATAATAGAAATGAAAATCTTAATCAGAAACTTCAACTCAAGTTTTGAGGCTCTTCTCTTTGTTTTTTGGCTATTCTGAATTTTGGAATCCAGCATAGCAGGCACGGACGCATGCGCATTTTCGCAAGCTTTCCGAAAAGTGGTCATTTGCTGAAATCGGACACTCGAGCGCTGTTTTATGACCGTTTGAAGTTTCGTCGTCGTTTTTCGCCTTTTTAGTGAAGATATCGTCCCTATTCATATGTAATTTATTGTAATTTACCGTATTTTAGCGTAATGTAATGTAATTTAGTGTAATTTAACTTAATATAGTGTAACTCAACGTAATTTAACATAATTCCAAGTAATTTAGCGTATTTTAGTATAAATATGCTTAAAAGAAGTAATCTAACTAATATTTTAAAAAAAAATCGAATTTTTAGCGTTAAGAATTCAGCATCTTGATATTCGAATTGTTTCTATAAACAAAAAAAAAAAACACTAACGGACGCCCAGCTGCTGGGCGGTCAGGTGGGGAAAGTGGACCGCCCAGTGGACGGGCGGTTGGGGTAGATTTAAAAATAAGTTTGGGGTGGGGGTAGATTTGATAATTTGTTTTTTTTTTGGGGTATTAATAAAAATATCGGACTGGTCCTTGTCTTTTTTTTTTTTTTTGTCATAATTGTCGTCATGATAGAATTGCAATCGCGATGATACTGTCTGAATCAATTGAATGCAACTTATTATATTGAATTTTTTTGTGAAACTGACAACTCAAATGTGTATGTCTTGGTTATCACATCGTCATAATTATTATGATATTAGAAGAAGTCGGACTTCTAGCGTAAAATTAATTATATATGGCCATATTTAATTCAAAGCAACGGTTACTTGTTTCGAGTATGACAGTAAAAGCGATAGTCTCATGTATTAAAATGATAATAAAAATCCATCTTAAAAGAATAAAATTAAGTTGATTATCCGTTCAAATTTCTAGTATGGAAATAATATGGTGAATCATTTTGAGGTACTTGAATATTATATGGAGGGAGATTTTTTTTTGAAGTAGAAATGTAGAGATCATGTCTCTAGATTTCATTAATCAAAGACACCAGTGGTGTTAGTTTTTACATAAAGAAATATTTGGTGGGAGTTGGATCAATCAGATGGTCAACTTCTTAAACACAGCTGTATAATATCGATGCAGTGTATTGTAACGCACTTACCCTTTGTAAGTACGTTGTAACGCTTCAGGGGCCACAGGTTTCTTTCTGGGAAATTTTTTATTAGAAGTAATTAATAGAAAAGAAGAGAGACAAATAGTAAGAGTACAGTAATATTTATATTGATAGTAAGATCGGTAGAAATTCTATCGATTTTAACTTTTTTTTTTAATCTGATGTATAGATAGAGAGAATTCTTATATTTGATTTCTAGTAAAATATGAATTTTTTTCAAAAAATAAATGGAATATTTTTATATTTCTAAATTTTAAGGTACTTTATCTATTTTTGTAAAAAAAATATTTTACTAGAAAAAATTAAAAGGAGAAAAAAAAACTTGTTTAGATCGGTAAAATTTCTACCGATCTAAACTTTTTTATTTTTAAAATCAGTAGAATTCCTACCGATCTTACTACCAATATAAATATGACTGTACTCTTACTATTTGTCTCTCTTCTTTTCTATTAATTACTACCAATAAAAAATTTCTTCTTTCTGCTTGATCATCTAGATGCTTTGGCAAGAATATGCAAAAAAAAAAAAAAAAATCTTATAAGTTATAATTGAAAACGACGCTTCCATCTGGTATTGTTATTCACGATCGTTTTCTGATCATCCCAATAATATCTTATGTTTAGTTATTACATTTTGATTTCTCTTCTTTTCTTTTCTTTTAATTATTCTCCGCTACTTCAAAAAAGTAACTCTCTTTTAACATCTTTTTTTAACATCATGTGAGTGCTTTGGCTTTGTGATTACTTTGTATGATACTTAAAGGTTCTCAACTTTATATTATGTTATTTGTGTTACGTGTAAGAGGATAGTTTGATTCATCAGGCCTTTTTTTTTTAATTATTATTTATTGAAAGGAAGATATATATGTTAACATCTGTACTTTCTTGTTTCAACCATAACAATTGATAAACTAATTATTAAAATACAAAATAAAAGTATGAATATGTTCTTCATAGTTAAAAAAATTGTATATCAAATTTGGTGCATTTTAGATACTATTTATAAATTGTTATTTGTGTAAGAGTTTTTTTTTTTGCTTGTTAGAGAAAAAATTGTCCGGTTTTTCCAAATTTATTATTTATAGAAGGGAAGAGATATGATGACAACTGTATTTTCAAAATCTGCATTTCATTTTCTTTACAACCATAACAATTTATTAAATAATTATTAGAAATAAAAATTAACATTATGAATATGTCATTTATAGTTAAAAAAAATGTTTATCAAAATTGGTGCATATTAAAATTGTTCAGCCACCGATCAAGTACCGATAAAATTGAACATGCATGACCAATCAACTTTTAAATTGCATCAAATTTAATTAATGCAATATCTATCTGAACTTAGAGAAGATATGTACTTTTACTCTTTTATTTTTCATAAGCATTTGGTCAGTTGTCATGATTGTAAGAAAAAAAAAAAAAAATTGCTGTCAATATAACAATCATTTTTCGTAGTAATTTTCACTTATTTAAATATCAATTTTTAACTTGTTTAAGAGTCACTCCCTAACTTGTTTTGTATCAAGCTTCATATATATATTTCTATAAATAAATTTATATTAACAAGTGTTAACTCTTAATTATAAAATTAAATAATATGTTGACAAGTAGAATGCAAAATTCTCTATTAGCTAGTGTCAGAAATGATGTAGGCAATTTATGACAATTTAAGCTTCCCAATCTAGATATTTAAAGTCATAATTGTTTTATTGAGTTTTTTAAATGACATGGGCAGAAAATAATGCAAGAAATTGAATAATTATTGTCATTAAAAAAAAAATCCATGAGCCTTTGATAGTAAAAATTGTGGAAGATGGTTAACAATATTTACTTCTCTTGGCTTGGTAAAGCTTCTACTTGGCTACATTTTCATTATAAAAAGGTTCAATCTACAAAAATTTCAGTAGAGTGGGATCGATTTAAAAGTAATTGTTGATCTAACGGTTACAAATATTTTAGCATGCATCCATTATGTGATTAAAGTAAATGAGCAAAATAAGAGTGTGATGTGCTCACCAATAGGGGTTGGTGAGCACACCTCCAAAAGACTATCAGATTGGCTTCCAACGACGAATCCAAACCGTTGAAATTTATCTACTTCATGAGTGATGTATGTACATCCAAATTTTTTAAAGTTTCGAATTCATTTAGCACATGGTCAAGCGGTAAAAAAAATGAACATTTTATAAGTTAATTTTTAAATTGTTTTATGTATTCATTTTTCATCATTTTTTTGGCCGCTTGACCATGTACTAAATGAATTCGAAACTTTAAATTTTTTCCATGCATATGCATCACTCACGAAATACATGGATTTCAACAGTTTGGATTCGTAGTTTGAAGTCAATCCGATAGCCTTTTGGAGGTGTGCTCACCAACTCTCGAAATTTTTATATATAACGTTTTTCCAAAAAAAAAAAACCAAAACACCCTGTTTTTGGGTTTTCGTATTCTACCCAGGCCGCAGAACACCGGTGCGGACCCAAACAATGGGGTCCGCACAATGCCAATGTGGCCCCCGGGTCCACACTATGCTGACGTCCTGTAGGGTGACTCTCATCTCAGCATAGGGGAGATGAATTGTGTGCGTCTCGGGACGCCATCGCTCAATGAGCCCGGAAGATAAGCCCTCATCATGGTTCTCCTTGGCCATCTGGGATAGCTGAAACAATCCCATCGCACGCAATGTCCCTCCGTACGCCTGGTGGTACTTTAGCCAAATGCGGTTGTCACGAACCGTAACCGCATCCAAACCATACATTTAATTAAATATTCAGGTCAAGTTCATTCAATATTCATAAAAAAAATGATGTTATTAGTTTTTTTTTTATAAATATGACTAATTTAGAACTTACCCCAGTGGTAGCCTTTAGAATCCGGTGCTCCGCATTCGGGTACCACAAAAAGTCGCTGACCCAGTCAGTGCGACTCCGGATACCCGGAACATCTGCCAACTCGCCGTTGATGTATTGGAACATCTCATACGGAGCGGCTATAGGGCCATGTTGTGTACCTCTACTGGAAGATGGTACATCCCTACTGGAGACGGTATATCTCTACTAGATGCCATGTTGTATTTGATAATTTTTTGCTATTAGTGTTGGTACCAATTTTGGTCAAATATTAGGATTTTGGTAAAATAACCCTACTTACATTTTGGAATATGTCTAATTTAATTTCGGTGCTCAAACAATTAATTTTGGTTAAATAAACCTAATTACATTTCGTATTGGTCTAATTAAATTTTAGTGCTTAAAATATGAGGATTTTGGTAAAATTACCCTAATTACATTTTGGTATTGGTCTAATTTAATTTTGGTACTCAAACAATTAATTTTGATAAAATTAACCTAATTACAATCTGTTCATTGGTCTAGTTTAATTTTGGTGCTCAAACAATTAATTTTGGTCTTATTCTAATTAAATTTTGGTACAATTCTATTTAAATTTTGGTTTTAGAATAATATTTAATTCTAAACCCTAAATCCTAAATCCTAAACTTAAATCCTAAACCTAAACCCTAAACCTAATTACTACCCTAAACTAAAAATTAAAACTAGAAAAGAAGAAGAAAACTTACCCGAGCTCGAAGGAATTGAAAGGTTCTTTGAATGGATATCAAAAATGGAACCAGCGGCCCCTTTATATATCCAGGGGGCCGCATCGGCATAGTGCGGACCCCATTGTTTGAGGCCGCACCGGTGTTCTATGGCCTGGGTAGAATCCGAAAAACAAAAAAACAGAGGTGTTTTAGTTTATTTTTTTTAGGAAAAATGATAAAAATAAAAATTTCAGCCAACTTGTCTTGGTGAGCACATCATACTTTAGTTTTGCTCAAAGTAAATATTGAGACATTTCCTGTGTTTGTCTGTGACTGTATATCATACAATTTTTTTTAGTCTGAGAGTTCATTATAAGCTATGATAACTAGTTAATAATTAGTGAAGAATTGTCTTTAATAATTTCAAACTTTATTTGTTCTTGAAAGTTCACTATTAATTTAATAACACAAGAACTGGAGTTCTCCATTTTACACAAGAACTTGAGACATCTATATCAAAAATGATTCTTATATTTGTGCTATATCAGAGAATTACCAGTATCCGTTTGTTTGTTTTATTACCAGCTCATTATTACCAGTATTCGATTTGTTTGTTTTATTAGCAGTTCATTATTACCAGTATCCGTTTGTTTGTTTTATTACCAGCTCATTAGAATATTTTAACTCTTAGTACAGCACACTATATGTAACCGATTGGCATATTATAGGCATGTAATTCTCTCTTCCAATATATACAAAAATTAATACAAAAACATTATGAATTGAAATATATCTCTCTGTCTTTATAATTACTACAAGAATATGTTTTGTATAACGAATAACTATATTTTTAGAAATAAAAAAGCAACTATTGCCAAGGACAAGACCACATAAATTGCTCTTTCTGAATGTACGGTTATTATTGACGGAAGTATCCGTGAGAATACTGACACTTATAAAAATTTTATTCTTGAAGATAAAAAAAATTCTCATTGGCAGCAACAAAGAAGAAGATTTTTATCTAGGCTTAAGTTTTATCGCTTATTAGTTATTGATGTTGACGTGTTACATGCCACTAGGTAAGCACGCATTGGGGCTCTATATCTGCTCCCATTTAAATATCCTCTTGGTCACCTCTGAAGTCTTTCATTTGGGCTGTCAGGCAAGTTAAACCTAATTCTCTATTGGTGTCTTTTTCCAAATTTAATAACCCAAAATCTAACCAGGTGCTCATACAGAGAGAACTCCATCTCTATCAAATTCCTTTTTTTTTTTTTTTTTTTAAATTCTTCATTTTCCTATTACCTGAAGAAAAACTGATCCAGTGTAATTACTTGTGTCAACAGATCGAATTGGATGCATATTGACTCAGAAGAAGGTTCTTTAAATTAATAAATAAACTAAAATCCAGTGGAGAAGCAACACTCCACGAGATTCTAGAAATAATCAGATAAGGTGTTAAGTGGAAACAAGGCCATTTAATTTATATCTGGCAAAAGCAATCCCCTTCCTCTATTTGGCCAAATCAAAACATGACACCAATCAATAAAACAGTAGAACATTCCAAGATTAGACGAATTAATAACTATAGCGGTTTGTGTGTTTGTGTGTTTGTGTGTGTGTGAAGTGGACCAATCTGGAATCCCAACTGGCTGAGTTGTGATACATGCCGTGTACCAACTTGGCATGACTCATACCGACCCGGCCAACCCATTTATTTAGTATATCTCATCTTCACCGAATTTTTTTAATTTGGTTCTCAAAAGTCCAGTGGTAGATAATTAGATATCAAAAAGATATCACCGTAGATACTGAAATTATGAAATTTAATGGATACCAATTTGATTGAAAATATACTGTATATATATATTTTTTTGAATAATTCTGAAAAATTTGGGTGGTTGTTCCACTGGTTAAAGAGACATCTGAGTTGCCGAGCAAAACAAGTTTGAATTCTCCGTATGACAACCTTTCTTCTAGAATTTATTCCTATCAATTCACACTTGAACCTCTGGTTCTCTGTTTCAACTTTTTGGTGCAATTCACACTATATATGATTCATCACACAAACTGTGTCAAAAACTAGTATACAGATCTAAATTCTGACATTTGAATAAAATTGACCCAACTTTTGGTATTATATCACTTGTAGTCGGTACAGAAACTGGTAAAACAGCGATTCTTACGTGTCACAAAAGCAATCGATGACGTCATCTTAAGAAAGCCACTTAAAAGGTTCGGCACCTCTCTCAATTCATTAAACGGTGGCAACCAGATAGGCATGATATTGTTTCACACGGCACAATTTGTTTCTTATACTTTTACTAAAATTTTAATTGAATCAACAAATTAAATGGCATTTGTGAACTTTACTCCTAAACAAATGCCATCATTTTTTTTGACAAACATACATTGCTTGTGACATTGAACAAAATCAAGGGATCTCTTTTTCTATTTTGGATCATAAAATCGAGGGATCGCTTTTACTATTTTGAAGCAACAATTAATTATCCTATCGAATATTTACTGAGCTTAGACTAAAACTTTTGAAAGCATAATTTTGTTTCTATTACCAAAAGATTAAATTTAAATAGCACCTATTTAAATACAATATATTTTTTCAGATAATTTCGACCAATTCTGAATTAATTTACAAATATGAAGAGAGACCAAATTCCCACATTTAATCTTATATTTGCTGTGTCGACCCTATCCTTACAAAATTGATTAGTCTAGTGGAGCCACTAACTAAAAAAATAATGGGTGTTGAATTTATGAATATCTTTGAGAATGAGATAATTAAATTTAAGAAAATTCACAAGTGAAAAACGGTCATTGATAGGTTTATATTAAATAAAGAAGAAAAATAAATAATATAAAAAAGATACTTCAGGAGGCAAAGTTGTCCATCCAATTTTATTTTATATATTCCTTTGTCAAAACTATCAAACTTTTAAGCTAATTAATAAATCTGCCGTTTGGCACAAAGATGCATGCATCGCCGACATTTTTATTAATATTCAAAGTTAATAAATATACCAAGAACTTCTTAGTTTTTCGAAAAATGCCCAAACTGGCTAGAATCTGGCCGATTTTTTTTTTTTTTTTTTTAAGAGATACTATGAAGAACAAGATAATGAAATCTAATACTGAAAATTTAAATTTTTTGTTTAAATTTTTTGTTAGATTACTTCTTTTGATGTATAATTAGCATATTTATACTAAAATACGCTAACTTACTTGAAATTATGTTGAATTACACTATATCACATTAAATTACGCTAAATTATGTTGAATTACGCTAAAAAACGGTAAATTACGGTAAATTATATATGAATATGGATGATATATTTATTGAGAAGGCGAAAAACGACTACGAAAATTCAAACGGCCATAAAACGGTGCTCGAGTGTCCGATTTCAACAAATGACCACTTCTCGGAAAGCTTGCGAAAATACGTATGCGTCAGTGCTCGCGATGCCATATTTCAAAATTTAGAATTGCCAAAAAATAAGGGAAGAGTGTCAAAACTTGAGTTGAAGTTTCCGATTAAGATCTTCATTTCTAATATTCAATCTAAGTAGCTCAGTAAATTAGTTATATAATGAACTTGTAAAATACTAATTTTTACTATTTTTGGATATTTTTTACTATTTTTTATGATTTATGAAAGATGGCACAAAATCGGCCTAATTTAGCGTAGTTTAGCGTAATTTACCGTATTTCATTATAATTAGCGAAATAATTTAGCGTAATTCAACATAATTTCAAGTAATATAGTGTATTTTAGTATAAATATGCTAATTATAAATCAAAAGAAGTAATCTAACAAAAAATTTAAACAAAAAATTTGAATTTTCAGTGTTAGATTTCATTATCTTGCTCTTTAGTGTCTCTAAAAAAAAAAAAGGAACCGGTTAGATTCCGGCCGATTTGGGCATTTTTCGAAAAACCCAGAAATTCTGAGTATATTTATTAGTTTGTAATTAACTTTGGATATTAATAAAAAATGTCGGCATGCATCGGAACTAACATAATTCAGCGCCCCAAATTTGGTTCTTACCACACAAGAAATATTCCGCATAATTTCTTAGCATCTAAAATGTTTTTTTTTTCTTTTCTTTTTTTTTGCTTTCAAATGCCCGTAGGCCTAAAATGCCCTTTACGACTCTAATTAAACACAAAAATATAGGAATATGTTTTTATTCTCATATGCTTATCATGCATGCATAGCATATATATAAAGTTTGTGAAACTTCACGCATTCCACGTTTAGTCTACTTGTGGGATGATGCATACTGGTGGATAAGTGCAAGGCATCACAACCAACTTTGTAAACGCAACTACACATTATCCTTCTGAATTTCCTTATATTTTTTATTGAAAAGAAAATTCAAACTCTAGATGAAGAGCGTGCTAGTACGTGTTAGAGCAGCACTGATTACGTATATTGCGTTGACTTTGAATCCATCTCCCTACACACGGTTCTATGCGGAGTATCAAACAAGTTACGCGCGTACTTGTAAATTCAATAAGCTCTGGTTGTTAGTTGAACATAATGCATGTAAAATTGGAAGCAAAATCTCTTCTTGAAAGTTGAAACATGAAGTTGTTAATATAATAATTAATAGTGATGCATGTATCTCCCTAACTGAAATGGAAATAGGAAGTAGCAAGTACCAACTGCCAACAAACAAAATTTCATACATACATCTCAAATTGAATATTCTCAACAGTAAATTTAATTTATCGCTTCAGAAACCCTAGCGACATCAATTTAATCAAGAATAGGAAATTATGAAAAAGATATATCAACAAAGACTAACAACCACCTACAAAGAATTAACAATAATTCGCTGTACACCACCAGAAAAAAGAAAGAAGAGCAATTATTCAACCATATACTACAGTTCTAATGTTCTACTAAAACAACAAATTAATTAAGTAATTATTCTTTTCTTTTTTGCAAATTTAGTTCAAGCTTCAATCAGAAGTCTTGGTTTCTTGAAGGCGAGCGGGCTCAGCACCTCCTCCTCCTCTGCCGGTAAGCACCTCCTGCCGCCATCGAACTCCACCTCAGGCACCGCCGGGATATTCAGATCAAACCTCATTTTACCACTCACTTGCACCTCTGCCCCAGCCGCAGCTGAAGCTGCCACAGAAGACCCTGATGCGCCACCACCAATCGCTCCTTCGTAGTGGCACCTCTTGTGGCCTCCCAGTGCCTGCCCGGTCGGGAACGTCTTGTGACAAATCGAACACTCGTGCAACCGACCGCTGCCAGTAATAGTACCAGTACCAGTACCTGTACCGGATCCAGTCGAGGAGGTAGTGACCTCATCGGAGCTCATTGTTTTATTACGATGACTTGCCTTGTGCCCACCTAGTGCTTGGTACGAGCCGAACGCCTTCCCACACACCGAGCACTTGTATTCAGCAACTTTTGACTCGGTCACTGCTGCGTGCACCTGAGTCGTCTGAGATGGTGCTTCTTGCATGTACCGATCGTCATTCGATAGCATGAGGAGACATAAAGCGAGGTACTCTTCTTCAGTTGGGGGATGGTTCAGGAGCTTGTGGCTTAGAGACGGAAGGTTTGCGCGCTTCGAGCGTTTGCGCTTCGCCCAGGAGCCCTCTATGTGAGGCACCTCCTCTGATGTCTCCGTTTTAGTTGGAGTTGCTAGAGCTTCAACTGCCATGGAAATCTTCTGGTCTTTTCTTTTTGTTTTTGTTTTCTGAATATGGGAGCTTGAGAGGACAAAAGAGAGAGGGGAGAAATTAGAGAGAGTGAGTGTGGAATGGTTGGAATAGAGTGGGTTGAGGGTGAGTAGATTTATATTAAGAAGAGAGGAGTGAGTGAGGTGGGAAGTTGCGTCAGGTCAGTGGCAATTAAGAATTTAGAGAGAGAGAGAGAGAAGAGTATTCAAGTTTTGTTGTTAGTTGAATGCCAGTAGGCTGAGAATAGTATTAGTTGGTCCTTGGGCGTTAAGAAAGAGTCTTGGCCTCTTGGGTCAACTAGAGAGAGAGTGTGTAAAAGAGTAGTAGACTTGGTTCTAGATGAAAACAGGGGCTGGGTTGATGATGTCAATGGTGAAGCAATTGAGACGAGATTTGAGAGAGGGGGGTGGTGTGGCGGCTTTTGCTAGCGAGTGGTAGGTCGGCCAGCTATTCTCTCTTCCTAAGGTTACGCTGTGTGCCACGTGGCTTTATTCGGTTAGAGCCTTAGAGGCGGTGGTGCGAGATGATCTCGGAATTAATTATGATTTTCTGTTTCACTTCTGTTGGTGTAATTTGTGTACTATCCATGTTTTTGAGCTTCTGTAGTTAATAATTTTGATCAAACTGTTATCTTTTCAATAGTTAATAAAAATATGATAACTTTTGTTATCATAATGATTTTTTTTTTCTACCACTGAATTATTTTCAAATTCCGAAATTATTACTATGAGTGCTTTTATTTGCATAGACGAGAGCCTGTTACATGAAACTGTTATGATACTTTGGCAACAAAAAGTTATATTGTTTTGATTAGTTCATTATTAGTTTGGGGATGCTCTATGAAAAGTATCCATAGACCATAGTGATTTTCTTGCAAAGTAACTTGGACACGTTTTACTTGCTTCCCTTGCAGGAATTGTATTGCTAGCTAGCTAGCTACCTAATTAGTAGAAGTACAGTAACTGCATGCGCGCCGTTTGCTTACTACTAACCACTTCTAAAATATAAGAATACTAGAAGCTTGTTTGGCTTGATCTTATCCTAACCTATAGTTGATAATCACTAAGATCACAGAAGTTGGAAGTTTTTATTAATTTTTTGTATCATAATGAGACCTTGCAAGTTGCAACTTGCAAGTATATAAAGAGGTTTATTTATTGAATCTAGTGTGAAGGGAAGTTGGAGCCGTCTAGAACGAAAAGTGTGTACACATGGCATTATCTCGGTGGAAGTTGGAATGTACGTAGGTAGTGATTTGGTGGCACCGTACAAGTAAAGAGTAGAGTGGTTCCTTCTATCACTGATTTTATTATTTATCCAGAGCTCTCTGTTTTTTTTTTTTTTTTTTTTATCTTTTCCCTCCAAATTTGAATCGATCTGAAAAGCCATCAAATTTAAATATATGCCAATTTTTTTATAAATATTTATATATGACACAATATGATACAACACGTTATTCTCAATTTAATTTTATTAGAATACGTGTCTTATTGAAATATATTTGGTTGCAAAACAAAAATAGTTAGAATAGTCAAATCAAAAATAACTATTATTTGTCTTATTATAATAACTAAAGCTCAAAATTCTTAGAAATAAAATATTTTTAATAAGATAAAAAGTTTGAATTCTCTATTCTAGTTATTTTAACCCAACCAAATACCGAATAGGATATTCCGAATAGTCTAATTCCAAAAATAATCTATTCATTGTATCAGAAATGGACATGTCAAATGGGATATGATTTTAGAAGTAACTGTGCTGGCTACACAAAATGAAAACTGGGTTGGTAAAGTTGTATTTTTCTTGGTTTTTTTTCAAGAATACTTAGATTTAATAGTAAATCAAATTAACAGTGGTAATTATTGCTCTGTTTTTCGCAACATTACATTGGTGAAGTCAACGAAGTATATCTTATCCTTAATTGTTGTTTTTCTAATCTTAAAATTTAAAAATAAGTTTAAAATTGCAGATTTTTTTATTCTAGTCTCGAAGGGTAGGACAGTGTTTCTTTTATAATGAAAAATTGATACTTCATAAAAAAATGATTAAGGCTTCAAAGACAAATAAAGTCATCAGCAAAATTTAATCATTTACTTAACCATTAATTATTTTCTAATTTAACATATGGTTGGAAATTGTTTAATTTTTTACTAATAAATGTTGATCAATATAATTAATATGTGGAGTATAAATATGTTAATTGAAAAATTAATGAGATAGGCTATCATGCTTTGGGAAGTAAAGCGGGTGTTTTACTTCGCGCTCTTATTTTTATTTTCAAAGTTCAAACAGTTGATCCGAATTTCTCAACATGATTTTCATATTGATATATGCTTGGAGACCAAATTTTACATTTTTTGGAAAAAATTTTATTATTTTTTTAGAATTTAATAACATCAGTGTTTTTCTGAATTTTTTATTTAATGAAAAGCTGTGATTTTCAAAGTTCTAAAAATTTAGTAAACAAATTCCAAAAAAATGTAAAATTTGGTCTCCAAGTACATTTCAATATGAAAATCATGTTGAGAAGTTTGAATTGACTATTTGAACTTTAAAAATAAAAATATAAGCAGGAAGTAAAACACCATCTTTACTTCTCAAAGCATCGTAGCATCACTCAAAATTAATTACCTTTATTGTAATCATCTATCGATTTTTTTTATTTTACATTATGTTAATTACATTATTCTCAATTTTAGAATAAAATTCTACTCTCAATACGGTATTTTTATTTTCAAAATGAAGTTTGAATAATAGTGACAAACTGCATTATAAGTTTATAACTTACTTATGCTGGTATGGCCATTAAGGCTCTGAATTCCTGTGACATGAAAATTTCATTGATTTATAAAAAAAAAAAAAAAAAAAAATCTTAGTAGTTGACTTTTAAACAACCCTCGTGGCACTGAGAACATTTTCTTGCAGTGTGTCGGCTCAAAATCATTAGTCCTATGATATATATATATATATGATTAGGGTTTGTTGGTTTATGTTAAGCTGTCATTAGCTCTGTACAGCTTTTCTTAAATGTGTGAAATCTACTTTTTAATCATGTTCCACATGCCATGATTCCAAATTTAATGGTATAATCATGTGATCTGGAGGATGCCACCTACCAGTAAAGTAAGGATAGTCACTACGCCACTGCTGGGTATTGTTGGAATCTTGGATAGTGATTAGTATGGTAATCTGAATGTAATTATGTCAAATTGTTTAATTAGTAAAGTCTATTGTTTATTTCCTAAAATAATGTTAGCAAGTTTAAAATATGGTTAAAAGATCTCTTGTAAATATTTAGAAACGCAAAAATTTAATCTTTATTTTTATCTAAAAAATCTAACATTTTTTTAAATTTTGTTTTATTTATTTGGTTTATTATTACTGCCGAAATTTTTTAGTTACCATCCCAATAAATCAAAATTAAACAACCACGATCAAAATCCCAGATTTCAAATCTTATCATCCACGCACCCTGGAGATGCACACCAAATTTTTCAGTGTCTTTCATCTTCTTTTCGGTGTCTAAATTTTTAATTTCCACTATAAGGTGAAATTGTAGAGAATAAGACGCATTTGTTTAACAAATAAAATTTTGTACTAAATTTGAACTAAAAATTACTACAACAAATTATATGCACAATCTGAGCAACGTTTTGTACTAAGTAAGTTGGTGAGCAAATTACTAAAAAAATAAAAATTATACGCATCAATCTGATCAACGTTTTATACTACACATTATATGCAAAATAGAATAGAAAAAAAATTTAGGGCACCAAAAAATAAAAAACAAAAAAAATTAAAAAAATAATTGGTGCGTATCTCAAGCTGGCGCACCGAAAAATTTGGTGCACATCCCCAGAGTGTGTAGGTGGTAGGATTTAAAATTTGGAGATATCGGTAGTGGTTATTTAATTTGGATTTATTGGGGTGGTAACTAAAAAAATTTAGGTTATTACTGATATCCTTCTTGCACTATTCTGTTACTATTTTTTTTAATAGAAAAATAAAGATCTAATTTTCTAATTTTTTTAATATCTACAAAAGATCTCCCATTCATATTTTTGAACTCACGATCTCTCACGGCTAATATCGTTTTTTATCACTAAATTAAGAACTGATTTTGTATTTTGTTACTAATTTAGATGTTATTTTCTACTTCAAAACCTATGTTTTGTAATATAATTTCAGTCGTTGACCTGAGTTCTGATGTTCATTGTCATAATTAGTAAATGGTTCAGTCATTTATTATTTATTTTTGATAATGGAGCCAGCTTTGCAGAATTCTTCACAAAGAATTTTTTATAGTGGCAGTTGGATATATCCAGTCGGTGGCTTGGTGCTAATGCCTAATGCGCTATTCATGTGCATTGAATCTCTCCCAAAGAATACTTCACAATGAAAAAGAAAAAAAAAAAGAAAGAGAATTTCTTCAAAAGAAGGAAACCTTAAATCGCGTTTTCAGAATGAATCAACGGAATTTCGAGCGTAAATGTAAACCCACATGTGCAAAAAAGATTTGACACTGAAAAGTCAAATAAAACCGTTGACTTCCAGGCGAAGCCAATTCAAACTGATTTACAAGGTTTTCAGATGTGTTTGGTTCAGAAACTGGAAGCTTCTTTCCAAGCGGAATGTGAACCAAGGAGAAAAGTATAGAAGGAAAAAAAAATATTATCAGAAAGAAACTGCATAATTATTGAAGGGAGCAGATGCACGATCACCTGTTTTGGATAAATTTTCATCAACATATTTTAAATTGAGAGGGTTCAAATGCATTTATTTTTTTGTGTCTTCACTGTGTCTACATTTTTAAAATATTAATAACTCAAAATCTAAATCATAAATGCCAAATAAAATTGTTTATATGCTCATAAAAAATTATCAAATTTAAGTTTTGTTTTTATGTGAATCAATAAGTTGAAAAATCAACGTTTATAAATTATCCACATTAGTACGTTTTTACAAGCTTTTTATAACAACTAAAACAAAGTTGAAATGTCATAATTTTTTACACGCGTATAAATAAAATAATGTGGATCATATCTAATAGTTTTATTTTGACCTTTAAATTTTAAATTTTGAGTTATTAAATTTATATATAAAACAGAGACATAATAAAAGCACAAAAAATAGAGACATTTGAACCCTATCTTTTAGATTCATACTTGTCCCTGCAAAACTAGTACTTCCAAAAATATCTAAATGATCACTTTTGCCTTTACAGAAACCAACACAGCATGAATAATGCTGTATCATTGGCGCTTGGCATCACAATTCTTTAGTTCAAGTTCAAATACCTTAATTTTCTGTACTTTATTATGTCTTTGTTTTTAATAATATAACAACTTAAAATTTATAATTTAAATGTTAAAGTAAAACTGTTAGAAATGATTTATATTATTTTTTCTATGTACACATAAAAGATTATGGCATTTGAATTTTGTTTTGATTAATATCAAGAGTTTGCAAAAATACACAGATGTGGATAAATTATGGATGTTAATTTTTCAAATTATTAATTATATTAATAATAATTGAAAAGTAATATTTTTTATGTAATTATAGTGAAAATAATATAGATCACATCTAATAATTTGATTTTGACATATAAATTTTAGAATTTTTATTATTAAAAAATAAAAAATGGAGGCATAATAGGCACCCAAAATGAAGACATTTGTACTCTCATTTAATATAAAATAAAAAAAACAGCGCAAGAAAACATAGTAATAAATCTAGAATTTGAAAATAATTCGGTAAAGTTTAAAATACGTGCATAAATCTATTTTGATAGCGCGTCGAGGTTCATTTTGAAAACAGAGGAACAAAATAATCTTCAGAAGTAAAACCCTGCCACTAGTCAAACTAGATGATCGGATTGTGCAAGAAGCAACATTATGGACAAGACACTGCTAAGTGATTAGTTTTGGTTTTTTTTTTAGTAAAGATTGGAGGTCAAGCCACCCAATTATTTAATATCCTTGTTATTACAACAAAGGATTTTCCCATCCGGATTTCAAACCCAATTAGTTTTGGTTTTCTTTAATGTGTAATGTATTTATGTTGATGCGGTGATAGATAGTTAGTAGGAGGGATGTAATTTAATTCTGTACAACCTTGGCAGCCTATGCTAAGTTCTCTCAAAAAAAAAAAAAAAAAATATGGTGCATAAATAATTCGCAAGGTTTAAAAATAGTTCATCTTTTGTCCCGATATTTTTATTAATACCCAAAAAAAAAACAAATTATCAAATCTGCCCCACCCCAAATTTATTTTTAAATCTACCCCAACCGCCCGTCCACTGGGCGGTCCACTTTCCCCACCTGACCGCCCAGCGGCTGGGCGGTTCACTGCCCAGATCTGACCGCCCAGCAGCTGGGCGGTCCGCTATAAAACCCCTATAAAAGGGGTTTTTCTCTCTCCTGATGAGCACAGTATTCATTCCAAGTTTCCAACAAATCCAGAACCGAAAGAGAGGCGATTTTGAGTGATTTTGAGGCTAGTAGAGGTATGGACAGTAACAAACGAGGTAAGAAAGCGAGCAACCGAGATTGTGGCGTAGCGAGAGGAGGGTCTATTAGTGATCGAGGTAAAAACGAGAGAGAAAATAACAACTGGCCCGTATGCCGTGATCCCCGGAATTGTGTGACATGTAAGATGGGGGAATGGAATAGACGACATGGTCGGTATAAAATTTCAGACGATGACTTTGTGAAAACCCCTACGGCTTTGGTTTGAAAAAGAAGAAAGTTGATCCGGAGCCTCCAGCATCGGACGATAAGTTTGTTCCATGTACTGGTAAGGCTACTACTTCGTCTGCTGTGACTGATCCAGATCAGACAAACTCTGATGATGATTTTGTTCCATGCACTTTCAAGGCTCGTTGTAAGAAGTAGATTTTTTAGGAATTTATGTTGTAGTATTTTTTGGAATTTATGTCGTAGACTTTATTTCATTAGTTTTGTGTTTCTTTATATTTTATGTTGTTAGTTTTTTTATATGTAATTAAGTAATAAAAATAACAAAAATGAAGCATATAAAATAATCGAGGCAAATAAAAAATTGCATAGTTCACAAACTACCAATTAGAATAGTTCACAATATACATCTAAAATAGTTCATAACATAATTTAACAAAACTTGGTAATCAGCGACGACGGCCGAACAAACTCAAAATACGACGTCTGGGTCTGGGTGCAGCTGGTTGTGTGGCACTACCGGATGTCTCTCCATGGCTACTACCGGTAGCCTCAGCAACAACTCTAGCATTTTCTCTTTCGTTGGCTTCGTTAATGGCATCTGCATTGCATTCCAGTTGAAATAAAATCAAAATAAAATATAAGTAAATAAAAGGAATCAACCGTACCTGCTCGCTGCCTGTCAGTTGTTGAACGGCGGGCCTGATGTCCCATTCGCCTACCTTCCATCTCGTCCATGGTCATTACTTGACGCTTGTGGGGTCTTCTTCCTTTTCTGATCCACCCGCTTGCGGGACAGACTCTATCACCAACATAGGGCGGCCACTGATACTGGTTGGGATAAGGATGGAAAGATGCACCCCAAGTACTCGCAAGGTAATCGGTACAGTACATGTCTGCGACATAATCATCCTCAGAGAAGTTTCTCTCTCGGCACACCGCCATAACATGAGAACAAGGTAGGTGGGCCAACTGGATTCCTTGGCAAGTGCATGTTACAGTATTGTCAGGTGCAAAAATAACAACATACTTGAACATCATTTTCACAAACTCCATAGTCCCATCCAGTCTACGGCCGGTTGGAGCAAACTCATTTGGACAGTTCACTTCGAATTTCAATTGGTTCTCTCCGTACGGGACAAATCTCATAGCTGCACCTTTCTCCCTATGTTTCCTTAGTTTCCCCTCCACCCTTGTTGAAAATGTTTGATTCCTGGACAGTAATTCAGAAAATATAAGTCTACAAATAAAAATATACATACATTGGCAAAATCTCTGAATAAAAATATACATACCTAGACAGTAATTCGAGGGCTTTAACATGCCGTGCAATAAACCATGCATTTAACTTGTAGAAGGTGTCCTCCACAATTGCTGCCACAGGCAACTGCCGGCTCTGCTTGAAAACATCATTCAAGGACTCAGACCCATTTGTGGTCATAATTCTCCATCGGAAATCTCCATCACGGGCTTGCAATATCTTCTCATATGCGGGTGGCTCAGCAAGATCGGTCGGATTATTTTTTCCCGCCTTGAGTAAGTACAAATTTGCCTTTGGACAGTACTGCAAAAAAGAAAATTCAGATGAGAAAATTTAAGTAAATAATTCAGAAAATATAAGTCAACAAATAAAAATATACATACCTTGGAAAAATCTTTGAACATCTCTTCCACCCTTCTCGGCTTCTTCCTCTTGCAACCAATTCTGAATGTATCTGCAACCCATTTTCAGATCCGCAGTTCTTGTGTAGGTTGTCTGTAACATGTTGCATACACAGCCTATGCACACATTCGCCGTTTGCTGTCGACCACCCGAAATCAGCGCGATAAAAAACATATTTGATTCCTTTGTGTTGGTCTGATATGACACAAAAGAACCGGTCGCCAACCACTTGTCTTCTTACGAATCTCATGAAAAATCCCCAGTTTTCTCCGTCCTCCTTCTCAACAATTGCAAAGGCCAAAGGCAACAACTGGTTTTCAGCATCATATGCACATGTGATCAGCAGTCTCCCGTCGTAACGGCCAGACATAAATCATGCATCTACACTGATGACCGGTCTAATGTATGGCACAACTTGAATACATGGACCGAACGCCCATGCTATGGCCTTGAATTGCAAAGCGTTGTCGACAGTCCGTACGCCTATATTCCAACACTCAAAGACAGTGCCGTGATTTGTACTTGCTATGGCCTGCAGCAATGGTGCAAGCAAGTTGTATGAACCATGCCAGCTACCGAACATTCGGCAAATCGCAAGTTCACGCCCTCTCCACAACCTGTTGTATTTTGGGACGACATGCTTGTAAACCCGTCTGACAGCTCTACCGACCTCCTTAAGGCTCATTGATGGGTCCTCCTTAATGTCATTCTCAATTATATCGGCAATAAGTGAAGCCATAAGCTGTGCATGGTCTTTCCTTGATGACGCAGACTTGCATGTGTGAGGTGGTTCACACTTCTTAATAATCCATGCCTCGCCCTTACCCACAGGGGTTGCATACAGACGGAAGTGGCAATGCGCTTCGTCTTTACAAACAATTACTAACCTTCTTCGGTCCCTTTTTTCAGTTCTGCACTCCCAATTGCCGTGAACATGGACCTCATTTATTTTCTTCATAAGTTCATCTATGTTGCTGTAAACCTGCTGCGGAGCAAGCTCTTCAGTGTATCTGACACGCGGCCCAAAAAATGAGATGTCTGCCTCTTCAAAAGCAGTGGTATCGTTGAATGTGGGGCACGGATGCCTATCTGTCCGACCTCTAATCGGAAATCTGTCTTCCTTAGGTAAATAATCTCCATCACCTTCTGACATGTGATCCGAATCCCAATTCCCGTCCCATTCGTCACCCGTTTGCAAATCTCTTTGTGGTATGGCATCGATCTCAGCATCAAGGTCAAGGTCTCTCCAGGTAGCAACGGGTGACACTATAGGTATAGATGGTGGTACAGATGGAAATCTGGGTTGGATTGTGGTTTCAGGAGGAGGGGGTGGTGGTGGTAGATCGGTGGTCAAATTAGGTACATAATTCTCATAAACGGGTGATACGGGCGGTTCATAACTCGAGTGACGCGGGTTGTCATACCTCGAGGGACGGGGGTTGTCATAACTAGAGTGGCGGGGGTTGTCATACCCCGAGTGCTCATGACCCGAGTTGTCATAACCCGAGTGATCATAACTCGAGCTGTCATAACTCGAGTGACGCGGGTTGTCATAACCCGAGTGATCATAACCTCTATTTTCCCTAGATGTTCCAACCCTGGGTTCACGCTGAACTCTCCTGAAATATAAGTCCATTACCATTACCCTGTGACTCAAAAGTGTTGTAAACACTCATCCATAACGACTCATCTGTTATTGGATACCTGGTATAGTAATGTCTACCACCACTTACTGTGTTAATCCGGGTAGCTAAATCTATATTAACCCGGGTAAACTTCCCGCCCGCATACAGTGCAACCAACATCTGGATTTACTGTTATGGAATTACTGTTCTGGAATTACTGTTCAAAATTGCCTCAAAATCGCCTCTCTTTCTCTCATTCGGTTCTGGATTTGTTGGAAACTTGGAATGAATACTGTGCTCATCAGAAGAGAGAAAAACCCCTTTTATAGGGGTTTTATAACGGACCGCCCAGTTGCTGGGTGGTCAGATCTGGGCAGTGAACCGCCCAGCCGCTGGGCGGTCAGGTGGGGAAAGTGGACCGCCCAGTGGACGGGCGGTTGGGGTAGATTTAAAAATAAATTTGGGGTGGGGCAGATTTGATAATTTGTTTTTTTTTTGGGGTATTAATAAAAATATCGGTCTTTTGTCATAATACAAGTAGTATTAATAAAACAAATGATGATTACTAGTCTCATTGCGTAATATGTCTAATAAAATAATGGATAAAATGATTACAGAGGGGCGCTAATATTTGTGTTACGTATAATATTTGTATATATATTATATGAGGAGGGATCAAGTTACAACAATTTTGAGTTACAACAAAGTTACAACAACCATTCTTTTCATTTTCAAAGTCCAAATCGTCGATCCAAACCGTTCAACATGATTATCTAAATAAAATGTGCTTGCAGATCCAATTTTACATTTTTCTGAATTTTTTTACTATTTATTAAGATGGGTACAAAATTCAATGGTCTGAATATGACTATTTTTTGTAAAATACTTAATAAATAGTAAAAAAATTCAAAAAAATGTAAAATTTGATCTGTAAGCACATTTTATTGTGGAGATCATGTTGAATGGTTTGGATTGACGATTTGGACTTTGAAAATGAAAAAAATGGTTGTTGTAACTCAAATTTGTTGTAACTTGATCCCTCCTCATATTATATACAATATTTGACAATTGGCTAGTTGGAATATATGTGTTACTTCACTTTGAAGGATTTGTGGGACATAATTTTCTACATAAAAGACACACAAAAAAACATTTTTCTGCAACGTGTTAAAATGTTTATCTTTGAATTTTCTATAATAATAGCTGGAGCTCGCATGTCTTGTAATTAGGGTCTGTTCGACTGCACTTCCGTTTTTACTGTTTATGTGAGAAAAAAAAAGTTTACTCAGACTGAATTTTTTTTTCCCCACATGAACAGTAAAAATCAGTTCAAAATTTTTCTGTTCCTATGCCCATTCCTCTGCCCATGTGTCCGCCGAACAGGTCCTTATTGAAGAAACATGTTTCCAAGTCCCAAACAAGTCAAATTGATTCAGTACTCCAATTTTACTGTATTTGGGATGCGGGCCGTAACTCTAATTTATAATAAAATTTTCATTAAAGTTGACCTTGTAAAGTATAGTTTAATTTTCCTTATAGAAAGATAATATAAAGTATAAACATATTTTTTTCATAGAGTTTTTGGCCCATAAATACTTACCTCGGAATAATACCTTGGCAAGACTTAAAATATTAATGCAAGATAATCGTTCAATAGAATATATTTTGAATTCAATTTTGTTGACCTGAATAAAAATTAAGTGTGGAAGAATTCATAGCAAGAATCAAACAAATAGCAGTAATGTTTACTCTATATACAGTTGTTGCCATCGGAGATATCGTTAGGTTTGTCAGCGAAGAGAACAAGATTCTGGGCAACACATGGACAAAAAAAAGGAAAAGTAAAGAACAAGAGATTATGACCAAGATTTTGTCTTTTAAAACTTTTCTTTGTGGAACTATTTCCAAGTTCCAACAATAGGAGTCTAATTCTCTAGTGGAGTCTCATGGTCAAGGCCCATGGGCCGAATCATTCAAAAGTTCAGCATATGACATATGAGCCATTATCCATAGTAATAGAAGAATATACTAAAAAGAGGAAATTATGTTATTACATCAAAATTAGGCCCAGCTCATGGCATCTAGGCTTTGGTATGTGCGCTGTCCAATAAAGTAGCGTATAATAGTTCTCAACGACAGCGAATAAAATCAGAGATTTATGGGACCCATTAAATGGACAAAAGTCTAAAGTCTTGACCCAAGACTGAAACCCCTCCTTTCAAAAATGAAAATGGAGATTTCAATCAGGCGGGTGTAAAAGATTAGGGAACTGGAGACGTCCGGTTTAGGCGAAACTTCTGCACTTTCGTTTCTATTGGCAGAAAGAAAACTGAGACCCCATTACTTTACACGGTACTGGCGTACTGCTGAGCATGCTTCTTTTTAAGTCGCTCAATTGTTCGTCTTCACTCCTCCAATCGCCGGTCCTCTCCAGTCGTCTCTTTCCCTCCGTCGTCGTCCGTACACCTAGAACCCTATCGGTCCGCCGTATCCGTACGAACCGATCTATCTCCATGGCATCTACCGATGATAGCCGCCTTAAGCGGATCGCCTCGTCGATCCGGGTTATCCCTGATTTCCCCAAACCCGGTAAGTTGAAAACAAATTTGGTCCGAAGTACTTCGTATGTGATAAATTTGTTTCTGATTTATTTTTGTTTGGGTTGGAGAAGGTGTGATGTTTCAGGATATAACGACACTCCTGCTTGATCCCCAAGCTTTTAAAGATACCATCGATTTGTTCGTGGAGAGGTATAAAGGCAAAGGCATTACTGTTGTCGCAGGTCAGAAATTGTTCCTATTTATTAGATATGGTCAGAAATTGTTTGCACATAGCGGTACGTAGTCTGACTATTGTTGTGTTTCAGGTCAGAAATTCTTTTATTTATTCTAGGTTTACTTGGTACATAGTCTGACTTTTATTTTGCTTCAGATCAGAAACTTTTACGTTTATGATACGAAGGAGGTGCATAATGGTGCACAGTCTAAGTATTATGATATGGAGGAGGGTTTACATGTTTGTCTTTTTCTAGAGATCAACATCCTAGCTTCCTGCCAGAAACCCTTGTCCTGCCAGAAACCTAAATTAAACCCCCAATTAGCCAAATGGACAAAGCCTTAGTACTTGAACATGCCCTACTCCTCTTTCTTCTTTTGTTCGATGACATCTCTGTGCTGCATTGGTTTATTATACTGGTACCTGATCTAGCTGCTGATATACACAGCTTAGTAGAGTACTGACAGATTAGAGGCTAAGAGCTGAGTGTGTTGTGTTCTGTATTGAGAAATTAATTCTTTACTTGGAAGTGAAAAGGTTAATGTAATTTGATAACAGGTATTGAGGCAAGAGGATTCATATTCGGGCCTCCAATTGCCTTAGCTATTGGGGCCAAGTTTGTTCCCATGAGAAAACCTAAGAAACTACCTGGTACATTTTCTTGTTTTGCTTCTGGAATTTGAATATTTCACAATTTTCTTATTTTTTCTCCTTTGTATCAAAACATTAAAACATCAGTATTTTACTACCCAATATCATAATATAAATGAATACGCTTTTGGTATATTGTGTGAAACAAACTTGTGATATATTCTAGCAGGTGTGCTTAAAAATTTTCGAAGGAATATCTTGTAATTTTTAAAATGAATTGTCTGCATATCTTAGGTGAGGTGATTTCCGAGGAGTACTCGCTGGAATATGGTACAGATAAAATTGAAATTCATGTGGATGCAGTACAGCCTGGAGACCGGGCTCTTGTCATAGATGATCTTGTTGCCACTGGCGGGACCTTAAGTGCAGCCATTCGACTTCTAGGTTATCTATTCTCTTTTCTTATCATATACTTGTTAACAGTTGTTTGATTTTTATTGGAAACTGTATAACCTGCTAGAGAATAATTTAAAAAAGACATGAGAAAACAATGTTGCAGCCTGCAAAATTAGAATCTGGCACTATAATTTGCCTTCTCGTTATGCTATCTCATTATGCTCATTAGTGTCTGCTATACATTTTTTATTGGCATTTGACTAATATTGATTTAACAAATCTGTTTTTGTAGATTAAAATGAGATTTTGTTATTTTTGTTGTAGAGCGTGTTGGTGCAGAAGTCGTGGAAAGCGCTTGTGTTATTGAGCTGCCTGAGTTAAAGGTAAGATTTTATCGCATGCACTAAACAAATATTAATAAGGAATATTGTTTTAGAAGTCTAATTTTTTTTTTCTGTTTTTGTTTTGGAAGTTCTTTTATTTTAACAAAAAAAAAATTCTATGCAAGTAATACATGATGTGTACTAATTCGTTATGAAACCGGTTAGATCTATTTTGCAAAAGAAACATATTCCCAATTGGATACACACTTCAAATTAACATTGACTGCCAAAAAACTCTTTCCTTTTTCTCACTTCCAAAGCTTTAAAATGTTTCATATATACTTTAATTATCCATGAGAAATTAGTATCTGTATGTTACCTGTATATATAGGAAACTATTATTTATGTGCCGAAATTTTCAGGGGCGAGAAAAGCTAGGAGATAGCCCCCTTTTTGTACTTATCCAAGCGGAAGGAGTTTGAGCAAGATGGCCATTCAAGTACATCTATGAATTTTTATGTTTACATTCAGCATTAGCAAAGACTATGTTGGATTAACTCGTATCAGGGGATAGAGTTTCCCTATTTATTGTTAGCATTTTATTTAGTGATTTGGGATTGTACTGAGGAGACTGTGCTGTATTGCTTTGTGTGTGATGCAAGTTGATCTCCTTTAGTGAATAACATGCTAGTGAAGGATTTCTCCTCACTATTTGTTAACTTCATTGTCTCTCTCTTTTTAACGACTTACGTCTGATTATGTAAAAACAAATTTCAGGAAGAATGAGAAAGCTGCACCTTACAAATTTTTATTTCGAGGGGTCTGCATCATAATGTAAATTTCAAGCTTTATTTTTTATTAAGAAGTTATGCTGATTTTTGAAAATATAAAATATGTTTTCAATTTGAAAGAATTATGCTTTTGTATTTACAATTAACCATACTATCATACTATGGATGCCAAATATTTTACGAAATAAATTCTGGTTCCTTAAGTGGATTTATTTTTATTTTGAGTTCCTAGAATATTGGCCTGCTGATAAATTTCAGGTTTAGACCAAAATAAAATATAACTCTTTATGAAAAGTAATTTTGACAATCACAATAAAACAAATTATTCCAGTTGGAATTTTTTTTTTTATTGAATGGGTTGAATGTACTTGGTTTGCCTACAGCGATTATGCAGTACCACAAACTTTTGAACGAAGTTATACTATATTTCAATTTTGATAATTTCAATATACCCTACAGGTGGGCGTGATCTCAGTCTTTGAAGATTAGTTACATATTTTTTCTGAAAATTTTGTATGAAATTTACACCGTGATTTTTATTTTTACCCAAAACAAAAATTATTTTAATATAAATAACCACGTTTTTAAAAGAATTTTATTTCTACCCAAACCGCATATATTATTTGCGGCTTGAATTAACAATTCAGACCGCACAGAATATGTGCGGCTTGAATTGTGAATTCAAACCGCACAGAATATATGCGGCTTGAAACGGCTTGAATTGTGAATTCATCAACTTTTTTTTTATATGAATCTTTGTCATAATATGTTATGGTCGTATGAAAATTTCATTTATTATTTTATTAAATGGTAATTTTTCACCGATAACCCTAAAGTTATTTTTATTACAAAGAATTATATTATAAAAACTTATCAATAATTTAATCCTATTCCTCATGAAATACCATTTCCATTTATAATTGTCAATTAACAAATATATTTTGTTTAAATCGTATCAATGATATACAACCATTTACGTGTAAATCCAACCAACCCCACGTTATCGAGGGGTCTAGTCGAACCCAGACCCAATGTATACATTCCAACGTATGTTCAACACACGTTGGCCCATTTCCTTTAACTTATCCGTTACCTTTCACGTTCATTTCATTTAGCACTACACAAAGTCATGCTCAACACATCCTACTTACAAGTCTCATGATCGATATGAATAATCTTATTGCATTTCTAAACAAGCCAAAGGGATCGTTCGATTCAACATGCACAATTCCAAAATAAATAAATAACATGCACACAAAATGGTAAGTAACAATTTGACAATGTCCAGGAAACCCGTACCTGTTGTTGTGGGGTAGTTTACTCCTGCCTCTACGTTACTCCTTACTTCAGAACTCGGACCTAGACCATGTAACACGGTTTCTAAATTAATATTTATACATGTTTTTATATAGACATGTCTGTTGCAAAACTAATTTTTATTAAGTACAAAATCCGAATATCATTGATACGATTTAAACAAAATATATTTGTTAATTGACAATTATAAATGGAAATGGTATTTCATGAGGAATAGGATTAAATTATTGATAAGTTTTTATAATATAATTTTTTGTAATAAAAATAACTTTAGGATTAAATTCTTTTAAAAACGTGGTTATTTATATTAAAATAATTTTTTTTTTGGGTAAAAATAAAAATCACGGAAATTTACATGTGTGACATACTGACATGCCCTCGTTGGGCCTACGGGCCGTTTAACCGAAAAAAAAATGCCCTCGTTACTGGACAAACTTGCAACAATTTTGTCCTCCACGATATAAAATAATTCTTTATTATTTATTATCTTTTTTGTAACGCTATGCAATTTAAAGAACGAAAGAAAAATATTCAATATAAATTTCAGTTTTATTAAGAAGATTATTAGTCCACAACATATCTAAATTAAATTTCAGCCCATTTAAAATTATGCAGCCCATATTTTTGCCAAACCGTTCCCTCCCTGTTAATCCGTGCTTCCTCTGTTAATTTTATTTTATTTTATTATTTTCTCATTCTCGTACAGAATTAAGGGGGCTGTTATAGGGAAGTGAGGCATTAAATGGCATGTATGCCACGCAAAATGAAAAGGGAATTTAATGCATGCTGGCCACTTAATTTTTTTTTTTTATAATTCAAAAATTATGAGATAAAGAGGCGTGGTGGTACCAAATGGAAAGTAATAAAATATTTTATTAAAAATGGTAACAATTATATTTCTTTATTAACCCTTCTGTGATTCCCGCCTCTGCTAAAAATAAAACCCCAATCAACCCCTTTTTATTTCATAACCGTAAATCATCTCTCCTCATTTGTTTATCTTAAACCCCTGTGGCCCTGTTCTAATTATAACCACCCTTTTCCAATACCCTGCCGCAACCTCTCTCTTTCTCTCTTATTTCCTTCAATAACATCAAAAGAAACCCAAATTGCACCCAAAGAGAGCATTGATGTGGTTGTGCTTGTAGGAGGTTCGACTAGGATACCGAAGGTGCAAAAACTTCTCCAAGATTATTTCAATGGCAAAGAGCTTTGCAAAGGCATCAACCCTGACGAGGCCGTTGCTACGTCCAAGACGTAGCGAAGCAACAGAGATCGTGAATTGAACACAAGATCAAGCAATTCGATTCAATTTCAAAGAACTGAATCTAAGATACAAGTAAACAATAGAGAAAATGGATAGGTAGAAACCTAGAAAATCTTATTTCTTATCATATCCCAAGTACATACATTTCAAGGCCTTTTATAGGCGATGGTAGAGAAACAAGAATAACATAAATTGGCTACTTATTCATTCTAATCCTATCTTTATTACAAATCTGCCCTTAATTGGCTTAATTGGCTGATTTGGCATAACAGTTGGGCCCCACCTGCAGTGGTTCTTCTTTTAATCATATCTGCCCGAGCTCCCTTTAGCTCTGACCACCCAGCCCGTTTCTTCTTCTTTCCCTTCGCAACCTCCATCCGGGTCGAATCTGACCCATGTGCACCAGGGACGTGACATTCCCTTCCCCTTGAGAAATTGCTCGCCCTCGAGCTTAAGTTTCTTGTAGCCCCACCCTATTTCGAGGTTGCCTGACTCAATGGTGTGCTCAATTTCGTGTGAAATTATTTGTAATTCCAAATTCTGCCTCTCGTGCTTGACAGGTTGTAGCCCGGTCACCTCTAAGTTGAATAAACTGGAATTTGCATTTCTAGGATCGTTCGCCTTCAATTCTTCGTAAATGTTCTCGCACATTTTGGCATCTGCAAACTGACCTCCTGACACTAACTCAATTTTTTTACCCTCGTGTTTGATCTCACAGGTTCCTTTTTCAAAATCCATTGTTACGGGTCCAACCCTTCTCATCCAGCTGACTCTAAGTATTACATCATACCCTTGTATATCTAATAACCTGAGATTAGCTATTGATTCATGTCCCTGTAGCTGAAATTTCAGATTATTACATACTGACTCCGATATCATCCGCCTACCATCCGCCAATTTAACCTTAAGATGCTTTGTTTTTGCAATAGGGAGTTTTAAGTGGTTAACAACTTCAGGGTGGATGAATGAATGAGAACTCCCACTGTCTAGTAGTGCTACTATGGGAAATTGACCAATTTTTCCATCAACTCTCAGCGTTGTGCTGTCTAGATCGTCTCCCGGCTCACAATTAGCAATGGTTGCTTCCTTCTCTTGCTCAGTGCTGAGTTCAACCATTTCACTGCCCCATTCTTCTTCTCCTTTCCCACCTTCAGCAATCATGGCATGAAGAGCTTGCTTTGAACACTTGTGGCCCGGATAGAACTTATCATTACACTTGTAGCAAAGACCTTTGGTTCGTCTTTCTTCTATTAAGCTTTGAGCAGGATTGTGGTGTTTGGTGTTTTGATTTGTGGTGTCTTTCCAATTTTTGTTTGGTTCTGAGTAGTTGGTAGCATCACAGATTTGGGTTCTCACTGAATTATGGCTCATCATTCTCGAATTTGTGCTAAGCGAGAGCTCTAATTGCCTTGCTATCTGGAAAGCGTCATCTAGAGAGTCGGGTTTAAACAAACCAATTGTATTTTGGATTTCTTCCTTCAATCCGCTGATGAAACTTTCTCGGTAAAACAACTCACTATCTATTCTTACTTGGCCCATTAATCTAGATTTTGCTCTTGAGAAGTTCTTGATATAATCATCAATACTGCCTTGTTGTTGGATTTTTTTAAACTCTGCTATTGGATTAGCACTGATTCTAGCGAAATACCTTAGCACTTCTTCTATTAGTATTGGCCATGGTGGTTCTGGTTTCGCCATCTTGTAGCCTTTGTACCATTCTTTTGCGTCGCCCGTGAAGTGCATTGTCGCCATTCTCACTTTATACATCTCAGATGTCTGGAAAACATCGAAATACTAGTTACTTTCCTCAACCCAGTCAGTTGGATCAGCACCATTAAAGGTTGGGAAGTCAATACGAGGAATGTTGAATCTTGGTTCTGGATTGGTGCTATTGCCTTGCCAATTATCGCGTCTTCGTCTTGCATCTTCTTGATTTTCATCAAGAATTGGAGGTCGTTCCTGATTGCGTCTTGGAGGGTTGACGGGTTGGCTATGGCTGGTCTCTCCAGTTTCGTGATGTTGTTTAGCAGCTAGCCCCTCCATCATCTCCATCATCTTGCTCATGCCAGCCTTGAATTCTTCTTCAATTCGCCCCATTCTATCACTCAACTCTCTTTGAGATGATTCAGACCTGGAGACTTTATCACTAATTATAGCCAGGTCGAGTTGGCGCTGCTCCTCATCCCTTGAACTCGAATCTCGTGTCTTCCCCGCCATTGATGGGTTCTTGGAGTTCTTGCTGCGCTGCCTTCCCAGGGTTGCTTCGAACTTGGCTCTGATACCAATTGCTACGTCCAAGACGTAGCGAAGCAACAGAGATCGTGAATTGAACACAAGATCAAGCAATTCGATTCAATTTCAAAGAACTGAATCTAAGATACAAGTAAACAATAGAGAAAATGGATAGGTAGAAACCTAGAAAATCTTATTTCTTATCATATCCCAAGTACATACATTTCAAGGCCTTTTATAGGCGATGGTAGAGAAACAAGAATAACATAAATTGGCTACTTATTCATTCTAATCCTATCTTTATTACAAATCTGCCCTTAATTGGCTTAATTGGCTGATTTGGCATAACAGTTGGGCCCCACCTGCAGTGGTTCTTCTTTTAATCATATCTGCCCGAGCTCCCTTTAGCTCTGACCACCCAGCCCGTTTCTTCTTCTTTCCCTTCGCAACCTCCATCCGGGTCGAATCTGACCCATGTGCACCAGGGACGTGACAGCCGTGGCATACGGAGCCACATTACAAGCAGCCAAGTTAAGTTGCCAAGGCAGCGAGGATGTCCAAAGCCTAGTGCTAGTTGATGTCACCCCTTTGTCCCTTGGCATAGAGACCAAAGGAGATGTACTAACTGTCTTGATCCCAAGGAATACACCGATTCCCATCAAGAAAGAAGGCATCTTCACAACATGTTCTGATTTCCAGTCAACTATCCCAATTAGAGTATATGAAGGGGAGAGAGCCAGGTCTGAAGATAACAACCTCCTTGGTCAATTCACCCTTGACGGAATCCTCCTTGCCCCTCAGGGGGTACCCAAGATCAATGTCTGTTTCAACATCGATGCAGATGGCATACTAAATGTTACAGCAGAGGACACTTCTACTGGTGAGAAGCGACACATGACCTTGATGAATGTAGATAGGCTGACTAACAAAGAAATAGAGCGTATGATGGAGGAAGCCGAAAGGTTCAAGGCTGAGGATGAGGAGCACAGGAAAAAGGTTCGTGCCAGGAACAAACTCGAAAGCTTTGCATATGCATTGAAGAATGCAGTTGAGGAGAGGAAGGTCGTTAAGAGTATGCCACATGTGTATAGGGAGTCCATCAATTGTGCGGTGAAGCTTGTCATCGAGTGGCTAAAGCACAAGGAGCTTCTTAGTGAACATGTTTACGAGAGAAAGTTGGAGGAGCTAAGAAATGAATGTTTACCCCATGTTGCTAAAATGTACCAGGAGTATTATGTAGATTTGGACGATGAAGATGATGTATCTGCTAGATTGGACCTGCTGAGAATTGGTTATTTTAATGGTAAACCTAAAACTGAGGGAGATGAGTATGAGATGACTGATTAGCAAGTGCTAAATCAAACTCTTTTGGGATCAATAGATTATGTCTTATATATAGTACTTTTATCGCTCGGTATCGTATCAGAGTTCAAGTTTTTATCTATTGGTTCAATTAGTAGTGTTATTTTTTCCGTTTTATGCATGCGTTGAATGAACTTTGTTGGTCTACAACTATACTATGGAGTAATGTAGGCTTATTAATGAACTAATTTATGTGTTTACGTTAAATCATTTATCTCCAAATAATTTTGTCCATTTAACTTGTATATTTTTATATTATCTATATTTCAATTTGTCATGTTGACATACTATGGAAACAAAATTTAAACATCAGCTCAGTTGGTACCAGTAAACTCATTAATGCTGAAATGATTGTGCTGGTATGCAAGTACCCACTTTAACAAACTATATTTCTATTTCATTAACAGTACTTGTATCCAAAAAGGAAAAAAAACAAAACAGACAAAGGAGAGAACAAAGTAAAATCATAAGGGTAGTATTACTACAAACTTACAAGTGCACACTCAGATCTACTAAGCTGCGAAGGATGCATTGAATTTTGGTGTTTAATTTTTTCAAGACATGGATTCGGAGTTTTGCCAGCATGTGCATTTACCTGATAGGCCTAAAATGTCAATATTTCAGCCTAACACACAGAAGGAAGTGGTTAGATCTAGTATCCCTAATGACCAAAATTTTTGTATAAGACAGACATGCCAATTATTATAAAATAACCCTTGTTCATTATACATCCTGGAGGCAGATGTCACTCTTCCTAACCTTGCGCTTAATCCTCCTGTCAAATCCAATCCATATGAAAAATGGAAAGTGCATACCAGCAAGTAGAAAGTAGGTCGTTTGTTAGCTTTACTCTACTGGAAAAGCACTCATGTGACCTCCTTTATAACTCCTAGAGCCAACATTCCATTCCAACACTGCAGTCTCAAGGAAGCAACACTTCTGCACATAATCTTATACAATCTACTAAATAATGCGATTCAGTTAAAAGTCTCAAAATTCAACATTAGTTTCCACTCTTTCATTTAAATTGCCAACTCAAGGTATAAATTTACTTCACAAGCTCAACTTATCCATATTGGGCTGTGTACCAGTACCAGCTGAAACAGGAAGTACCAATTTACATGTACAGACTAGCCAAGTCATTATATCCCAGTACTTTCAGATGCGAGGACAAACACAAGGAATTATCAACTTTAGGTAAGAATTCAATTAAGATCAATGAAAGAAACTAAGCTATAATAATACAGTATTATGCCAGCTATGAAAATGTGCCATACACTTACAGTACTGAAATTTGAATCCCTAGAACTTTGGCAAAATCAGTGCAACAATATTTAGCAAGTTGTTTGCATGAAAAGGCGCATCACATAACGTACAATCATACTTGGCTCTAACTTCAGCATTAAAAAAATAAGAATGAAAAAAGGCACACTGCTTTTAACTGCAATTTTCCTTTTTATTCACAGTTTTGGAGCTTGCGCAATTTATTCATGTGCTACTTACAGGAAATGCAAGTGCAGGATGAAGTCGACTACTCCAAATACAAAGATAATTACTAACAATAACAAAAAATGGGAAAGAAAAAGTCATCTTCTCTCTTGTACATGTCAGCAAACTGAGGGGTGCCGCAACACTTATAATAAGTGGGCACTGTGTGCATATGCACCTACACGTATTCAAAGGGCTGGTGGGGAGTGAGAAAGAGAAGAGGTATGAGCTGGAAGCTGTTGGCTGCTCTGCTGGCGAAATAAAGGATGCATAATTTGAACACCTTGCAAGTACAGAGGAGTCTGCATTTCTATCAATCTAGATATCTGCATTTATTAAGATGACTTGGTAACTATTACTTAATTCAATTAACAGTATTCTACAACTAGAATGAGTTTTTCTTTAGTTTTACTTACAGCTCTTCGAAAGGCAAACAACTCTTCTTGACCAGACATGATAAATTCGAGCCCAGTGGATGTGGGCCCCGTGCCTAGAGTGCCTGCTGCCGTGACATCTCTCCTTAGCCTCCCCCCTTCAATATCCGTCTCAAACTGGAAGCTGCATTGGTGCATCTTATCATCAGTCATTTTTGCTTTCACTCATTTTCAATTATAAAGCTTGAATGGTCTCAAGAAAAAAGGGCCTTGCCTTTCCATATCAAAGAGTGTTCCTTCTTCAGTGCCCTGAAATAACTCGTCAATGGAAGATGATGCCAGGCAGAACACCCGGCAATGATAGTTGTACAACTCATCTATTAGTGTTATAAATCTTCGAGCCTGAATCGCAAGAAAGCACCAACAAATAACAAAAAAGGAATGGTAAAGCAAAATTAATGACCCCTAGTACTTGGGTGGATATTAGGAAGATATACCTTATCACGAATTTTCATACTCATAACTGGAACTTGTGATATGAACACTGTGTGATAATTCCTAGCTACTGCTATATAATCTGCTGCACCAACCTGAAAATTCCACATCTTCAAAAGATAAGTTCACAGAACTATAAATAAGAATGAAAATGAACGAGCTGTATATCTAAAACTGCAAAGGTGGGGGCATAAATTACAGGTCTTCCACACAGATACTCAAAGTCAAACTTTGCCACCCCATTACAGCTTTCCGCAACCTCCAAAGACCTGCCACAAAACAAATAACTTAAGTATCAGCATTTCTTTCGCTAATATCAAAAGTTAATAACTCTTCAGCAAAAGTGTACCAACATTACCTGCCAAACATCACGGGAAGAACAGTGGAAATAACACAACCTCCAGCTTCACTGCAGACTTCATGCCATGCCAACTCAAAGTTTGCCCGGTTTGTAGAATTTGGAGGCCAGAAGTAGTGAACCTGTGAAACAATTCATGTCATATCAACAAATTGAGCAAGTTATTACTACTTAAAAATAAAATAGTGAATAATACTGGTAATATTAAAAGTAATAAAATGAAATATAGTATTGAGAGGATGGTAACATTAAAATAAAGCACCTGATCAGCTTTATTATTAGGAATAAGGCGGCGGTAATCAGTGTCACTGCCGACATGAACTGTCTTGCAATTATCATCCAACTTGGCCAAAAAATCTAGAAATATCTCCCTCTGCATCCCATCCTGTCATCATAACCCATAACCACCAAAAAGAAAGTTTACATTAGTAAATGTACAAATTAAAACAGCACATGCAATGGCCACAAGTGATGAGACATATCAGACCTGATTCAACTCCTCAGGAGCTCTGTTGCTGGTAGCGACAAGTACAGTGCCTGTGCTTAATAATCTGCTTAATATTCCTGATAATGCCACTATTGCAAAAACATCTACTGTCTGTTTAGACCAAAGAACAAAGAATTAAAATGATTAGTAGTTAATCTTGTCCATAAAAAAATTAAAATTGAATTTTGCAAAAGGTCAGTACCTTGTACCAACCTGTATCTCATCAAAGCAAAGAAGACTAGCACCGCATGTGTTAGAGAGTCTATCAATGAGGAACTTATCAGCAACTGCAGAAAGAATGTGCTTCCTTTGAACCTCTTGCTTATACTTCTCTTCTCCAATCAACCATTCTTTAACCTTTGCATCTAAAGGAAGGCTAGATATCCACCTAAACCCCCCGCCCCAATTCTCACTACTTGCTTCCTCTTCTGTCTCTCTTTCTTTTTTCCATATCCCATGCATGTGTTCGTGTATCTCTAGCATAGCCTATACATACATGTTGAAGCTTTTTTGAATTTAATATTGAATTTTATTTTAAATTTTCAGAAACTGCCCCACCCTGGATAAAAGTAGAGATCTTTTCATTTACCTCATGAAAGTGAAATCGCCTCCTATGCTGAACGATACCTTTGGTAGCACCGTAAAACATGTCCATGAGCATTGTCTTCCCTGTCAGTACAGGTGTCAGATTGATTGTCAACCCATTAAAATTGAAACAAAGCAAATAGATAGACATAACAGAATAGCATAGAAATGTACCACTGCCGACATTTCCATAGAGATAGATTCCTTTAGGAGCAATGGGTAGAAAAGGCCTCTGACCGACCAAGCCGTCTAATTTCTTCTCACGATTCAAGTATGAGACCCATTTTCCCACTCCAGGCTCCACCGCCCCCCTCCTCCTAATGCACATGACATTTTCATATTTTAATTAATTTGATCCACTGCTGTATCTTTCATAGTATAGGAAAAACAAATGACAACAAGAACAATTAACTGATACCTTGACATCCACTTGCCAAGGAAGCCATTTTCATTTCGGTCTTTCCCTTTAATCCACAGACCACCCTTTTGCTTAATCTCAGCCTCTTCTAAAAGAAGGCGGCGCCTCTCACTTTCTCTACCCTCCTCCCATCTTGCCATCTTTGCCTGAACCCAAAACATCTTGTTAAGAAAGCGCGTTCTTCATGGTCCGTACGTTTACATTAGTTATGATTTAAATTTACATGAATTTATATATGAAAATAAAATTACATGGTAATCTTCCATATCTATTTCATACTTGCGAAGTCTTCCCAGTAAATCATCCAGCTCTGTAGCAACCCTCTCTTGGTGTATATCATTTTGAAGCTTGCCTTGTCTGACCAGCCTTTTGTACAGTTCAAGTGGCCCTTCATCCCCATTATAAATAAATAAATCATAAAATCTAGAGGTTGAATTAAAAAATTTGCAAAATTTGATCCAATCAACTAATTGACAGTCAAGCTTGTTTTTGGTTTTGATGATTGGCTCAGATCAATTATCTTCCTAATGCAATTTGATGCGGGCAGGAAGAAAAAATGACAAATACGACTAAGTTACAAATTCTTTGTTGGTGTTTCTCCCAAGCACAGCGGGCAGCAGCTGAGTGAAATCAAATTGATGGAACCGATATTAGTACGAGGTGAGGACCGGATTGCAAAGGCAAGATATTTAAGGGGGCTATTGGTAAAATGATATTATAAATAATGGAAGTGCCGATAGTGATCCGATTGTCTTACCTGGCCCTGGAGAAGAGAGCGAGGGTGGGGATCCATGGCAGAAGCGACGAAACAGGAACGACGACGATGATAGCGCCCCTTTGATTCTCATTTTTTTTATTTTCAATTTTTAATTTTAAATTCGACTTTTGCTATTTTATAATATTAGTTTTCTTTAATTTGGGGTGGAAATTTGTTCTACGAATTAGAAATTAGATCGATGCGGTAGTCTATGCAAATTGTAATTGCTTGTGGGGAGGACGAGATGGTGACACTGAGCTGTATGAATTGCTGGCATGTTGCTATCCATCCAAGGGGAAGTAGACTAAATAGTATGTATAGGCATAGCTTACAAGTTTACAACAGAATAGATATTTATTGCATCTCAATCACTATTTTTTTTTTTTGGTAAAAAGCCCGTAGGCATCAATCACTATTTATTAAGACGGCCATTTTGTTTGATTGGGTTGATATAAACGTTTGTATTTTTGAATATAATGTAAACCGTTTGATGTAATTTATATGTTAAATATTATGATACTGGAAGCAATAATGTCTTCGCTAATTGCGTTAAGTGCGGTTCTTTAAGTGCGTATATAATCCTCTTTGATAAGAAGTTGATCAAAGTTTTTATTTTTATACAGTTGCGATCTAACTATATTTCTTTAAAATTATTCGTAAATAGATTTTTGAGTAGCTATGATTTGAGTTCTTTATTTTTTTGACTTTTTTTTTTTCATAAATACATAATACATACAGTTGCATAAAAGATTTGTCAATTGACTTCCCTCTAAACTTTGCGTGTTAACCATTCCAATTTTGAAAGTTTAATAATTAAATAGCTGTTTTTATATTTAATCAAACCAATAATTTACTTGACATACATAATAAATATTAACTATATATAATAACAGGATGACCATGTATAACTAAAGTTGACATGCATTAACTACTGAAGCTTTATAGAGTTAAAATATGTAAAGTGAACTTGTTATATTAATAATGAAAGAGAAACTTGTTTATTAATATTTTTGGGACTTTTAACAATTTAATTTAAATGCATCATCGTATTCTAATTATTGTGTCATGCAACAAAAATTATAAAAGAGTAGACAAAACTAATAAAAATTTATTTTGTAACTCCTACCAACAAGAAAACCAAAGAGATATTAAATAAGTAGAGTTGCTCCAACACACAAAAAAAAAGAGTAGGATTGTCCGAAGTAGCGCCCGTGTCTGCGGTCTAGTCTGACAACGGACGCTCCGTTGGGCTCTTTTACAACTCACTAAAACAATTTGAGCCAGTCAAGCCACATTTTTATTAATATCCAAAATTAAATACAAATTAGTAATTATACCCAACTTAGCTGGGTATTTTTTAAAATGCCCAAACCGGCCAAAAATGGCCGGCCGGGATTAAAATAATTAGAACCAGCCAAAAAAATGACTGGTTGGGAATATATATTTTTTGTCTGTTTCAAACCCTATAAATACCCCTCTTTCTCTCTCCTCCCTCTCACAACTCACTCAAAATCACAGAAGAGAAAGAGAGAAAGAGAAGGCAATTTCTGAGGCGAAAAGGGCAATTTCTGAGGCGATTTTCAGGTTTTTTTTTTTATTTTTTTCAGCAACCTATACATTTAAATTAGTAACCTGACAACTATTTACCATTTACTAAAATGTAGTTTGTTGGCCATGTCAATGATGATTTCATTACACTGTGGTGGAAAGTTTTTGACTAATACATATGGGGTTTATTACTCCAAAGAGGCAATTAATTCATTCATGGTTGATGTTAATACCTCAAGTGAACTTAGAATTGGCAACCCGAGTGAACTCTGGAACACCCCCAACCTATACCAGAGTTACGATATTAAGTGATGCTGCATGGAGAGACCTGTACGGGCGGTTAAAGGCCACTAGAAATTTTATCATAGAAATCTACGCTAAGAGAGTTCCGATAGAGTCAGGGGTTGGAAGTTCTGGCCAAAATTAGGTTGCGCCAAATTATACATCACAACCAGAACCTCCTTTATTCGTACCTGACCCAGAACCATACACTCTCATGACTCTTTTATTCCTACCTGACCCAGAAACATACAGTCACTTCACCCCACCAGCACCCTAACCATGACCTCATACAATAATCCCGCCTAGACCCGTGCATGTGACGCCTTTATCATTACCTGCACCAGCACCTCACCCCAGACCGGCACTAGTAGACGACGAAACTGGGTCAGATTTTGAAAATATTAATGAAATTACGGAGGAAGATCTGCAAACTGGGGATGAATTTGAGGGAGGAAACGAGACTCTGATTACCTGGAGGGTTGTGATGAAGATGGTCCAGTGCCCATTCGCAAAGAATATGGGAATATGCCGCTTAGTGGCTGGACTGATACACACCCGTTTGCAGACTTCAATGATATATATGTTTTCAAAGAAGCATATATTGATTACTATAGGAGACATATTGAGTACAAAGGTGAGCTGGCGCCAGAACAATACTTTAAAAGCAAAGAAGAGCTAATAAATAAGATTAGAGAGTACCATATTGATTAGAATCAGGAGATTAGAATGAAAAAAGTGTCAGGGATCAGATTCAAGTGGTGTGCAAGACTCCGAGTTGTGATTACGAACTTAGGAGAAAAGCAACGGGTTTTGGAGATGCATGTGTTATAACGAAGCAAGACAAGCCTCACACATGCATGTCTGAATACTCAAGACAAGACCATGAATGTCTCATGGCATCAATCATTGCCGATATCATTGAGACCTCCATTAAGACTGACCCTTGTATGAGCATCCAGGGGGTGGCAAACTGTGTGAGGGTTAAGTATGGCAATGTAACCCCGAAATACAATCGACTGTGGAGGGATCGTGAGCTTGCAATAGCCCGACAATTTGGGAGCTTGGAGGGTTCATACAGCTTGCTGGAACCAATGCTTATGGGAATCTGCGACAAGAATCCCGGCTCTAAGTACCAATTTCTGACATGTCCTGTACGAGATAAACATAGAGAGCTTATTAAAGGAGTTGCTCAATTCATGGCGGTAGCCTTGGCTTTTGGTCCATGCATTGCAGCAGTTCAGTACTTAAGACCAGTGATCAGTATAGATGTATGCTTTTTGTCTGGGCGGTATGAGGGGAGGCTTTTGATAGCTTGCGACTATGATGTCGAGAACCAATTGCTGTCTATAGCATTTGCAATTATGCAGAAGGAGGATGGTGAAAATTGAGGTTTTTTTCTTACAGTGGTTGAGGAATGAAGTGATTGGAGATGATAGATTTGTCTGTGTTATATCGGACCAGCACAAGGGGATCAAATCTGCACTGACAACAGAATACAGATGGTCTCCAGAACTTTTTGTGCACATGTTTTGTATGCAGCATGTTGCTGATAACCTGGTCCAGAATTGTGGAAATGACAAGTGGTTCGGATGGAGGTTCAAACAAGGAGCCAGGAAGAAGAAGCCAAGAAGGTTGAAAAAGATGTTCGAAGAGTTTGTTGTAGAATGTCTAATTTATAACATTTCGTTTAATTATTTTAGAAGTAGATGAGGCAAATGAAGTAACACATCTTTGTTCTTCTGCATCTAAATCTAATGTGTAATGTATTTTTAAATAAGGTGGGCAAAGTACGTCCCAATTAGAGCCGTCCAATTATGAGAAAATTTTCCAAACCTGTGATGGAGGATACCAATTTGGTATCATGACAACAAACAGCTCCGAGTTACGAATAATGTCTTTCAGATGAGCCGGAGAATGCCAGTGGCTGTCATTGTGGATGATACTTTCTATAAATGCAACATATGGTTTGTTGAGCAGCAGAAGCGAGCTATGGATTTAAAAGATGCAAATAAGTTATTTTCCGAACGGGTGGAGCTCAAGCTCAAAAAATGATGGCTCAAAGCTGCAGAAATATATTTGGTCCCTTATACGCACGGCGAAGGTCAGTATCAAGTTTCATCTCCAAATGAATACGTTCCAGTCACCCGCGGCTCCAATGGCAGTATAGACATTATTCACAGGGAGTTTCAGTACATTGTGACACGCATGCTCGGCAACAAAATGGAATGTACATGCAGATGTATCCAATTAACATATATTCTGTGCGCTCATGTCTTAGCGGTTTGTCGTGAAAGAAATTAGAGCGAGAACCAATTTGTTGCAGACTAGTATACTGTGAACTATCTTGAAAGTACTTGGAGTGGGGTGTTTATTCCTTATGGCAATATGGGCGAATGGCCAGTTTGTCATTCTCCTAGAATTTTTCCTAGCAAGGCTTGGAAGGAGAAAACACACCCGTCATGTAATGACCATGGATGAAATGCAAGGTAGGCGAAGGGGACATCAGGCTCGCCGTTCCACTACCGACAATAATAGAAGAGGTATGTAACATTCATCAAAAATTATATTTCATTTCAATTTTGACTAGCTCACTAAGTAACAAATGCAATGTAGAGGCCAGAAACGCAGCAAATGCAGCAAAAAATGAGCGAGTAGAGGCAACTGGGTCACAAGGGTCACCGCGTAGCACAACTACAAGCCGTTTAGATGCATCTGCTATGTTTGCAGAAGCAATGGGAGAGGCAGTTGTCATGGGAGGAGAGGCGGTTGGGTACAAGGAGAGCCATCTGCTAGCCAACCAAGGAGGTCAACTGGTAGGCGTACAAGGGCATCTGGAAGCCAAGCAGGGTCATCTGGAAGCCAAGCAAAGCCATCTGGTAGGCCATCTTCTGGAACTGGTCGGTTTCTCGGAATATCGTTTAGGCATAGTAATAGGTGATTTAAATTGACGTTTGTATGCAAGTTGTGAACTTGTTTATTTAGATGCAGCTTCAAGAACTTTTTTATTTATAATTTGTGTGGATTTTATTTAAACTAAGTTACGAGTTAGTTGAATGTTAATTTTATAACTATATTGTTTTTTAGCATATTCAAAAATTAATTCTGAGATTTCTACTAAACCAAAAAATTAGTTCTTTTAATAAAAATGTAGAGAAACATCAAATCTACATCCAAATAAAATGCATCCAACTCAAATGCATCCAAATTTTAAACTCTAATAATACTACTTCTTAGAACGAGCCTTAAAAGTACAGGGAACAAACTCCTCGTACGATGTTGCCTATCCGGATCAGTGACAACAGACGAAGTGCTAGCCTTACTAGTATAAGTACACAGAACAAACTCATCGTCCGATGTTGGAGGCTCTGGATAAACCTTTTTTTTTTTTTCAAACCGCAGCCATAGGAGTTCTCCACAAAGTCATCGTTTGAAATTTCATACCAAATAGGCCGTTTAAGAAATTCCTCCATCAGACATACTTGACAGTTTTTTCCCTCATTTTTACGTCGACCACTAATTGACCCTCCTCTCAATACGCCACGATGGGACGATGTACCTCGGTTGCTATTGTTCATCCTTTTGTCACCTGAAAAATCGCCTCCGAAATCGCCATTTTCGCCTTAGAAATCGCCATCTCTTTCTCTATTTATCTTCCTCTCTTTCTCTCTTTCTCTTATGTGATTTTGAGTGAGTTGTGAGAGGGAGGAGAGAGAAAGAGGGATAGGGTTTGAAAATATATATATATATATATATATATATATATATATATTTCCAGCCGGTTATTTTTTGACCGGTTTTAATTTTAATTCCGACCGGTAATTTTTTGACCGGTTTAAGCATTTTTAATATTTAATTTTGGATATTAATAAAAATGTTGGCCAGTCAAGCGGGGCAGGCCGAAGGAAGGCCATGGGCTCCTGAAATCATAACAGAATATTTCTGTTATGATGCGAACTGGCCATCATCAATCCTGTTCGAGATGGAATGCACGGGCCTCTTTAATATTCGTGTGGATTCTGATTGAACCCCGATCTAAACAGAAATATTCTGTTACCTTAGTATATGAATTCAGTGTGAGAGCAGGTCGAACGAAATCTCTTCGCGTGGGATGAGATCCGTATCCCCAATTTGCGTCAGATTAACCAGCACCTAGAATGTTTTAATGGAAATTGAAGGTTCATAGTTGCCGGAGAACAGCTGTCATATTGCAGTGTAGAAGAGCATATTACATATCCCTCCTTTCCCGTCTGATCAAAAGACCTATCAAGCATAGAAATTATGTTGGGTGATTGCTGCAGAAGGGGAAGAGAGCTGTCTGTGGAATTAATTGGCGGCGAGTGGCGTTGCGCTTGATGCCATTCCTTATGCTACAATTAGCTCAGGTGATGATTCAGGTGTGCCCTGAAAATAGAAAAAAAAATTTACCCTAGCAAGGTTAAAGCAATTGTCAGCTCTTATTTTTTTTTTTTTTTTTTGTTATCCAGGTTGTTTGCAAAAAGAGAATTGCGTCTATGATTTGAAGGAGAAGTTCATATGCTATGTCTATTTCCATGCCGCACCTGTTGCAAAGTTGATCCTCATGGGAAGCTTGGAGAGGACTGGAAATGCCTGATGACAAGCTCAGTATTGGAAGGCTACGATTCTAGGTATGACTCCCTTGTTGGCTGTTGATTATCTAAATTGTGTAAATTAATTTGTGTACATTTTATAATCAAAATAGAAGGTGTATCTGCTATGATTGGTAATTTTCCAAAGTAATCAGTCTGGCCATGCCGAGTGTTGGGATGGTTTAAGTTGAGATTGCAAAATCTGGGCTATAGATGGTGTAGAAAATAACTGTCGTAGGATTTGGAGATTCCAATTTCTTTAAGTTGATCAATGAGATGAGAATGAGACATTTGGAATGTTGGTGTGATTTTTGCATAGTCATTCTTCCATATTTTGCAGTCCAAAATGTACAAGTAAAAAAATATTACCTTCCACATTCATTTGCAATCCGAGGCTAGTTCCCAAAAGCACCAGTTCTCCTATTTTCTGAATTTGCAGATCACCATCTTCTTTGAACAGCAGAGCTTATTCCATGCAACATGCTCTAGATACCTCTTGCATGGGTAGCGTGGAGAAAATTGACATTAATAATTGCATTAATCCGTAGCATTATTTTGTAACACATAAATGTTTATAGCATCTTGATTATTTTGTGATTACTATGAATCAGGAATTATTTTTGTCTTTATTTCAAGAAGAACTTAAAAGTTGCACTTATAAACTACTTTACTTACCAGTTACCCTTTATATTTTACTAGATTAGTCTATTGTAAGTTATGGTCCAATCAAACGAAAACAAGTCCATATCAACAACTTTTTTCTAGGGAGTGAATTATCTGATATGATTCAAGCTTTCCCATTAAAATGGATAATTCACTGCACCTCTAAAGAAATGGGCAACAATTTGTAGTTCATTGTCCTTCTCTCTTTTAGTCTTTCCCGTGACATCCAATCGCAGCTGTTCAAACAATTAACCAACCATTCTAAGTTCTAACATCCACAACAAATCAAGTAGCAACCACTGGTTCAACTAATGCCCCCAGGAAACCAATTTTCATATGGTTTGATGTTTAATCTGGTTTCTACAATAATTGACAAGAGAGCTTGATATAAAAGAAAACCGAAGTTGTCCATCTTTTATTTTAATAAACAAATTTATATGGGGAGCACAAGCAAATATGGTGTCTTGATTATATGATAAATGAAAATCATGCATTCTGATTTGTCAATAAACAAGCAACCAACAATCATAACATAATAAGTCATACTTAATAACAAATATTCTAAACTCCTCATCATAATTGTTATAATATTAAAATAACATAAATGCCTTGTCGGTATTCTCTTTTAACGTTGCCTTCTCCTATTAGCTATGGATTTGATCATTTCTGCCACCTGCACAATCACATATTCACGTGAATTAGCCTCCATTAAAATTATGCTATCACTCGAATTAGCATCCATCGATTTTTCTACTTGGATTTGCAGTATATATATTGTTGAGAAGCACTCGTGGTAATTAAGTTGATAAAAGTATAACCAAAATTACATATTATTACCTGCACCTAGGCAATAGGGAATTTCAATAGAGCCTTGAATTAATACATCAACTTTTTTAACAATGTGAAGAGGAATTGGTGTAACCAAATAAATTGTGTCTCTCTCAATGTCTATAGATCTCACAATTCCTGAAATATATGAAGTCACGTATCTAGTAACATACTTTTTTATCAATAATAGAAGAATAAAGGAAACCAACAAAAAATATCAGTACTTTTTACAAAACTGGTATTAATGGAGAATTACCACCGTTAGCATTTCAACCGTCATATATTACCATGCACATTATAGATAGAATAGACCTATATTAGATCATCTGGTAGCACACTGTTTGTGCTAGTAACACAACTGATCTTTGCACTCCAGTTGGGTTAGAATTTTACAGTGCGGAACATCAATGTTTCCATTCTTACGAGTTTTTAAAGAAGTTGAAAACATGGCCAGTTTGTGAAATATTTTAATTTTCAAATTACCAAATAAGAAAATGGTAGCAATGTTAACATGCAACTTTGTGAGTGGTGTGTAGCAAAGTTAACATTCTTACCAAATTTTTCGAGGTTTAAAAAAAAAAAAAAAACTCTAGACCACTATATGGCCACCTTTCAAATTTCTACTTTTTGTATCACCACAAAACATACACCAACTATATGATTCTTAAAGTAAATTAGTGAAATAAAGGGGATAAAAAAAACCCACCTAATCCAACACACCAGGGGGTTGAAACTAGAGCTGACGAAGGGATGGAGGAACTAATTGCAAGGCCAACAATTCTATCGATCAAGCTGTGGCTTGTCATTTTAGTTGAATCCTAGAAATGTGACCATTTGATGAAACTTAAAAAATTCTTCAGACTAATAACATAAAGATGTAATTAATTTTTGTTCATTTAAAAATAGGTTTACCTGACAATGAAGATAAGTGACATTGATCTTTGAGAGAAAAATTTCAAAAGGAGTAATAGACGCTAGATGTCTTCTCAGCTCAGCATAACTCGGTATCTCAAGATCTTTTGGTAAGCACTGCCTGAAGTAGGCAAGAAACCTTAGGTCCCTCATGGTGCGTGCATCTTTTTTACTTGAAATCCTAAAAAATACAAATAGAAGTTGAAAAATTTTAGAAGCTCATATCTTAAAATTCGGAAGCTACATGTGATGCAATAATTAAATCGTAAATAGGCCTTACGAGTGAGTATTTTTTTGTGCTGCACATATCTCAATTATCTCAGCATTTGATTTTTGACCACCAAACAACCAAAATGCACCACCTGGCAAATTCTTACTTGCTTCTGAGCACTCCACCTTCACAACATGAGTTGGAGATATGTACCGTAGTATATCCACCAACACATCAAGACCAAAACCTACAATTGTCCCATCAAATTTCAGGAGAAAAAAACTCATCTGCACTGCTAATAACCGCAAAATATCAAAACTAGATAATCTTCTATACACTCAATAACATGAATAATTCCCCTCATAACCCTACAAACAGAGTAAAACAGTTACATGTATCTAGTATCTACCCTGTGATCATTTTTTCCCTAAAAAAACTACCCTTTCTTCCTCCTTTTTCAAATTTCATGTTTTGTTGAACTTTTTTTTTGTTAATCTATATTAAAAAGGAAGAACCGAGAAAAGTTTACCTTTAATCCATCCTGAAGTGTTGACAATCAAAGGCACATGAGGTTTATCAGATTCAGTAAGGTCTTCAAATTTGTAAAACTTCTTACTAAAGTAGTTATACAGGTTGAATATATAGAATACATAATCCTTTGCATTTGCTTTTGCACAGACATCACCAAAATATAAGTACCTGACAAATAATTTATATCACAAAATTTTTAGTAATAACAGGAGTAAATCTATATGATAAAATTCAGATAAAATATTTTGGCTAATGAAAAGAAAATGTAGGATGTGATTTATTACTTTTCTGGTGTCTTCAAGCATAGAACTGTCAAATCTGTAATTCAAAATTCAGGAAATAGTGTAATATTTCCACCAAGTAAAAAAAAAAAATACTAAGATAACAAAAAAATAATAAAAAATAGGAAATAAACTAAGAAATACTATAACCTGGAGTTTCTTTATCTATAATGTGAAGAGATACACAGCCAGGTGTGTTGAACTCAGGTTGGCCCACATCAGTATCCAAATAGCCAACTCTCTTATACCTAATTAAAAGAACAATAGAAAAGTTTTATGCGATATTGAATGATTCTTTACAGTAATGCACTTCCAAGTTGTTATCTTCATAACTTGTGGATACAAATTATTGGGTTTGTGAAATTAAATTTGACTAGAGCTAAGGTATTTTGTAGAAAAACTTGACATTATTTTTGTGCCATGATGCATACATACACCTATTTCTGTACAGAAATATTGGCTGAAGCCCCTAATTTCCATTGGACAATGAAAGAAACTTGCAAAAGTTATACATGCAAAATCTTGGATTTCACTTCCTGCCTTGTATACAAGATAAAAAAAATTTGAGGTGGATAACACAAATAAGAGAAATTCATGGGTATAAATGCAACAAAAAAAGAAATAACAATTGCCTTTTAAACAGGGTGTCCAGAAGGATGCGGCTGAAAATCGATTTGCCACAATTTCCCGGTCCACAGATGAAAACAATTGGAGGAGGGCACGTGCAAGAATCATAGGCGATCGAATCTGCCGCTTCCTCCCACGACGAAGGAATGCGCAGCCCCCTGTATATTGTGGAAGAAATTGATGGAGGAGGCAAAGAAGGAAAAGGAGGTGTGACGGTGAGGTTTGATAAGCCCTTAACTGCTTGATCAATTTCTTTGTTAGCCATTTTTGTCTCTCCCCCTCTATAAATAGGTGTTAATGATTTTTTTCTCTCTTTTTCCCTTTTTTTTTTGGTGTAGATGGAAATATTGGAGGGGGTGTTGGGGTTGATATAGTGAGGTTTTAGTGAACTTTTACAGGGGTAGGAGATCACTGAAGGGATGATATGGAGGTTCACTTGGTGTGTGCCAAAATGCAAGTAATCATGAGTTGGAGATTTGGCACTCGTTTTAAGTATAGAATTGGAACAAAGAATACAATGCACAAAACATGAGTGTGAGTGAGTATTTGTGTGAATGAGAATCTAGTCAACTGTAACTGACGCAGTTTTGGATGGAAGAATTCACATCCCCTCAGGTTACCGGACCGAGTACAATTGAATTGGATGGCCCAACATTATTCTTTTTAACTTGGCACGAATCTCAAAGCACAAATAATAATGCCCCCTGCGCCATCCCGAGCAAGAATCGGCTGAGAGTAAATCTGGGCCGTCTGTTTCAATTGTGTTGAGTCAGGTACCTCGGAGGATACGGATCCGTTTTGGAAGGTACCAGCTTTATAAAAGGCTAAAAGAAAAACGAATAGGTTTGCAATAAATAACAGTTGAAAGGATAACCAGCGACAAGGCCAACAAGGCATGCTGCTTGGGTGCGAATTTGAGTTGAGAATAAGATTTGTGTTTGGGTTTTGATTCCAGTAGTAATTGTAATATGTATTGGATTATGTAAGGTTTTGGTTTCAACCGGTGGTATACAAAAATATCATTTTTCACCGAAAATGTAGACTTAAATATGATTTGGAAATTGTGATTGAAATTTTTACTCTAATACTATAGGAAATAAATCTGCTGTGATTCTCGGGGAATCACAGGACCTGCGATCCCATCTCAACTGTTGGTCTTTCTCGAGATGCGTGCATGAAAATTTACTTTTTCAAGAACGTTTCCGAGATCTGCGCACGAAAAAGTTTAAACCGTTGATTTCGGAATTTTAGGATCCTGCGATCCATCTCGGAATCGCAGCAGATTCGGACTCAATACTATAATATGATTAGATATGCTTTAGCTACACTAGCAAATCAGCGTGATGGGCTGCTCTGTGCTAAATATATGTATATTTTGAATATAATATGAATAAAATTTACATAAATATTTTTACTTTTCGCATCTTACATTAAATTTTAAAATAGAAAATATTGGTAATTCACTAATTCGCCATCATTTTGTTCAAACGATGCAAAAAAAAAAAAAAAAAAAAAACATATTTCGTAGAAGGTTTTTTATTTCTTATATATTGCTTTGGAATTATCTACTCGATATTGACGGAATAGGTCATAAATTATCTACTCGATATTTCTCATAAAGATTTATTTCTGTATAAATTTTCTAATTCTAAAATAAAAATAAGATGTCTCATTAAATATTCGGTATTAATTATGCTGTATAGTAAAAATACTCGTTCCCCTCTGTTCTCTCTTAAAATTTTAGTTTCTATAGCAAGTAAACCTCTTCAATCATACCCATCATTTCCTTCCTCTCCCTTTCCTCTTCTTTAATAAATCCCTTCTGGAGCAGACCCTTAAGCTTGAGAAATGACGGGTATTGTTTAACCATGTAATAATTATATACAATTCTCTACATACAATTATAATTTACAAAAGATATTTTGAAGTATAAAATAAAATTGTACCGGACAGAAATATTAAAATAAGGACGTATTAAAAGAAACATAATGGGAAATATCAACATCGTAAAAAAAATGGTAATGTGCCATATCTATAAGACAAAAATAATATTTTCAGTTTTTTTACTTTTCAAACGTAGATTTTCATTTTGCAAACGACTTTGGGTTAATAAACTCCACTGGAGATTGTGGTGATAATAGCTTAAAAATGATTTTATGCTTTTCAGTCTAAATTTTTTTTTTTATAAAGAACCATGTTAATAAAATAAAATTTGAATTTCAAATCCGACGTGTCTAGCGTGCTTTACGAAAGTTTTTTATTTTTTTTGTTGCATCGTAGGCCTTCCATTAAACATCAAACGTCTGTTACATTGATTTAGACTAGGGCTGCAGAAAAAATTACGAACTCGTAACTTGCTCTTGGTTTTAACTCTCTTATTTACAACTCGAATTGACAAACTCATTTGACTCATGACTGAATTTGAGCATTCTTTAACTCACTCATTAATAACTCGTTTTAATTCGTGAGCTGAATTCAAATTGTTTTTCATAAGGTTGTAAAAAGAGCGGGGCAGAGACAGAGTTTGATTGAATGAGGGTTAAATTTTTTTTTTCAGTAATTGGTGAGCCAGAAAAAGAGAGTCAGAGAGAATATGAGAGATAACATAAAATAAGAATTGTCTCGTGAGTCGTGACTATCTATGTGAGCTTTTTGATTAAAAAAATATTTAAAATGCTAGAAGTCTCTCAAATTGTATACAAGTAATTTTTTTTTAAATAATGGGGGTCAATAGTATAAAATTTTAGAAAAAATACGAGGGTCAATTTTCTTGTACATGTAGCATTTTACTATTAAGTATAGAACAACATCATAGTTCACTACTAGTTTTTTTTTAAAATGGGGGTCAATTAGGGGTGTCAACAGGTACGGTAAGGGTCTGGTGAAAGCATTTTCATATCCGTACCCGTTACAAATTGTTCTTATCCGTACCTTACCCTTACCCGTTATAATTGTCAGATAACGAAATGGTAGCGGGTAAATAACGGGTAATACTAATATAATAATTATTTTTATTATTTATTAAATAATACATTAAAACATATATATTCATTTCACATATGTATAGTACTTTATTGAATTTTTTTTTATGATCATGCTAAGTGCAAGTAAACCAATTAAAGTACTCTTTCAATGCTTATTAATATATATAATATATAATTTTTTTATAATTACCCGATCGGGTAACATGTACGAAATAAGCTTTACCCGTACCCTTACCCGTTTAAATAACAAAAAAAAATCTTTACCCGTACCCATACCCGTCTTATTGGATACGGTACGGATCGAGTAAACGGATAAAAGGGTGCCATTGACCCCCATTCTATTAAGCTATCTCCGCCTCTGAAAAAGAAAGGCCATGGATGGGAATAAGACTCTATTTCATTCATGCTTCAATCAAATTTTCAATGTAATTTTGTGATAGAGCAACAACTTAAACCATAATCCACCGCACTATGTACCAGGAATGATTATAACTATGAAAATTGACTAGGTCAAACGAGTTATGAGCCAACTCGAGTTAGTAATAAGCTGAACTCGAGTTTTGTTTTCAGCTCGTTATTGTCATTTTCAACTAGAATTGACTCGCTCAGTAATTTAATGGGTTGATCACAAGTTAGCGGCAACTCACTCATTTATAGCTCATTTACAACTCTAATTTAGAGGAGCGGCTTGGGTTCGATAACTATTGGAATCAAATTTGGATCTGATAGGCTTGGTATCCGTCTGATGTGCTTTAAGATTCATGCGAGCTCTGCTATGATATTTGTGTGCACAAATCTTAAACCGCATCGGACAAATACCGAAACCAAATTTAATTCGAATAACCATCGCACTCAATTTTCTCTCTAATTTAGACATACCCAGCCACGCATAGTGTTGGATAAATAACAAGGTTGTTTCACACAAATTCTTCTAAGAGTAATTTATTCAAACACTTTGTGTGCATACACCGAATCACAATAAATGGAGAAATGAGAGGATCACGCAAGATACCAAAACAGTAAGCAAACAAAAACAAGAAATAAGAAAAAAAATACAAGATTTACTTGAAAACTCTTTCGAGAGAAAACCACAGAAGCACACGGCACAAATTCACTAGATAAAAGAAGTCTTACAAGTACAAAAAAATTAACAAGTACAATAGCACCCTCTCACACACTCTCTTACTTCAAGAAGAGAGCAAAACTTAAAAAAAAGCTCGGAGAGAAAGCTTTAAAGAAGAAACTCAACAGTTTTGGAGAGAATACCACCTCACCCTGTCTGTCTGTCTGTCTCCGTATTTCATACGGAAATCAATTTCCGTGAGATGCCTTAATGGGCCGGGCCCAAGTTGTCTTCAACTCAAGACATAGTAGGGCTATAAGCAGTGTGAAACGCCTTGAACTGTAACACGATCTCACAGATTACCTTTGTATAGCAGTTACAATCCTGGGAAGTTTTTCGGATTATTTCTGACACACTTTTCTTCTTCTGTCGTGATTTTCTGTTATGTCGGCTCTACAAACGAGATTGTTGCTGGTTAAATTAGATGGGTCAAGATTTGTCAAGCTAACTCGTGACTAATTCAAACAGGAAAACATGCCACAGACGATTTAGAGTAAGGCTATGCTGATCACATGGGGGGCTTAAAGACACGACAACAGGCCTGTTGCGTTGGTCAGGTGTTGAATGTCCTATGAAATCTTCTGTGTATCAAGTTCCATAAAGCACAATTTTAGAATGTAAAGTAACCCGTGATAATGAAAGATATAGAGACAATCTATTGACTCGTCACAAGAAGAGGGCGGGTCCCACTAATTTCGATGGCTAAACTTATGCTCTTCATCCTTACGATAAAACAAGTTTAAAATTATGCTCCCAACTTTAAGTTGTGTTTTCGAACTAAACTTTTAAAATATGAATAATTATATCAAATATAAATAGAAAATTTATTGTATTGGATATATTCGAAATCATTTCGATGGCTATATAATTTACTTTTTGGATTGGATCTTAAAAATTTATAAAACTTATTTGATTTTAAAATATGATTAAAAATAGTTCTATTCTGTATACATGATCATGTTACGCACAAATCATATTTTTTATTTTATTTTAATTCTATTGTCCGTACATTGTATAAAATCAAACAGTTATGTCAATCATTATTAATCCCACATTGCTGGCTATGTTGTTTGCCTTCTAAACTAACATTAATTAAGTCTTGCATTGGAAATATTCAACCTTTATGCATGGAAAGAGGAAAATTAATTATGTTATTAATAATTTTATGTATAAATTTATTCCGTGAGGGAAGGAAAATGACGAAATAAGAAACATAAAACTACAAAGTATATTATAAAAGAAATAATATTGTCAGCTTCTAAAGTCAATAAGCAAAAATAATTAAACAAATCTCTTATGCAAGTATTATTTTTCTCCAATGTCAAAAATTATAAAATATTATTCGGTATAGAATAGTCAATTTTTTTAAAATATTATTTGGATATATAGATCTTGGATTTATATTGAACCATTATTTTTTTTTAAATTCAAGATTGTCAATTGAAGAATGATCAAAATAATCATCCTCTAAATTAAAAATATCTCATGTCATCATATCAACTTACTTAAAAACCTTTTTCCTTCATTATAAATTATTTATCAAAGAACAAATTTGTTGAAACGAAGAATCATGAATGGCCCAATGAATTTCTTTGAAATAAGTTATTTAATTTTCTGGAACCCACAAATCTCTGCTTACAACTTAGAAAATTGGAATTTTTTTTAAGAAATTCTTAGTCAAATAAGAACACTTCTTCACAGCTTGCAGAATATAAAGAACTTTTACATTTTTTTTCTTTTATATTTTGAGTTATTGACTTATTTTTTTGTCTTTGCATGAGAAGCTTATTCGTCCCATCTGATCTTCTAGAGGTATATACCACAGTATTTCAGAATTTTTTTGATTTTATATTAATGAATGACAGGCGATATTGGTTATATATTGATGATAAATAAGATTTAATTATTTTGGTTTATGTCAATTTCTAAGCCTTCCCTGATGTGGAGGACAAGATTTTATATATTGTGCACAACTTAGAACAACATGTAAAATCATCCAAAAGCTTTATTATTTTTTTGTTTTATTCGTCATAATTGAACTTAGTTGCATAATTAAGGAAACACAGAAACAAAACTGTTTGATAACTTGGTTAAAGCTCTATTTTATGGTTGAGAGATCTTAGATTTAAATTTTACTCACCACAATTGTATTTTAATTTTCAGGTACCCTATTAACATTTTCTAGTTCCGTCCCTGGTAGCACTTCCATTTTATTTTATTGGGCCGGTACCTATCACCGACATTTTTATTAATATCCAAAGTTTAATACAAATTATTAATTATACCCGGAGTTCAAAATTTTCGCTAAAAATACCCAAACCGGCCAGAAAATGGCCGGTTTACGCCCCCCCCCTAAACCGGCCATTTTCTGGCCGGTTTACTCTTTTTTTTTTTTTTTTTTAAAAACCTGCAAAACCTCCATAAAAGGACACCATCTGGAGTTTGGTTCTAAAAAATAGTATTTTATTGTAGTTAGATGAAGTAGGTTGTAATTTATTTGAGTATTAATTAATTTCATTACTTCTTGTAGTTCCGTACAAAATAATAAAGTACACACAAATTGCAAATAGAGTCCACACAATTTTTACAACATGCATATAAATCACCTATTATTGCTACGTCTAAAAGGTAATCCCCGAAGTAAACCACTTGCGAAAGATGATTTACGAGATGGCCTAGCAGGTGGCTCTGGTTGCTCAGTAGATGGCCCGGCTTGGGTTCCAGATGGCGCTGCTTGGTTTGTAGATGGCCCTGCTTGGCTTGTAGATGCCCTTGTTGTGCGTCTAGTAGTGGACCTCCTCGGTTGGATCACAGATGGCTCCCCTTGCACCCCAACCGCCTCTCCTCCTATGTCAACCGCCTCTCCCATTGCTTCGGCATACATAGCAGTTGCATCTAAACGGCTCGTAGCTGTGCTACGCCGTGACCCTCCGGACCCACTTCCCGACGCCATTACTCGCTCATTTTCTGCCGCATTTGCTGCGATTCTTGCCTCTGCATTTGCATGCGTTACTTAGTAAGTTGGTATAAATTGAAAAGAAAAATAATTTTTGATGAATGTTACATACCTCTTCGTTGCCTATCGGAAGTGGAACGGCGAGGATGATGCCCCCTTCGTCTACCTTTCATTTCATACATCGTCATTACACGACGGGTGTGTTGTCGCCTCCCCTTCCTAATCCAACCACTACTCGGAAGGATTCTGTCTCCAGGATTAGGAGACCAGTCTCCCATATTGCCAATTGGATTGAACACATGGCTCCAAGTACTCACAAGATAGGGTGTTTTATACCAGTCCCTTGTCTCGTAATTCCATTGCTCGCTGACGCCGCTGAACAAACCATCTGTTGCACGTGTAGAACGTATCCTCTACTATGGCACAAACAGGCAATCTACGACTCGTTCGGAAGACATTGTTGAGCGACTCGGAGCCGTTTGTTGTCATGATACCAAACCGGTATCCTCCGTCACAGGTTTGGAAAATTTTCTCATAATTGGACGGCTCCATCACATCATTAGGACGTACTTTGCCCACTTTCTTTAAATACGCATTGCACTGCGGATTTACCTGCACAAAAACAAAGGGGTGTTATTTCATTTTCATAAAATTCTTATAAGATAATTAAACGAAATGTTATAAGTTAGACATACATGAGCAAACTCTTCGAACATCTCTTTCAATCTTCTTGGCTTCTTCCTCTTTGCTCCTTCCCTGAACCTCCATCCGTACCATCTATCTCCTTCACAGTTCTTGACCAGGTTGTCAGCAACATGCTGCATACAATACCGGTGCACAAAAAGCTCGGGAGGCCACCCGTATTCAGCTGTCAGTGCAGCTTTGATCCCCTTGTGCTGGTCTGATATGACACATACAAATCTACTACATCCGAGCACTTCATTCCTCAACCACTGTAAGAAAAAACCCCAATTCTCAGTATCCTCCTGCCGCACAATTGCAAATGCAATAGGCAACAATTGGTTCTCGGCATCGTAGCCGCAAGCTATCAAAAGCCTCCCCTCATATCGCCCAGACAAGAAGCAGGCATCGATGCTGATCACTGGTCTCAGGTACTGGAACGCCGCAATGCATGGACCAAACGCCCAGGCTACGGCTCTGAACTGGGCAACACCTGGCATGATTAGTCCTGTTTCCTTATTCCGTACCGGGCTGGTCAGAATTGGTGGGTCGAGCCGGGATTGTTTTGGCAAATTGCAAGCAACAGTGGTCTCAGCAAGCTGTACGAAATCTCCCAACTCCCAAATTGTCGGGCTATTGCCAGCTCACGGCCCCTCCACAGTCGGTTGTATTTAGGTGTCACATTGTTATACACAGACACAACAATGTCTGCCACCGTCTGTATGCTCATACATGAGTCCTTTTTAATGGCGTTCTCAATGACATCGGCAATGAGCGATGCCGTCAGACATTCGTGGTCGACCCTCGTACTCTCAGTCCTACATGTATGAGGCCTGACTTGCTTAGTTATAACCCATACGTCTCCACATCCCGTCGGCTTTGCCCTAAGCTCGTAACGGCAATTCTTGTCCTTGCACAGCAGAATAACCCGATCCCTGTCACTTTTCCAAGATCTGAACTCCTGATTCTTTTTTATATGGTGCTCTCTGATCTTTTTCATCAGGTCTTCTTTGCTTTTAAGGGTTATAGGGTTTAGGGTTTAGGGTTTAGGGTTTAGGGTTATAGGGTTTAGGGTTTAGGGTTTAGGGTTTAGGGTTTAGGGTTTAGGGTTTAGGGTTTAGGGTTTACAGTTTAGGGTTTAGGGTTATAGGGTTTAGGGTTTAGGGTTTAGGGATTAGGGTTTAGGGTTTAGGGTTTAGGGTTTAGGGTTTTGGGTTTTGGGTTTAGGGTTTAGGGTTTAGGGTTTAGGGTTTAGGGTTTAGGGTTTAGGGTTTAGGGTTTAGGGTTTTTTTAATTAAATTTAAATTTTTTAATAATATAATTAATTATTCTATAAATTAAAAAATAATAAAAAAAAAATTACCTTAACAGTGCGCTGCTGCCTCGGGCTGTGTGCCTTCATCCGAAGGGAGGGGGTGCCCTTTTATGGAGGTTTTGCGGGTTTAAAAAAAAAAAAAAAAGAGTAAACCGGCCAGAAAATGGCCGGTTTAGGGGGGTAGTAAACTGGTCATTTTCTGGCCGGTTTGGGTATTTTTAGCGAAAGTTTGGAAATCTGGGCATAATTAATAATTTGTATTAAACTTTGGATATTAATAAAAATGTCGGGATAAATATCATTTCCATTGAAGCAAGCGTGTACCACAATTGAAATATTTATTATATTTTAAGAAGAATGATTGTGGGTAAAGCCATTTGATATATAAGAGATCCTCCAACCGGATTTTAAAACTACGACCACCCACACAAAAAACATCGTCTTATTTCCATTAAATAAAAACTAGTTAAAGCAAAACTAATTGTTACTAAAAATCCCGAAAATTTTAAAATACTCTTAACAAAAAATAAAAAAAATCAAAAGACCACTTATCTATGGGAATTTCATATTTACCCGGGCTGCAACGTGAAATGGCGGCCCCCAAGATTGGGTCAGTCATTTGTCGTTGCGGCCCAATTCTTGGGTCTATCATTTCACGTTGCGGCCCTCCATTTTTCTATAAATACGTTTTCGTGAGCATCATTTCATTTCTCAGAATAGGGGCCGCAATGTGAAATGGCGGCTCCAAAATGGAGGCCGCAACAACAAATGGTGGCTCCAATTTTGGAGTCCGTCATTTCACATTGCGGTCCGGGTGAAGTCTTTTGATTTTTTTTAATTGAGGGTATATTTAAAAATTACGGCTAAAAATCTCCTTGCCACCCGATATCTAAATATCTATAAGAGATCTTCCTTAATAATTGTTACTAAAAAATCTATTAATAGTTGTAATTTTATTTTATTTAATAAAAAATTATACTTAACAGTCGCTGCTAAGGTTTAAAAAAAAATAGATGTAACTGTTTCTCTATTATTATTTTTTATTAAGTGCTGCATGCCTGCATGACAACATTTCATTCTTTACTATATTTTTTTTATTTTGCCAAATATGCCCCTGGGCCATTCTTTACCATATTTGACCCCTTTAGTGCATAACTAAAATTTAAAAGTTTTGTAAATTTTGTCTCTTATATTATGCCAAGTGTATTTCAATAAGAGGATGTGACAGCAGTATTAGTGTGCCATAAATAAATAGATTACTGAGATACATTCTGTCTCCATGACAAGATGATTTCCACAACTAGAGTGGGAAAAATGGCACGGCGGAGCTGGCTCCGTCACGGAACGGCACGGCACGTGTGTCAGTTACGTGCCGTGACTATTCGTGTGCCGTGCTCATCTTTTGAAACTTTGGCACAGCACATCACGTGAAAGTTTAGTTACGACACGGCACGACACGTAGTCATGCGAGTCACGTGTAATTAGGACCATTAGATATTGGTTTAATGGTGAATCTCGAATAAACTAACCTAAATTATGATTAAATGGTTACGCGAGTCACTCGAGTCACGTATGGTCACGGCATGTTAATTTAGGCACGGCGTGATTCACGTAGCGTGACCATTCGTATGCCGTGACCACCTCTTGACATTTTGGTCACGGCATGGCACGGCACGTGAAAAATTAACTTGGTTACGGCACAGCACGGCGCGAGACCAAAGTCACAGCATGTTAGTCAAGGCACGGCACGTGTTTTCCACTCTATCCACAACTATTCGACCTCCTGTGTAATTCATAATTTAAGGACTCCTTAAGGATCTGTGGTTAATTGGCACCTCCGACAGATAGGGTCTGCTGTATCTTCAAGGAAACATTTCTCTTTTATTTTTTATTTTTGGCTTTTTATCTCCTTTGCGTTATTTTAAATTAATCCTAAATAAATACATATATAGTATTTTTGTTGCTCTGAACAATAGTCATTGTCGATTAGGGTTGGCAAAAAAGCTCGTAGTTCGTGGTTCGATTGTGACTCGCATATGACTCGCTCGCTAACAGCTCATTCGTTATTGGACCGAGCTGTTAACGAACTAGCTCGCCACTAGCTCGATCCATAATTAACGAGTTCAAGATGGGGCTTACCTTGCTCGCCAGCTCAGCTAGGCATCAATTTGTAAATTTATATGAATGTGTGCATTTTATACTGTTCAGCTCGGTTCAGCTTGGTCCAAAAAGTTTGTATAATTTATTTTCTTCTTAAAACAAGATCCAACTAGATCTAGCAAACATGCTCATCAGCTCGCGAACTAATTCGGTCCAGTTTGTAACGATTTCAAGCTGAGATTTCAGCTCGGACTCCTAAAGTCAACTCGCTCGTGACACGGGTGAGTTCAAGCTGATCCCAGCTCGTTGCCACCCAAATGTCGATGGATATTTTACAATTAACAGCATGAGAGCGGTAAGAATCAATACATGTTCTCGGTTCAATGATCCATCAGCGCATCATGCCTCCTACCATTATAGGTGTACGAGGTATAACATATACTAATTGAGTAGTTATTTTTTTAGTGAAGGTTAGAAATGAAATTATTCAACTATTCAATGTTTAGAGCATTATTATTTTATGTCCACCTCAATGGATTTGTATTTTAATTTCTTTGGTAAAGATTGAAATTCAAGCTATCTAACTGTTTAATTAATATCCACAATATATTTTTACGCAAATTTTAAATGCCAAAATTTTTTTATATCATATTTCCAAAAAAAAATAAACTAAAAAACTATGATTTTGAGAGAATTCTAAAAATACCCAGGCCGCCAAGTCAATCTGCGGTCCCAAAAATAGAGGCCGCCAATGAATCTGCGGACCCAACATCTTATAGAATTTGATCACAGGAAAATGTTAGAAAGAATAATTGTTTAATAATTTTCAGAGATAGAAAAAATAATTAATAATTTGAATATATTAGAAAGAAAATTAAATAAAATAGATAAAATATCTTATAATTTAGATGTACTAGAAGGACTCCGAAATATTTTTCAGACAAGATTTTCGGTTGTAAAAAAAATTAAACTATTTCTTAGTGTGCTACTGGAAAAAAATAAAAATCCACAATTTTGATCTTGGTGTTTAATTTTGTAGATAGTAATTCACGGAAATTTGGTCATGATTTTGGAGTCTATACAAAATAAATTTTGATGCAATTTATAAGATAATTTGTATGGAACAAGTTGCAGATTGTGACCATTTCAGTGGAATATTTCGGAAATTTTTATCTATAGAAATTATTAAATAAAGATGTACGGAAATAAAAAACTGTCTCGTTTTCAACAAATATAGAAAGATCTGACTCAATGAGTCCGATTCAAATTTATGGATCGGTCTCAATGGTCCAGATCCATCAATATATATATATATATATATATATAAAGGTTGGCTAATATCAAAATATTTGTTCCTAGGCCGCAAAACAAACGTTTCAGTTTTTACATTTTCAAATCCAAATAGTCGATCCAAACCGTTCAACATTCAATCTGTATTAAAATGTGTTTGGAGACCAAATTTTACATTTTTAAATTTTTTTTTACTATTTATTAAGTTAATTTTAAAATCGTTGTTTTCAATGATCTTGAAATTTTTCAGTGTTTATTAAAATCAGTAATTTTAAAAAGAGCTTAATAAATAGTAAAAAAAATTCAAAAAAATGTAAAATTTTGTCTCCAAGTACATTATAATATAGAGATCACATCTAACGGTTTGGATTGACCGTTTGGACTTTGAAAATCAGCAAAAACTTTGATGGATCTGGACCATTGAGACCGATCCATAATTTGGATCGGACTCATTGAGTCAGATCTTTCTATATTGTTGGAAACGAGACGCTCTTTCTGTTTCCGTACATCTGTATTTAATAATTTCTATAGATAAAAAATTTCCTCTTTGAGTTCTCTCCTGCCTTTTGCCCATTACCGTACCAGTTCAATGAACTCCTCTGTATAATTTTTTGAGTGAGATTACGTTGATATGCATATTACGGCCGTTGCTATGAATTTATAATTTTATTTTTAAAGTTCAAATAGGAACCGCTCAACTGTTTACATTTCTTAATTTAATTTTATTATTTTTTAGATAAATAAAAAATTCCTTGATTTAAAAATTCTGAACCGTCTTGAGCTCATGACACAGATTGAAACCAAGGTTCTAAATAGCGATTATAGCGGCATAGCTGGGAGACAAAAAAAAAAAAAAAAACTATTGCGAATATCGTAGCTATAGCGGAAGCTATCATACATAGCGTTTTTTTCTTTTCAAAATTTATATTCTATATTCTACTAATTATCAACGTGATCAATATTGGAGAATTGGGGTAACAATCAAATGATAACTAATCTAAGTCTATACATTTTTCAATCATGCAAATAAGAAGAAGAAAAAAAGGATCTACAAGGTAATATTATTTAATAGCTCATACTTCGTAGTATTACAGATTATAATAGACGAAGAGCAATTACTTTTACAAGTGAAATGAAGTAAATATACTTATTTGAACATTTATATATTATAATAATCAAAATTAGCTTTCAATTGAAACGAATGATAATAATTTTATAAGTGAATACTAGACGAAGAGCAAGTAAAAGAAAGAATTAATATGTGAATATTTTCCGAGAATGAGAGACTAAATCACAAATAGGAACAGAAGTACATAGTTTGGTTTAGAATCTTTTTCATAACATACCATGTAGCATCATAAATAAGAACAAAAACCCATGTAAATCGCAAAAAAAAGCTCATGTAGCATAGCGGTAGCAATAGCGCGTAGCACGTAGCGGTAATAGCGGTCCGCTATTACAGCTATAGCGGTTGTAGCTGGATTAGCGCACTTTTATCTCATAGCTTAGCTTTTATGGTCCGAAAAAACTATAACGTAGCTATAGTGCTGCAATAGCTAGCTATTTAGAACACTAATTAAAACCCAATGGAGATACAGCTCATCATCAGGCGATTGAGAAGAATGTTGAGATGTTAGAACATTATTAGGATAATATTTTTAGTATTTTGTTGATTTTTATTTATTTCCTATTTCTGCCTCTCTATTTTTGTTATTTCTTTTTTTGTTTTTTTTTCATGCTCAATTCTCTTGAGCAACATTGTTTTGTTTTACCATTTACAGTTACAATCCCATTGTAACTACAAAATGATTAATAGAATGAGGGCTAGACCCTCTTTTTTTTTCAAAATTTTTTTTTCTGAACCGTCGGATAGTTGTGATTCTATCAATATAAAAAAAATAGACAAAAAATAATTAATGTAAAATTTCATCACCAAATATATTTGCTATCGAAATTATGTTGAACAGATCGGATTGACTATTTTGACTTTGAAAACATAAATATGGAATCCATAGTACGGACAGATCTGTAATATGCATATTTTCATAGACTCGGTCTAATTTTTTATTTACCAGTTATTTCGAGGATTCCCATTTATTGGATTTCTGTGAATTTATAGAATAAATTCAATATTTGAGAACTGTTTTTTCACGGTTCAAGTTGAAATTGGATAGCTCACTTTTGTTTCATAAGAAACCACTCAGGAAAAAAAGAAAAGCAAACTTAGTATTATTTCTTATGGTGGAATTTTAATGTCAAAAACAGTAACAGAGATTGAACAAAATCTCAGAGGGGACCAGCATGTGACACGAAATATTTATTTGTAAAATTAACCTTTAAGCTTGAAAGGAGGGTTCACGGCTCATAATAATAATAGCATTAATTTATAAAGGGCAGAAAAGTAATTTTTATAATAGATCAATTAAATATATTTTATACAAAGAAAATTATTGCACAATCTTTAATCTCAGAAAACTATTTCCTTTTCATTTTATTTGAATAAAGAGGAAAATGACTATATTTTTGAAGTTTAAATCTTAGTCATATATATAGCGTATCTTAAGATAAGATATACTTGAATGCTCCTTAGAATCATCCAAATTTTACATTGCCATTTTTTAAACATTTGATAACAAAACTAAGTGAATGGAGATGTTGTGCATATCATGCATTATATGTTTACAATGAGTTGTAATATTTTTTTTATTTTGACGTTACAATGACATGGATCCTATGAATAAAGCTCTTTCAAGTTTGTTACCTAGCTATGAGGTTAATTACATTTGAATTTGTTGAAAATGAAAATAATTAGGAAACCGTGCTACTCAAACTTGAAACCTTTTTGTTGAAAACAAACAGAAATGTTACACCGTAAATTATAAATTTTAATCATTTAAAATTCCCTATTTTTAAGCATGAGCAATCATATATTAAGTGACCTTGATTTCAACATAAAAAAAATTCGGACATTGCTTAATTATGAACAATTAAACAATATATAGAAAAGCGCAAAAACTAATTGGTAGCACCAAGATCTTGGTCATACCACTTTGATCTTAGCCACTCTCTCTCTCTCTCTATATATATAGGAGTTGGCTACGGTGCAACATGTAGCATAGAAGGCCTCCGTGCAACGGCACAATATTTGAGTTTTCAAAATCCTAACGGTCAATTCGAACCGTTTAACATGATCTTTATATGAATATGTACTTGCAAACTAAATTTTATACATATCAAGTGATTTTCTACCTATCTAAAAAAATAGTAAAAAAATTCTAAAAATGTAAAATTTGGTTTGCAAGTACATATTCATATGGAGATCATGTTGAACGGTTCGGATCAACTGTTAGGATTTTGAAAACTCAAATATTGAGCTGTTGCACAGATGCCCTCTATGCTTCATGTAGCATATTAGCATATTACCACAATTACACAATAGTTGTCAATGTTGGTTCGTCTGTTCATTTCACACCTTAATAACATGGAGACAGAAAAGCACTTCAAAACACTTATAAAGTGAATATAATAAGAGAAATTATTCTTACATCTCATGTTCTGCATCTCTTATTTGCACTCGTGAGATGTACCTCAAAAATATTTATATTTAACATGCAAGTTATTCGTACTTATTTATTGAAAAAAATTCTTTAAATAAAAGTTTTTCTTGAATTATTGTACTCTATTGTAGAACTTTACTACAATCATTTTGTACTTCACAAAATGATGGGAACTCAAACTAAGTGGCCGAAATATTTTGTGGACTTTTAGCGAATCAATAATCTCAAACAGAGCTTCAAGTTTTTCTAAAATGATAAGATTTCACATGGCAATCGTATCATTTTCTCTTTGATTTAGTTTTTTGTTATTCGGCATTAATTACCCAGCATTCTATCAAATAGTGCCGAGAGTACCCATATGCAATATAAAATGTTTGTACTTAAAAAAGAATAGAAGCACATTACTATTCAAATGATTGTACTAATAAAAAAAATAAAAAATAAGTAGAAGCAAATTACTCGAGAATCATGCCTAACTTAATGTACATATTAGGGGGGAATTTTATGTATACCTTTCAAAAACTTCATAATTAGGTACATCTACTTTACATTTCATAATATCATATTTACCCTTCTAAATTTAAAAAACTTACAAATTTATCCATTTTATTTTCTTTTCTATTAAAACTCATTTTAGGTTTATAAAGTACTCATTTTACCCTTTATGAAAAAATAAAAAATGTAGTTTGTTTAAGAAGAATTCAATTTTCCGATTGGTCAGTTTCCGATGACAACTGATTCATTTTATTACTTGTGAGTTGTGATACACACATAAGCATATACCTAAATGTCATTGTGTAAGCGTCATAAGTAGATAAATGAACTATTTGCTCTTGAAAATCGACGTCCATAAATTATCCACATCATTATATTTTTACAACCTCTTGATAACAAACCAAAAAAAATAAAATTTTATAATCTTTTACATGTGCATAAATAAATTGATTAGATCATATCTAACAGTTTTATTTTGACATTCAAATTTATTGTAGTATACACACTATTTTGTATTGTGGTGAACATACTAATCTTCGAATTTGAATCTTTGTATTTTTCCCATAGCATATTAGGTTCTCTTCAGTTCAAAAATGTCAAAAATATTATATATTAGTGTAGACAAAACAATACAGATTACATTAATTTTTTGAAAAAAAATATGGAGGTCAAGCCTCCATATTCCATTGATAAAGACACAAGAAGTGTCAGTTTGTTACAAATAATACAGATTACATTAATAATTTAATTTTTTTTATTTCTAAGCATTGTATGGTTTAAATAATATGTAAAAAGTAAAGACATGACAGAAATATAAAAAAAAACTGATACTACTTGAATTGTATTTTCGTTATTTATTACCTTTATTAGACAGATATAATCAAAACATATTTTCATATGAAAAATTAGCGGACACTCTTGTTTAATTATCTATAGTTCTATACATTCAAATTTAATAGATAATAAAAAGTGTTGTTGTATTCCAAAAAAAAAAAAGGAACTCAAATCATTCAACTTTAAATATTTACAAGAGATTATTTATCGAAATTAAAAGTACAGCTGTTAGTACATATTTTCATAAAAGTACAGCTGTTAGTACAATAGTACTGCAAATCATCATCCATCCATGTGCATTAATTTGGTGAGTAACTACTGCTTTTATTTTTTATATTTTGGGATAAGATACAATGTTCATAACCAAACTGACATACATGTATGAATGCATGCTTGCAGTAGTGTAATTAAATTAATTTATATCCGGAAAATGTTGGCTAATTAACCTAATTATGTTGCTAATGCTTAATTAGGTAATTAGGCAAAACCGACACAAAATAATTAAGATTTACTCCTCTTTAATGGTCCCTTATTCCGAAAAGAATTGTTTGTTTAATTGTTTTGTAACTATCTTTGAATGCTTAATACTACAAACAATAAAAAAAAAATCTGAATTATTTGTTTCATGAGACAGGGATTAAAGGTTTAAAACCATCTTAATTTAATAAAATGTACTGCATTTTGAATTTATCTTTCTTTTCTATATGAAATGTTAGTTGGAACGACTGGAACACTTGTATTTTCACCAGACAAAATTAAATATACATGCCTGCTTCTTCCTTGTGTTTATTTTATTTTTCTTTAATAAAGAATGTCAGAGCCCTAGCTAAATCGTGCAGGCCTTAATCAATCTTTAATAATCCTTAAAATGCAGTTTAATGACATAAGAATTCATTTTAAGAAAAATAATTAAAGTTATGATCGGTTTGACGGTTTAATAATAGCATAAAAGGTAAAAAATTAAAATAATTACTACCAAGGGGTCATGAAGCAAACAATATATAAACAATATATGTGCTTTATGATTCAGCTTACCAAAGTATGATAGGTTAAGTAACTTAAATCAATTGATTTATTTGAATTATATTTCGTGGACCAGTGAAGGTAGTGCATTGTTTTTAAACATTTTTTTTGAAAAAGTAATGTAATATACGCTATATATAATAGTGTTTTAAATTTTTTTTTTTGAAGTATACACTACTAGAATCCCCAGTAAAGGCAACGGGAGCAAGTGCTTGTTGCAAGCGTAGGAAGGGTCGTTGCAAAAGATTTTGGTTTTCTGATTAAATTAATACAACTGCAACGGCAGGCCCTTGCAAATAATCACGCTTGCAAATATGTGATGGATCCCCTTGCTAATGTCTCTTGTCGGCCCTTGCAAATAATAATACCCACCCCAAACACGACAGATATTATATTATTGTGAATTGTGTTACTATTTGCAAGCGGCACCGTTGCAATTGTTTTTGGATTTCTTTTTTATATTATTATATTCTAAAAGACATTACTATTTGCAAGAGGTACCGTTGCAATTGTTTTTGGATTTTTTTTTTATTATTATATTCACCAAGACATTACTATTTGCAAGGGTCCCCGTTGCAAATGTTTTTAAGATGATGTTTTTATTATTTTATTGTAAAGGCCCTAACTATTTGCAAGGGTCCCCGTTGCAAATGATTTTAAGTTTATTTCTTATATTATTATATTCCAAACGCCCTAACTATTTGCAAGCGACACCGTTGCAATTGTTTTTAAAATCAAGTTTATATTAATTTAATGTGAAATGACTAATTATTAGCAAGAGGAACCGTTGCTAATGTTTTTAAGTTGTAGTTTATATTTTTTAATTGTAAAGGTGATAACTATTTGCATGAGCCACCGTTGCTAATGATGTTATAGGTTTGGTTTATTTTATTTTTATTGTAACAGTCCTAACTATTTGCAAGCGACACCGTTGCAAATGTTGTTCAGTTTCAGTTTATAGTTTTTTATTGTGGAACTGCTAACCATTTGCATGAGACACCGTTGCTAATGTTTTTTAAGTTTCGGATTATATTTTTTTTGTTATATTATGGGCCAATATCTGTAGAATTGTTCAAGAGGGTCCATATTTCAGTGGTCACTGGTTCAAAACTGCCCTTTGGCTGAATTTTGTTATTTTTTTAACACTTGCTCAAAAATTATGTACCATGTATAACAATAAGATTATAGCGCCTTATATTATATTTGATATTCCCTTGGATGCGAAACAGTAATATAAATGACAACAGTCAAATAGTTTTAATATCGTTGTTAAGGAGAAGGGAAATTATATTACATAAATGAAACCAATTCAACAAATGAAATTAACTAGAAATTTAATGTGTCATAAATAACAGCATAATTAACCATTAATTCTGTTCACTTTGGTTGCCTTAACACAAAAGAGCCCATGCCAACGAAAGGGTGCCAAGGGCATATGAAGGGGTGGCTGTGCAATTGATAGGGCAATGAAGGGGTGGCTGTTCATCCTTCAAACACTATTTAATTGCTGCACAATTGCCCCCCACAATCTTCTATTCTGCAACAAACACAATATTAATTTTGTGATCAGAAAAAAAAACGATTAATAGAATGGAAAATGGTAATCCTAATACTAATCCTTCAAACACTATTCCTAATCCTCGAAATCCTAATCTGCCAAATCCTAATCCGGTAAATCCTAATCATGCGCAAAGGGATGAAGAGGAAGAGGAAGAGGAAGAGGTCATAATCTATAATAGGCCAGTGGTGAAGGAGCCTGGAGATGACTCCGAATGGCGAGTACCAGATCCTCCAGTGCATGAAATTTCCTCTTCGGACGAAGAAGTCAATTGGTTACAACAGAGCCCTCCCGGTTACCCTTATGGCCCACCAGGAGAGCCTATGAGTTTGGGACTGAGGAGAAGCAAGAGGGTTTGGAAAAATGTTGACAAGAACAATAACGGACACCGGGTCAGATACTTCCCTAATAAGAAGAAGAGACACCCATGAGGGGGTCAAGAGGACTAGTTTGGATTGAAATTAACCTTTTTTACTATTATAACCCTAGGGATGGGGTAATTTCTTTGTTAGTATTCGATGTTGTTGGTTTTCATAACTGTGACTGTTTGTGTTCCATTATTTTTTTTTATGTTGTTACTCTATGTTGTATGCCGTATTATCTATGTAACCGTTCCATAATTGTTGAATTCATGTTTGTGAGGTTTTTGTTTGTTGGTTTGTTAAATCTACAATTGTTTTTAAATGTACCTGGTTCCCTATTGCAAGCCCACTGCTATGAGCAAATTAAACTCAATTGTAAAAATGTTAATTTTGACATAATAAGGACTAAAAGGCATAATTACATTCATGGGACTGACAAGATATATGTCGGAACTGAGCACATAAGGGAGAATCTTACCAGTATAATTAGCTAATAATGACAGCTAAGTAAAAAAAAAAAGAACAGCAAACTAAGAAAATGCACTGACCTCTTACAAGGTAGAAAGCCGAAACCTAATAACTTTGGTTGCCTTAACACAAAAGAGCATAATCTTCTCCTCTGCAACAAACACAAACACAATCACAATATAATTAGTCTTGTGATCCGAATTTAAAAAAAAAAATTGAATAGAATGGAAACTGTAAACCATACCAGCATAACAGAATGGAAACCTGTAAACCAACAAACCTGTTTTTTTGTGAGACAGAGGCAGTCCATGTACAAAAATGCCTGGTACAGTACCAGTTTTTTTTTTAGAATCAGAATTTTAAAATGCTCTCAGAAATTGTACCAAAATCAGAAAAATATGAAATTTGTTTCTGTTTGTCCATGAAAATGTCCTTTATTAGCTCATAAAACAGTTTGATCATATTCAAAGTGTAGATATGGTTCTAATTTTGGTTTGTATAGAGTGATGTTTTGGGGTTGTTTGGTACCAACAGTTTGCCAATTTGTTTTCTCTTATTTGGTTGCCTGGTACATCACTTCTGGGTGTACTTGGGGATTGGCCTAGGGTATTTTAACACTGACATACACACAATTACTAACTTCAAATACGTTTTGTGGGTTTTAATCTTGGATTATATGCATGAGAAGAGTACATGAGAAGAGTACACAATTACTAACTTCAAATACGTTTTGGGGGTTTCAACAATCAAGAGATCAAATATTCAGTTCCTCCTTTTTTTTTATCAAAGTCATTTTTTATGGTTTACATGGGCCTTGTCAGAACAGTACATGAGATTTTTATATTGAGGTCCCTAACTTGTTTCTATTTGTATTTTTCTAATTTAAAAAAAGGCAACATGAAAGTAAATTGATAAGTCCCAAAGTAAGCATGTATTGAAGAAATTGTAAATATGTGACTTCTTACCAACTAGAAACCATCCTCCTCAGATTCATAAAAGGCCCCCCAATGAGCTTCTTGCCCAGCTGGCTCCATGTCATTCTCTGCCTCATCTTGCTCTATCGGGTTACCGTCGTTTGACCTAATTGGTTGTGTGACCTCCATGATATCGTCCACTAGGTCGAACTCGTCTTCTTGAATGACCGTATTATCCCAATCAAAACCTGGTCCGTCCGAGACCTCGATGTGATTGTCCATCATTTCCTCTTGATAAAATTTGAGGTTTGCATCGTCTTCCTCGTCACGAAACTGGCCTTTCGGGGTTGTTTTGAAAGCAACCCACCATTTTTGTCTTTCACGGTCCGGAGAGGCATAAGGAAGGTAGCTCACTTGGACCGCTTGACATGCCAATACAAATGGCTCATAAGTTTTTAGCCGAGAAGCATGTTTAACCTCCACAATCCCATGTTGGCGGTCGACCTTCACACCATTTGTTATGTCAAACCAATAACACCTAAAGAGAACCACCTTGTTGCCTCCTTCGTATGAGAGCTCAATGACCTCTTCAAGAACTCCATAGTAGTCGTGAGGAGTGCCACCTAATTCCGTCTCTCCTTTGATGCAGACACCGCTATTTCTTGACGACTTGTTCTGCCCATGCGTTTCAGTGTGATATCGGTACTCGTTGATTTCGAACCCTTCATAACAGCTAGCTCTTTTAAGTGGTTTGATTGCTGCCTTTCGAACGCATGGGTCGCATTCACGGTCGGTTATTACCTTATGTCGTAACCACTCTGCGAACAGATCTTGACGGGCTTTCCAAAGAAGTTGTGGGGTAGTGCCACGGTTGAGCATGACAGTATCAAACTCCCTACATTTTCGAAGATAGTCATTAAAATATATTTTGCAAGATTCAGCCCTTATATTTTATACTTTTGTATAGTGTGAAATAATATAAGTGATAAATAAGAATATTGTACCCTAAGAATTTGTCACGTATCTCTGGACAGTTGAGGACGACATAAGTGTGTGCTGCTTTAAATTCATCATCAGTGAGTGTCCTTCGATTCTCCCTACCAATGGGACGGCCAGTTCTGTCAAATATTGAAAGGTTTCCCCTCGAAGTGTTACCCTTTTCAGCTCCTTTCGGGTCATTTAGTGATAAATCTTCGAAATAAAATCTGGAAGTGGTGGAAATCTCTTTGACTATCGTAGCCTCGACGATTGAACCCTCAACACGTGCTTTGTTGGTAACTCTCAGCCGCTGTTCTTTGTTACGCCTTTAAAATGCAAGTTGATTTGAGTTAGGTTATATAGTATTATACGTTAAGAAGTAAATTAATTAAAGGGACAATTGAGAAAAAACCGCACCTTTCACATGGATACATCCATCGGGACCCTACTGGCCCACCCATCCTAGCCTCATGTGTCAAATGTACGACAAGATGCTGCATTGAATTGAAGAAACCCGGGGGGAAGATTTTTTCCATTTTGCAAATTGTGACAATAATATCCCTTTCTAATTGGTCGATACGGGATGGATCAAGTTCCTTGGCACAAATCTCTCTAAAGAAGCTTGAAATCTCACAAAGAACATCCCATACGGGATCAGGCACAAAATCTCGAAATGCAACGGGGAGTAAGCGCTCCATGAACACATGATAGTCATGACTCTTCATCCCAATTAGGGTGTTAGTTGTTAGGTTAACACACCTTGACAAATTCGATGCATAGCCATCGGGAAACTTGACTTTATCTTTGATCCAAGTTAGAACCAGCTTCTTATCATCTTGTGATAGTGCGAATGGTGCCTTTGGTTTTTTCATTTTTCCAGGGTTTTTGGTGCATGGGGTTAGGTTCTGTTTCGGTCGATTGCAAAGGAGAGCCAAATCTTTCCGAGCTTTTTCATTATCCTTGGTCTTGCTTCCCATGTTTAAAAGTGTGTTAACCAAAGCTTCCGTGAAATTCTTCTCTGTATGCATCATATCAATATTGTGCGGCAGGAGATTATCTTTCCAATAGGGCAAACTCCAAAAGATACTCTTCTTTTGCCAATGGTGAGTCACACCATAACCCTCAAACTGTGATAATTTCTTAGTTTTACCCCATTCCATATGACCTAGACGGTTCACTGCCTCGAGTATTTGATCTCCCGTCAATCTTGGTGGTGGCCCATCCCTCTCTTCTTTGCCTTTAATGAAATTTTTTTTGTCTCGACGAAACGGATGATCCGGAGGCAGGAAGCATCTGTGAGCATCGAACCAGCATGCTTTCCCACCATGTTCCAGTTGGAAGGCCTTTGTTGCACCTTGGCAATAATAACAACCCAATTTACCTTTTGTTCCCCACCCGCATAGCATCTCATAAGCCGGGTAGTCGCTTACCGTCCAAATAAGTGTTGCTTTCATGTTGAAATTTTCTCCCCTAGATGCATCCCATGTCACTTCACCTTCGTCCCACAACTTGTTCAATTCGTCAATTAAAGGTTCTAGCAGAATGTCAATGTCCCGACCAGGATGCTTCGGTCCCGGTATGACAAGCGCGAGAAACATGCTTTCCTCTTTCATTATCATCCCAGGTGGTAAGTTATAAGGAAAGACAAATACCGGCCAACACGAATATGGAGCTGCACTCGAGTTAAATGGCATGAACCCATCCGTCGTTAACCCTAATACAACATTTCTAACCTCTTTAGCGAACTCCGGATACTTTGATGCGAAATGCTTCCAAGCCTCACCATCAGCTGGGTGCACCATAATCCCGGGTTTGTCACGCTTACCGTTCTTATGCCACGTCATATTAACCGCATTTGATTTGGTCATGTAAAGCCTTTGCAACCTTGGCGTGATAGGTAGATAACGAAGTTGCTTTTGTGGGACTGGTTTTGCGTTAGGATGAGGTCCCGGTGGCTTATACCTTGGTTCGTCGCAAACATCACATTTTGTCTTATTCTTCCTCTCCTTGTAATAAAGCATGCAAAAGTTTGGGCATACGTCTATTTTCTCATGTTCCATGCCCATTCCCTCAATCAACCGCTTTGCTTGGTAGAAATTCTCCGGCATATTCTCACTAGAAGGCAGCGTGCTCTTAATGAGGGCCAACATCCCATTGAAGCATTTCTGGCTTAGTTGGTGTTCCGACTTCAATGCCAAGGCTTGTGTCACACAAGACAATACGGTTTGTGATTCGCATTTGAGTTCACCTGTCGCGTTGACTTTCCAAAGCGGTGTTCTATTAGCCTCGATCATGTCGAAGAACTTCTTAGCCGCTCCAGTCGGTGACTGGTCATCCCAATTGAATTCTGAGCCAGCTACTGCCCTTACTATCTCTTCCCCTGGATCAATGCTTTGATTGTTTAAATCTGGTTGAACGGATGCATACCCCTCCCCGTGCTTGTGCCAAACACTATATAGGGCGCAAAAGCCCGACTTATAAAGATGTACAGCGACGGTATCCACATCGTGCCGCTGCTCGTTTCCACATTTTTTACACGGACACGGGATACATTTCTTTCCATCATCGTCGAGGGTCACAACGTCTGGTTTGGACAGAGCTGCCTCAAGGAACACTTCAACTCCATCAACAAAGTCTTTGTGCAGACCCCCACCAGGAACCTGTCTACTGCTGTACATCCATGAACGTTGATGCGACATTTTCTGGTGTTAACAATTCAATTACAAGGTGTGAGTTTACTCGAGTAAAATTTGGCAGAGAGCAGTTTTTCGACAATGTTGCCTCAAGAATAAATTGGGCAAGTTGGTTGGTTATCTTAAATTGTTGCTATCTTAAAATGATGCAACCTTAAATTGAGAAGCATCTCCTTGAGTTTTAGGGTTATAGTAAGTTACATTGAGATGGTCACCTTCTTACAGACTATTTATTAAGGGTTTGAGAAAATCAACAGTGGAGGTAACAGTAGACCTTTTTGGTTGGAGTAAATGCAATTAGAAATTAAAGGAAATAAGAAATTAGAAACTTAGGCCAACCACAAAGAACAACTACAAAAGAGGTGCATTTAGGCCAACCACAAATTAGAAATTAAAGGAGCCTAAATCAACAGTGGGTTTAAGAAATTAATGTAGGGTCAATTTAGCAATTGATAACCAATAGTGCAGATAAAATTTGTGGATTTCTCCATTAAATCTCAACTGAAACAATAAATCGATAAAACTCAAGGAAAGAGGTAGAGCTACGAACCTCGGCCTCAAAACACCTTATGTCCTAAGTCACGCTTCCGATGAGAGTGAGAGAGAGGCGGCGGAGAGAGGGAGGGAGAGAGAGATAGGCGGAGGAGGGAGGGAGTGGATTTCATCTCCGTGCGGCGAAAAGAGGGAGGGAGTGGATTTCATCTCCGTGCGGCGGAAAGAGGAAGGGAGTGGATTTCATTTCAGTGCGGCGGGGTTGTAGGGAACAGGTTTTAAAAAACGAAAGGTATTAGTTTCGTTTAAAATTTATTTTGACTATAGCACAGAGGGTGATGTGAAAGAGAGGGTACGGTATTTACATCGGAATTCCATAACAAACAATGTGGTTCCCTGTGTATAATTTTTTAAGTTTTGTTGCGTACCTAATTTGTACGCTTCAAATTTAAGATAATTTCAGTCTACACTAAGTCTTAAGAAAGTTACTTGGACTTAACCACCTTCTTCATGTTCAGTCTTAATAAGCAATATTTAAATCACATGTTCATTGTATCACCTCCTACTGTTTAAATAACGTTTCACATCCTACATACCGATTACTGTTTAAATCACATACTACAGTGTTGCGGGTTAATTAGTCACTGTCCAGATTATATACTACATAAAAAAAAGTATTTCAGCCAACGTCGGACGCATCACCACCACCACCATTGTCTCATCCACCATCTTGGCGCTTTAACTCCTCATAAAAAACAAATTAACTCAGTCAGGTTTTTAAAATTTATAAATTTGTAATTAGAACTTTCTTAGATCAATTGATGAAATACCCTAACTTACATCAATTGGTGGAGGCCTTGTTCCCGTAGCCTTGAATAGCGCATCGATACAAATGTTGCTCCATTTATTCTGTTTCCTGACATCTGCCATTTCGGCTCTGTGTCGTTCCTCCTGGGCAGCTATCTCCTGAGCAAATGCACGACGTTCAGCCGATATCTTCTCAGTAACTAACCTGGCCACCTCTGAGTCTGTGAAGGTTTTCTTCGCATCCTCAGCAGAGGTGGCCGTGCTCTTCGTTGGATCCGTTCCGGATGCCTCCATGGCCTGCAGCTCTCTGTTGGCTTTGCTTGTCCTGGCCTTGTTGCCAAAGCCGAACACCCTTCCACGCCGGTCCTCCCCGTCAGCAGCAAGCACCCACAACGCTTCATCACTGTATTGCCCACCAAGAAATTTTTTGGCTTGTTGATACCTCTCCTACATCGGTCATAAAAACATGTAAAATCATAAGTAAATCACAATTACAGTGAGGCGAGACAACAAATTAAGATAAGCAAGATAAACAATATGAGACAGGTAATTGATACCATTAATTAGTGGGGAGTGCTATATTGAGGGCATGAATTGTAAACCCAATTGTTCTCATAGTATCCTTAATTATCTTCTCATTTGATTACAACTTGAAAAAAAAAAATATAACAATCAAATTTTGCCTCACTAGGTATTTTCAAACTTATTTAGCTGTTATACAGAAGGTTAGGACTATGCCTATTCCAGGTCAGAAGTCTGAACAAAAGGAGCATATGAAGGTAGTTCTTTAATAGGAGATATAATAGTACATTAAATTTCAAAGTTCAACTCAGTATATCCATTCTTATCTCAAATATTCAGCCTACCCAAATTTGCCAGTAATGAATCGCATTCATGATAAAATAAAAATATGAACTACTTAACCAATAAAAAGTTCATGCAGATAGACAAAGATACAGAAATTGATTCAAATTTTAGAAATTAGAGATAAGAAATCACTTTAGAGACAAAAATATGAAAAACGACATGGGAATGAATAAAGGGATTTTTCTCTATGAGGAAGACGTGATTCCTTTCCTTTATTAGCTTTGTTATTAATTAGATAGAAGAGAGAGAATGAAAGGGTATAACGGGTATTTAGAAATAAAATTCATCTGAACTCTCAAAATTGTTCCCGTAGCCCTGAATATAGCGCTCCCCTTAATTAGTAGCACTTAACAGAAAATAACTTAAAAACACTTAAAAATGACATTAGAAATGACAGTTATACCCTTCATCATTAGTAGCACTTAACAGAAAATAAAAGCAAACTCCGCTTCCAATTCGTATCACTGATATTTCAGACTGAGTTAGAACTCGCTCTCTCCTCTCTCAACCCCAGACCCCAAATTACTTTTCCTTCTCAGAAAATTGTTGATTTTTTGATGGGGAAATAACTAAGTTTAGATGGGAAATTAACTAATTTAGATGGGGAAATAACTAATAAATTAAAAGCCTTGAATATTGTACAGCCTATAGATTTCGGTTCTATTTCAACATTTTGCTATATGAGTGTGCAAAATTACGGTGTTGAATTCTCATATGGACTCAAAATCAATAACCAAAGCTTCCGACAAACTTTTTTTATTAAAAAATTGGGCAGGGATAAAATGATTCTCTTACCCCGACATCTTTCGCCCTAGCATTAACGTACACCTTGCCTTCGTCTGTATTGCGTGTATGAAGTCGATCGAATACATCCACCAGTCCAACTGAAGGTCCCTTTTCAGCGGTCTGACAAGAGAAGTACATAATAATTCAATTGATGTAATGGAAAATCACAACTTAATGAAAACATCATGCATAAAAGGAAAAAGCATATTTTAGCCAAAAAAAAATGCTTATAATAAACAGGGTTGAGAAAATACCATGGCCTCCTTGTGCTTGTACGTGCTCCTCGAACCACCCACATGATGGACCACCCGACCTTTTTTTATCTTGTTATCTCGATTGGTGCACGACAGTTGGTCCCACTTCGGGTGGTTCCAAATGTCACATAGGCCCTTCCAGTGAGATAACTCCTTGCACCATGGGGGACAAGACTCTTTCCACAACTCCTTCACCGGTCCGTACTTAATATTGCACGCGCTCCTTGCTTTATTCAGCATACGAGTGTATGTCTCAGCAGCAATGTTTTCGAATACATCGAGACACCGAGCCTCGTCTTCTTCAGCCCCCCATGAGTACCTCTCCAGGAACCGTCGCAGGATTACTAACCTGGCACTCGATGGGAACATGTTGTACGTCCTGCAAGGCCCCGGCATTTCGGCCGTGGTCAGCAGCCTTATGGTACTTACCAGCTTAGTGCACTTGGGTGACGATGTGAACTCACCGTCACCCACGACAAACACTTCAGGTCTGTCCTCTGGCTTAGCCGGGTCACGGATCTTGGCCAGACCTCTTCCACGTGGCTTGGCATCCTTCTTCTCTTTCTTAGGTCTGCCCCTTTTCTTTCCAGATGGCACTTTTGCCCCCGCTTCATCAAGTTCTCTCTCCGATAACCCAAAAGCTTCCGGACAGGCACATAGGGGTCGACGCATACGGAACCTCCTACCACCATCATCCTCCACGGCCTGTTGCTGTCCCATCGATCGGTCGGAGAGTTCTGGACCATGCGAATTTTCCGGAACCGTTCCCTGAGGAGCTGTCTTGGGAGCAGCAGATTGCGGAGCAGGCTGCGACTCTGAGGAGTTGTCCTGCTCCCAGTCTGACCAAGCACTAACCTGATCAGATGCCGAAGATGGCTCAGCCCCGGCCTCTTCAAGGTTCGACCGCTGAGGGGAGGGTTGGGATACGAATCCCTCTGGCCTCGGCGGTGATTCCGAGTCGCCTTCATCTGCCATTTTGCTAGTCTGGCCTTCATCCGACATTTTCTTAGGTTTAAATCTTGGATTGGTGGGGTTGGGTCCAAAGAATAATTTCGCCGACGAGACCGACTCTGCCCTGGTCTGGGAGGAGAGGGTAGCAGAAAATGGAGTTGTAGGTTGTGGCTCAGGTGGGGGCTGAGGAGTTGAAGCCACCTTTTCGGGGGCAGTATATGTCAGGGAAGGGCCATCCTCATCACCCGGATTGAGCCTCTTCGATCTTCTTCGCACTGCCGGGTCGCATTCTCTGGGTTGGCCTCTTTTTGCCTTCCTCGGCTGAACTGGCACCGCCGTTTGGAGAACAACTGGTTGAGGGGTCTGAGTGTATCTTTTTTCTGGTTTCGGCGGAGGTTGCGGAGGAGGCAGTCGCTGCCTGGGTCGGCTGGGGTTATGGAGACAGAGTCTGTGCCTGGATCGGCGGCGGTTGCGGAGCAGGCGTCGCTGCCTGGGTAGGAGGTTGTGGAGCAGGCGTCGCTGCCTGGGTCGGCGGCGGCGAAGGATCAACAGTAACTCCCTTCCTCGGCGGCAGCGGGGGCCTTGACCGTAACTTGGGTGTCCACTCAGAGTGGGATGGGCAAGGCTCAGTACTGGGATTGAGACGAGCGGATTTCCGGCGCTGGACAGTGTCAGTCTCGTCCATGCTAATCTGTGACAGATAATTTTGTTCAGGTACAAAACTTTTGAGACCTCTTTATACAAATGTAATACGAATACTTATAAAGAAGGGGAATGCTATATTGAGGGCATAAAATGCTTATTTGAGAGCTGAGATACCCTTTTCTCTCTAAATACCTATTTTACCCTTCTATTCTCTCTTCCTTATTTGTTTCAATCAATTTTGTCATAATTAATTCACAAGCTAATAAAGGAAAAATTTATACACAAGCTATAATTGGAATGATGAAACAAATAAGTTGAAAATCCAAGTCACAAATAGGCCCTTCTAAATGCAATACATTACTGATAAATATTTTAAATATACCCCTCTAAATCCAATACGTCTCACATTTTCTTGCATAACAATGAGAATTTTCATTTGTTTATTTCTGCCTAGACATAGCCAAAATAAATGAGTATTGGGCAGAAAATATGGTATTAAGACAGCCGGATATATTCTTTACCAAATAATTTCTGAGTAGAAGATATTGCAACCAGTTGACTCTATTAACAATGAGAATTCCCATTTGTTTATTTGCATCTTATTTGTTTCATCATTCCAATTGCAACTTGTATATAATTTTTTTCCTTTATTAACTTGTGAATTAACTATGACATAATTAATAGGAACAAATAAGGAAGAGAGAATATAAGAGTAAAATTGGTATTTAGAGAGAAAAGTTTCTCTCAGCTCTCAACATATTTAGTCACTTGGATTAAAAGGACTACTTAGTAAATTTGTTGCCAGATTTCATATCAACATATTTAGTCACTTGGATTAAGTACTCTTAAGTATGAAATATGTTATGTTGGACTGAAAATAACACTTTATCAGTTTCTTCTTCTACCAAGATATAATTGCAATCTATCCCAATAATTTACACAGTTCAATTTAGCCCAATAAACAACACCCAATAATTTACACAAATTTTATTTCACAGTTCAATTTCAATCAACCGTACTTGACAGTTCAATTTCACAGTTCAATATCAATCACCCATATTTCACGGTTCAATTTCAATCAACCGTATTTCAAAGATAAACATATGAAATTTTGTAACGCCACGTAATTTAAAGAATGAACATTAAAATAAAATAAAGCTTCTAAATCAATATAATTGTTTATATAAAAACAAAAGAAACAAAATAATAGAGTAGTTATTTTTATTTCTTTCTCTAAATCATGAATATTTGATCATATGTTTTTTTATATTATCTATTAAAATTGTAGATCAAACTTAAAATTTGATAATGACTGAATATTATTCCATTGTTAATTTTGTCTCATTAAACTTTACACTTAGTAAAATTCAATTATTTGATCAAATGAAAATATATCTAAGTTTTAATCGAGAAGGAATCTTCTGGGCCTTAATTCTCCTCTAAGTAAGCTCTCTCTCCAATAAGAAGAATGCCAAGTATGCAACGTCAAAAGATTCTTTCCAAAATATAAAATGATTTAATTTCTGCAATTATATATTTTCCTTATATTATCTGTGTTCAATGGAGAAAGTAATTTTGGTCCATTTAATTGCCGCTGCCGCCTCCCCTTTCTTATTATATATTTTGATTAATCATGTCTTATACATTTCGATTAACACATGACTAAGACACAAAACAATCCAGTAAATCCAGAAAAATGATCAACACAATCCCATCTAATTATCCGATTAATCTATTTGATTATCTTCTATTCTCTCTCGCTCTTACTTCACAACCATCCAAAAGAATCCAAACTGCACTCTTTTATTTTGTCAAAAAAAGAATTGAACTTCTCCCTTGTGTTTGGAAATCTCTGCACCAAAGGTACTAGTCATTTTCATTATTTTATTTCATAAATTGATTGGACTAGGATACATTGATTAGAATAAATTTTATTCTTAGATTATAAGAATTTAGAAGTACATATAATTATAATATGAAAATTTCTTTATTTTTAAGAATTTCAGAAATAATATTTAAATCTGAAAACTCTCATTTTAATGTGTTGAGTTTAGTATTTATTCGAGATCATATAATTTGATAAATAGTAATTTCTTTAAGTTATTAAAAATCTGGAAATTTCCTTATAATTAAATATTCTTTTGTTTTAAATTATAATATAATCTGAAATCTTTGTTTATTAATATAAGTTTCTTAGTTATTATAAGATCTAAAATTTATTCTTTTTATTATATCTGATCAAACTTTCGGTTATGTTAGGGATTAAGGTACCAAAAGCAAATCAATTATTTTATTTATAATTTCTTTCATTCTTGTAATACTAAACAGAGATCAGATATCAAAGTATTTTAAGCCGAATATAATTTGTCAGAATTTTTAATAAAAAGAGTAGAATATTTAATATGTGAGTTAATCGAAACAGTCAAATTAATTCCATGATAATTTTCCTAAATAGTAAACTAGGATTAATGACATATAGTACAAAGGGTTTTTAGGATACGAAAATTGAATTCAAACATTATTAATTAAATGTATGCTTATGTTTTAGATTCCACGTTTAAAGATTTAAACGACGTACGTAAGAGACGATCAGGAATTCACTCAGATATCAGGTGCGGGTTTCCTAGACTTTATAAAACTATCTTACTTGCCGATTGTCATTCAACTGTTTATTATTATGGCATTAGTTGGAATTATGCATGTTGTTTTTCGAACCATTCGTATGACTTGAGTAGTACATAAATAAATTGCATGAAATGATAGGATTCATACATTGACCAATGGACTTGCATGAATAGGATGTATTGAGCATGGCATGAATTGTGATTGAATAAAAGTGCATGACATGAACGAGTTAGGAAACTGAACAGGGGCCGATATGCTAGCTTGCATATTGGGATGTATACATTGGGTCTAGTGTTTGACTGGACCCCTCGTTAACGTGACTGTAGGCGAAAGCGGTCCTGTCACGGATGTGATTGTAGGCTGACGCGGTCCTATCGCGTACGTGATTGTAGGCGCAAGCGGTCCTGTCACGGACGCGATTGTAGGCGGAAGCGGTCCTATCACCGCCAAGACCTAGCGGCATATGAATTCACCGTCTAGTGAGGCACACGAAATAGATTAACAAAATGTTAAAAGTAAATGAAAGCAGTAAGTAATGATAGGATATGCATTGCATTAAAAGAAGCATACGCATTTTAATTATATATATTCATATTTGTGAGAATAAGTAAAGGTTTTATAAGCTCTGGGCTGGAACTAAATCCCGCACTGAGAGAAGGTTCGATCTCTCACCCGCTCCACTTTTATGTGGGTTCCAGGTAACGACGAGGAAGAATTCGAGTCAAGTCAAGAGTGAGACCAAGTGGGAAAGCTCATGATTGATAAATTGCCACATGTTGTTTAGTCTTTTCTTTCATGATTCAATAATTGATACATTGAGCAGGCATGGTAGTGTTGTGTTACTAGCCATGTCTGTCGTGATCGTTTGTTAAACTCTTTTGATTATGAAATAAATGTGGCTTTATTTATATTGTTATTGATAATGTATGTGATGTGCATATGCATTGCGTAGAAATACGTGGCGGGTTGTCTCGGGGTGTGACAACTAAAGTTGGTATCAGAGCCAGCACATACAATATCAATAATTTCCCGCTAAGTGAGTGCGTGTTAAGGTCTTATCTTTAGAATCCAAATAATAAAATTTAAGTACATAATTTCGTTGAGATTTTAGATAATTCAGTTTACGTACGTAGAAATAAGTGTTAAGGTCTTGTCTTTAGAATCTTTAAGCTCAACAATTTCTATCCGAAATTTAATTTTTGTTTTCATTTGATATCCAACAATCGTAATTCCGAATTTGAATAATTATTAAAGTTTGGAAATTCCGTAATTGATAGGCCTAGAAATAGTATTCCACTAAATTTCTACTTATTTTTTTTTATTACACGAATCATTAATTTGCTAATATTTTAGCAAAGAAACTTGACTATTTTAGTCAAATTTTCTGTTTAAATGTTTTTGCTAATGAATGGAGGACTTTATAATTAAGGTATACAAATAATTAGACTTTAATATACCAATCATGTAATTAGGAATTTATTTAATTTTATTAATCCTGCAAGGATACTTTCCTACTAGATCACCAAACATAATAAGGGAAATAAATAATTCCCAACATTGCTATTAGTCAGTAAAGATACTTTCCTATTCGTTGTATATATCTCCACGAGGTACAATACCGATTAGTTAGAATTTCACACATCGAAAGTTTAAAGTTTCTTAAAATAATCTATTTTGACATATTAGTACATTTTGGATATTTCCTCAGTGATCTTAAAAAAAAAAAATGAATGATGAGAATGTAGGAAGTACATATTATCAGAAAACATTGTCCCTTGAACAACTAGTAAAAAAAAAAAAAAAAAAAATGCAATATCAATTTTGGTATCAACATTGTCCCTTGAATGATTAGTCGATTCACTTCATCTAATCTGACCTCATACGACTTTCGTTAAATCATCGTTTATTAGTAATCTCAATAAATTTGTTGTCAAGATTTCATTCTAATTATTTTGAAATAATATGGTAATTTTATCAGAGTGGCGCAGTGGAAGCGTAGTGAAAGCATTTATAATTTTAATATTTGGATTTTGAGAATTTAAGCAACTTATGCAAGTCATTAGTTATGAATTTAAGCAACTTATGCAAGTCATTAGTTATGAATTTAAGCAACTTATGCAAGTCATCTTATATATTTTCTAAGGTCGAAGTACTATATTAAAAGACTATTATTAATTGTATTATTAATTATTTATGCTTACAAGATTTTTTAAAATATAAAATTATAGGTCTTTTGTAACAAATTATATTGCATAAATAATATTATGATAATTTGACCGCATAAATAAATATTATGGCTGGCTCATTATAGAAATTTTAAAGGAATTTGATATGTCTCTGTTAAAAGAAAAAAAAAAAACAGTTTCCAATTAACCAATATAGTCATTAGTATTTTAAAAGAAGAAGAATAAAATAGTAGAATTGATATATTTGAATGGAGATTTGTGGAACTCAATTAACATAATTAATTGGTTTGCATTTGAATATATTACACTGCATTTAAAGTAAGAACTATTCACGCATAGGAATTCATAAATTATCATTATTTGGATACTCCAGTTAACATCAAAAGGGAACGTATATATATTTTTCCAATTAAGCACGAAATTCGAAAATTTCTTTTAATATTGATTGATTACATGCATGCAGCGAGTTATTTTCTAAACCTCTAATTTTGCTTTATTCCTAAATGATAAATTTGATATATTTCCATTTGAAAACTTGAAAAATAAAAGAAACCAGCGTGGCCTCATGAATTAAGGCTGCCCCCTCGTCCTCATAACTCTCATATTCTCCCTGTTACCAATTCTAAACATAAAAGTAAAACCTGCTCACGATTACGACAATACGTCTAAAACCGGTCACGCATGATCGGCCACTCGAGGTCACATATGGATGTTCTTGAGCATATGAAGTACCGACATGGGCCGTCGACACGAAGAAATTTAGACCAAGGATCAGGACAATTGGACATGTTCTTGTTTGAAGGGAATGATGCTACTGGGACGTTGAAGGGCTCAAGGTAAACAAAAAAAAAAAAAAAAAAAAACATCCTGAGTTGTATGAGAGATATGAAGAGAATCTTGTTCAGGGGACTGAACAAGGATTTTAAAGGGGGGAGGGATGTAACCTTCCGTCACGTTGATTTTTTTCTTTTTTCCGATAAACATAAGAACGAATCATATTCATACTTTATATATAAATAAATCATAACATACAAATAATATGGAACGTATAAATAAATTATAACTTCATCACATATTTTCAGAAATTATATGTACAACGCTAGTCGTGATTGAATTGTTGACTCATACAATAGATCCTCTAAGAATGTCCGAAGAGATAATTTATTAAATGTTAATATGATCAATTCTTACGCACAATTTCTATGTTATTAATTTTACAGAAAGTTAATTACGAGACCTACAACTTATATATTTTTGATGTTTTCCAAAATACGAACGTATAAGCTCTACATATATGTAGGTGCAAATTAATAAGTTAATCCAAAATATAACATATGGCTGATGTTCTATAGATGATTAACATGTATATCAAACTCATATTCTAAACATGCATGGAGTTAATATACTACAACAAACGTACATTTCCTTAGTACTAAACCATATCTAGCTTTATGATACAATATAATATAAGATATCATCCTATCAACAATAATCTTTGAAGTTACATCTAGTCAACATAAATTCTACACTAACAATATATGCTGCTCTCGCATAATAAATTGTCTTTTATATATATGTGTATATATACCAGCGTACGTTATTTCTAATATAAATTAATATACAAAGAAATATTATTTTCCTTCTATATAATGGTCATTTGATATATGTACAGATATATGGAGGCTCTATCCAAAATGTTAAGATTTTCATTATTAATGGATAATAAAGTCATAACACAAATCATCCCTTGATTTCTACCAATTTCCATAATTTCTCGAATTGAACTTGACCAATTACACAGCTGGATGCACCAAGTAAAATTTCTTATAAAAAAAAAAAAAAAAAAAAAAAACTATACAAGGTACTGCCCATTATATTACCCTAGCGCCTCTATCTATATATATATATTTTTTAAATATATGTAAAAATTGCGGCAGCCACCCTAAACCAAGGTAGCAGCCCACCGCAGCCCCGGCAACCACCGTAACTATGTACTTCGACTGTCGTGCGCTAACTCCGGACACAACCCACAGTCGCGACCTTCTTTCTTGTGCGTTCTAAGCTCCCGAGGTAACCTAAGATCGCTAATTAATTAGATTTAAATATTTAAGTTAGTGCAGTGTTAATTTCAATCCTCACTAAAATAGTGATTAGATAAATAGTAACTAGATAATCATGAATACATGATAGTTTATATGTGTACAATTCTTTTCTGTTCTATTCTTTTAGTGTTTTATTATTTTCAAATCTCGAACTATCGTAGATTTTTATATTCAAGCTTTATTTAAGTTATTTTATTTAATGTAAATTTATTTCATTATTTGATGAAATGGAGTTCGGCCATAGATTCGATTTCCTTGTGGTTCGTTTAATAATAAATGTGAAAGTTATGTCTATTAGATTTTATTGTCTTGTTAATATTAATAATAAGTTTGGCTAGCAACATAATAAATATATATTCTATTAATAAGATGTTCACCTTGTTTTTATATACTTATCTATATATTAATGTAACATTTTGTCACAGACACCGGATGTAGTCAGTTTTGTATTATCTAAAAAGTGTGTAAACAAGCAATAATTAAAGACAGTGCTGACATGAATCAATTTATTTAAGTAGATCGATCGACGAGATACCACCCGCAATCGATAGAAAAAGTATGTAAATATCCGGAGACGGCCCCCATAATTCAAGACAGGAGATCGCGTGCGGCTAAATGTGCCTCCACAAAGAAAAGAACGACGTTTCAGAGTCACGAGAAAGCGGAACCCTAGATATGTAGAATCTTTCGAAATATTAAAGCACATAAGACCATTCGCCTAAGAGTCATCACTACCCCCAACCAGGATAAAGTACATCCAGTCTTCTACGTCGCACAACTATAACTATATATTCGAGACCCATCCTACATTGTTGACCATTCAGACTTATGCCTAGACGAGACGTTAGTGTATGAAAAATTTCCCATGAGAGTTTTAGATGTCAAACAACTTAGACTTCAGAGCAAAACTGTTCAACAAATGTTAGTTCAATGGAGATGCCACTCAATCAAAGAAGCTACGTGAGAGTTGGGAGACACCATACACAAATATATAACATTATTCGAGACACTTGAGAACGGTTATGTTCAGCGGACTGAACAAGATTCTTAAGAGGGGGAGGATGTAACGCCACGTAATTTAAATTAAGAATGGACATTAAAATAAAATAAAGCTTCTAAATCAATATAATTGTTTATATAAAAACAAAAGAAACAAAATAATAGAGTAGTTATTTTTATTTCTTTCTCTAAATCATGAATATTTGATCGTATGTTTTTTTTATATTATCTATTAAAATTGTAGATCAAACTTAAAATTTGATAATGACTGAATATTATTCCATTGTTAATTTTGTCTCATTAAACTTTACACTTAGTAAAATTCAATTATTTGATCAAATGAAAATATATCTAAGTTTTAATCGAGAAGGAATCTTCTGGGCCTTAATTCTCCTCTAAGTAAGCTCTCTCTCCAATAAGAAGAATGCCAAGTATGCAACGTCAAAAGATTCTTTCCAAAATATAAAATGATTTAATTTCTGCAATTATATATTTTCCTTATATTATCTGTGTTCAATGGAGAAAGTAATTTTGGTCCATTTAATTGCCGCTGCCGCCTCCCCTTTCTTATTATATATTTTGATTAATCATGTCTTATACATTTCGATTAACACATGACTAAGACACAAAACAATCCAGTAAATCCAGAAAAATGATCAACACAATCCCATCTAATTATCCGATTAATCTACTTGATTATCTTCTATTCTCTCTCGCTCTTACTTCACAACCATCCAAAAGAATCCAAACTGCACTCTTTTATTTTGTCAAAAAAAGAATTGAACTTCTCCCTTGTGTTTGGAAATCTCTGCACCAAAGGTACTAGTCATTTTCATTATTTTATTTCATAAATTGATTGGACTAGGATACATTGATCAGAATAAATTTTATTCTTAGATTATAAGAATTTAGAAGTACATATAATTATAATATGAAAATTTCTTTATTTTTAAGAATTTCAGAAATAATATTTAAATCTGAAAACTTTCATTTTAATGTGTTGAGTTTAGTATTTATTCGAGATCATATAATTTGATAAATAGTAATTTCTTTAAGTTTATTAAAAATCTGGAAATTTCTTTATTATTAAATATTCTTTTGTTTTAAATTATAATATAATCTGAAATCTTTGTTTATTAATATAAGTTTCTTAGTTATTATAAGATCTAAAATTTATTCTTTTTATTTATTTGGATATTCTTTTTATTATATCTGATCAAACTTTCGGTTATGTTAGGGATTAAGGTACCAAAAGCAAATCAATTATTTTATTTATAATTTCTTTCATTCTTGTAATACTAAACAGAGATCAGATATCAAAGTATTTTAAGCCGAATATAATTTGTCAGAATTTTTAATAAAAAAAGTAGAATTTTTAATATGGGAGTTAATCGAAACAGTCAAATTAATTCCTTGATAATTTTCCTAAATAGTAAACTAGGATTAATGACATATAGTACAAAGGGTTTTTAGGATACGAAAATTGAATTCAAACATTATTAATTAAATGTATGCTTATGTTTTAGATTCCACGTTTAAAGATTTAAACGACGTACGTAAGAGACGATCAGGAATTCACTCAGATATCAGGTGCGGGTTTCCTAGACTTTATAAAACTATCTTACTTGCCGATTGTCATTCAACTGTTTATTTTTATGGCATTAGTTGGAATTATGCATGTTGTTTTTTTGAACCATTCGTATGACTTGAGTAGTACATAAATAAATTGCATGAAATGATAGGATTCATACATTGACCAATGGACTTGCATGAATAGGATGTATTGAGCATGGCATGAATTGTGATTGAATAAAAGTGCATGACATGAACGAGTTAGGAAACTGAACAGGGGCCGATATGCTAGCTTGCATATTGGGATGTATACATTGGGTCTAGTGTTCGACTGGACCCCTCGTTAACGTGACTGTAGGCGAAAGCGGTCCTGTCACGGATGTGATTGTAGGCTGACGCGGTCCTATCGCGTACGTGATTGTAGGCGCAAGCGGTCCTGTCACGGACGCGATTGTAGGCGGAAGCGGTCCTATCACCGCCAAGACCTAGCGGCATATGAATTCACCGTCTAGTGAGGCACACGAAATAGATTAACAAAATGTTAAAAGTAAATGAAAGCAGTAAGTAATGATAGGATATGCATTGCATTAAAAGAAGCATACGCATTTTAATTATATATATTCATATTTGTGAGAATAAGTAAAGGTTTTATAAGCTCTGGGCTGGAACTAAATCCCGCACTGAGAGAAGGTTCGATCTCTCACCCGCTCCACTTTTATGTGGGTTCCAGGTAACGAAGAGGAAGGATTCGAGCAAGTACAAGAGTGAGACCAAGTGGGAAAGCTCATGATTGATAAATTGCCACATGTTGTTTAGTCTTTTCTTTCATGATTCAATAATTGATACATTGAGCAGGCATGGTAGTGTTGTGTTACTAGCCATGTCTGTCGTGATCATTTGTTAAACTCTTTTGATTATGAAATAAATGTGGCTTTATTTATACTGTTATTGATAATGTATGTGATGTGCATATGCCTTACGTAGCAATACGTGGCAGGTTGTCTCGGGGTGTGACAAATTTAACGGGTGAAACCCTAGATCAATGAAAACTTACAATGTTGTCTGTCAAATCAGGTGGTAGCACATCAGACAATGGCGTAAAGCCTGTTGCTGGATTGGTAACACGAGCCCCTGGTTTTGGGAGAGATTGCACAGCTGTGGCAATAGGCCCTGATAGGTCGCTATCCCTCGTCAGATTTCGTGTGGATCTCCGCCACAAGATGTTTGGTTTCCCACTTGGTTTTCGTGAACTGGGATCAGAAGGGGAAGTCGCTGCATGGGTCGGCGGCGGTTGCGGAGCAGGCGTCGCTGCCTGGGTCGGCGGCGGTTGCGGAGCAGGCATCGCTGCCTGGGTCGGCGGCGGTTGCGGAGCAGGCGTCGCTGCCTGGGTCGTAGGCGGTTGCGGGGCATGCGTCATGTTCGCAGCAAAGTGCAACGCAAGTTTCGGTACGCTTGAGGGCGTACCTTTTAAAACCACGTTAACACTCCACGAGTAAGGGATGCAAGTGCACAACCCCTATCGTGTAGTATAATCGGGTATCGATCCACAGGGACGGTTAATCACTAGGTTAGACTCTAAACAAACTCAATCAAAAACTAGAAGTGAAAAAGTTTGATTTGGTATTTAATTTCCTAAGGTATCAATTCAAACAGTTCAAACAGTTCAAGAAGATGTAACAAAATGTTTAGAACAAATGTAAATTGTGTTTTGATTATGGATAAAAGGCGTTTCCAGGGTTTAAGACTTCATCTGTGATCTGCCTCTAGTGGTACGGCCCGTACTAAGTAGGTACGGCTAGGCCGTACCTCACTTGGTAAGGCTAGGCCGTACCACCCTGGTAAGACCCGTACCGGCTTCCCAGAACAGAACCTACCAGTTCGAGTGAATGCATTTCCTCGCTGGTACCTTGTGCTAAACTCTTTAGAAAGGTTCAATAGACCATACCTAAGGTTCCTAACCCTCAACCGTCGTTTGTTGGATCAAGATCTAGGTTGGAATGCAATTGAGAGCCTTTTAGGGTTTCTACACCTCAACCATCGTATGTTGGTACAGATCTACCCTAGCTGATTGATTAGATGTCTAAGGCACCCTCTAATCTGTCGATTAGAGGAGAATTCAACCTTTCGGCTTCAATTCGAACTATTCTACCCTATGTACTTGAATTGGATGAGAGATTGAGATGATCACATGACCTTGATAGGTTCGATCTAAACCTAAAGGGACATCATACAACAATCACAGCAAGCAAAGCAAGATATAACAATGAAAATCACAATCAATCAAACTAAAGAGTTCATACAAAGTAAAAGTCAAAGAAAGTCAAAACAAATCAAGATTCGATCTCTAACCCTAGAAACTAAAATGATCTACTCACAGCACATAGCAATGTCTAAAAATACAATAAGAGGAAGAGAGATAGCCATGGATTGAAGGGAGATGGAGGAGGAAGCTAGATCCGTCGAGTTTCGCCTCTTCCTCTTCTTTCCTTCTTGCTTTCAGCTCCTTAGCCTTCTTTCTCTCTCCTACTGAGCTCTCAGATCTATCTGGAATGAATTAGATACGAAATCTGGAGAGTTCCCCGCCTTAAATAGCCTCTGCCCAAATTTGAATCTGTCAGGACGCCTTTATGTACGGCCCGTACCAATTTGGTACGGCCTGGCCGTACCAGGCGTGAAGAGCTGAAAACGGCTAAGTATGGTCCGACCCGTACCAAGCCTGGTAAGGGTCGTACCTCATCATGTGAATCGCCATTTCTTCGTGTGTTTTGCTCCAAACCTGCAGAAAACAAACAAACACTCAGCAGTACCAAATTCTAAAGATATAACAATGGAATGCACATAATTCTGGTGAATTATGGCACGAATCTGGTACTAAAATAGGCCTAAAATAGACTAAATATGCGAGGTATCAAATTCCCCCAAGCTGAACCTTTGCTTGTCCTCAAGCAAAAAGTTTCAAACTCGGGTAAAAGTGCTGGTCAACTAAATCTAAATGCAGATACAAGTCTAAATGTGAAACCCTACGTGAATTTGCTATAGTCAAGAATTTCTAGAAACGATTCGGTTGTAATTCAAATATCCCTTTATAAACCTTGGTTCACTCCACCAATTGGTCAATTGAACTTCTTATTTTGAGATGCTTCTAACAATGGAAAGACTAATTACCTAGGTTTGATCGAAACAATTTCATTCTTTTTCCGAATCAGTGCTTTTATTCAAGGTGATTTTTCTTTTCATTTGCCCTCCCCCAAGCTTGAATCAAGCTTAAGGGTAAGAAAGTTGCGAACGAAGTGTGTTGGTATGAGCAAAATTTTCTTTATTTATTTATAATTGGGAGACGAGCTCAAAGGCGCCCATTCGAGGCTTATTGCCAGTACTCTTATGTTCTCCATCTTTTTCATTTCTCTTTGTTTTTTTTTTTTTTTCTTTTTTTTTTTGGTTTGCTCATACCATGAATACACACATCTATTGGTATTCATTCATACCAATGGATATTCCAAACTTTCTTAATTTGAAAATCCCAATTCCTAAAGGCACAGTTCAGTTTTTTCGAATAATCTCGTTCGATTCAATTCTAAGTTTGTTTCATCGTTTCCATTATTAAAAACATCTCAACCTAAGTAGTTCAATAACCAATCATGGGTTAGTTCCAATTCACTCAGGTCTATCCTAATCACAACTAAATTGTTTCAAAGTCATTCTCAGTTCTAGCAATTCACGCAAATCTTCACCTAACAATGCACGAAAATACGAAAAAATGCAAGAAAAATAACGGTAAAGTAAATATGACCTAAATGCAAATGCAATCCCCCCAAGCTTAGCCTGAGCATTGTCCTCAATGCTTCAAGACTATAAGATAAAAGAGATAAAAGAAGCTCGGGGAAAAGAGAGCGAACCTGATCAGTCCTCAGGGTGGTCGTACCAGAGCCAGTCGCTAAACCGCTGCTCTATCCCAGTCACCCGCCGCGTGAGATCCTGGATGGCGGCGCCCTGCGCACGGAGTGTGGCGCCCTGCTCACGAATGGCAGCACCCTGCTCATAGAGTGCATCACCCTGCTCCTGACGCATGCCGTACATCAGGTGGTAGACATCCTGGATGGTGGGCTCATCGACTGGAGGGGGATACTCGGGTCTACTGTAGGAGGTCGAGGGTCCGGCAGCGTAGGCAGAGGTGGATGGGCCAGTCTGGTACGTGGAAGGGCCAGCTCCATAGAATGAGGTACCTGCACCAAAGGGTGAGGGATGTACCTGCTCGAAGAAGGGGGGAGCCTGGCCGGGGAAAGGTGGCACATGAGGAGAGAGAGGATGCAGCGGCACAAACGGAGCCTGGACTGGAGAGGTGGGGGCATCGAGCATGTCCTCATCGCCATGCGGTGGTGGTGGAGGAGGTGGAGGTGGGGGTGGGACCTCAGGCTGTACGCGGGGCGGACGGCGGAAAAACCAAGTGCTCCGGTCAGTGAAGGAGAGAGTGACCGGGAATGGCATGATGTATCGGGTATGCTGGTCAGGCATGCGCCAAGCCCAAGCACCTCGCCCATCGCGTCCTGCTGCTGACTCGATGAACTTATAGGTGGTGAACTGAGAGAGAGAGAGAGACCGGGAGCTACGGCACTCCTCATCGCCGATGATCTGGAGGTGTAAGCGCTCGGCGATCAGAGTGACATAGGCCGAGATGTAGAGAGTGCCACCCGGCTTGGGCTGCCTCTGGATGTCGATCCAGTGGCGGATCATAGCGAGCATCAGATCGGGCCGCTCGAGAGTGCTGTCGGGGCGCAGCATATGATCTACCAGCTGCAGATCCTCAACATTAGCACGGGCGAATGTCTCGCCACGTGCAAAAACTGTGCAACCGAGGATACGCAGCAGGACCCGGATGACAGGATGTGGGACGTTGAGCTGCTTGTACGCTTTGTTGAAAGCTGACCCGGCTGGTGCGCCAGAGATCAGCTCCCAGAAGGTGTCGCGCGTCAACTCCCCAGAGAAAGAGAGGGAATCAGTAGTCGGGTTCGGCTCAAAGCCAAACCACTCCCTCAAGTCATGTAGCCAGACGCGGCGGGTCTCACTCAGCATGCGGAACCTGATGAACGGGTGGTGGTTCCGCGAAAACTTGAGCTCCAGAGAGGAAAGAAACTCCAAGGTGAGCTTCTTGTAACCCCTCTGGGCGATCTCCCAGAAAGCTGGAGTGATCCCGACCCGGGTGGTGATGCGGCGGAACTCGTCCTCTAGGCCCATCGCCTGAAGAGCAGAGAAATCGACAATCCTCGTGTTGTTGACCGTCTTCGTCAAAAGGATTTCAAAATTCTTGAGCTGCTGTCGGGTCGAAATGAGGAAGTACTCCGCGGTGTATGCGTCGGCACGCTGGGTGGCATCAGAGGTGGCCGAATCGGTGCCCATGGAGTCAGAGGCGTGGTCGGAGGCCTCGTCAGAGCCCTGGTCCTGATCACCAGATGGATGGTAGGAGGGGCTCTCCTGTGGGCCCTGGTGAACGGATGGAGACTCACTGGATGTGGTCTCACCCTCATAGTAGGTGGGGGTCCTGGCTGCACTCTCCTGGGAGTGGCGAGATGCGCGGGAGTCACCCCGCGACGCACTCCGGTGGGAGTGATGAGATGACGTGGGGGCGTCAGCAGGAGGGACGTTGGCCATCGGGCCAGTGGCGGAAGGGATGGAGGCGTCAGAGGGTGTGGAGGAGCGAGAGGACTGCCGACGCATCTCTCAGACGTTTGTGGCGTTGGGTGGTAAGAGTCTAACTGGATAGGTACGGCCTGGTCTGACCTAGTTGGTACGGCCTGGTCGGACTTAGCTGGTACGGCCTAGCCTGACCTAGGTAGGTACGACCTAGCCGCACAGGCTGGTACGGGCCGTACCTAACTTAGGGTTTTTGGTGTTGGCTGGTAAGGGCCGCACCAACTGGTACCAGTGACAGAAATGGAGATTTTTGCAACCAATTAACCCCTAAACCAGACAAGGTGAGTACACAACACAGAAATGGGCTGGGAAGGGTTAATTGGTACAAACTGGTACAGTTTGGTGTCAGGTCAGAAGATCGGTACGGGCCGTACCTATCTGGTACGGGTGGGCCGTACCAAGCTAGGGTTTGGACTGAAAACTTGCTGAACCGAGCAAGGAGGAAAAGGAAGAAGAGAAAATGGAGAAGAGGGACTAACCGAGAGAAGAAGGTGCGAGTCGTACCAGTGAGGGGGTGCGGGTCGGACCAAGTGGAGCGGGTCGGACCAGAGAAAGGGAGAGGGTCGGTGCGAAGGAGGAGATGGTGTGATGGTGCTCCGGCCGGTGTTCGGTTGGGGTCCTTGTGCTCGGGAGTGGATGGAAGAAGAGAATGGAGAAGGAGTGGAGAGGGAGAGAAAGAGGGAGAGAAGAGGGAGGAGAAGAGGGAGGAGCGGCGGAGAGAGAGAAGGGGAAGGATAGGGGGGCGGGATCGGGTTTAAAAAGGAAAATGCGGCAGTTATGGCGTCGGTTCGCTTCCCTGACCTAGGTACGGCCTGGCCGTACCAAATTGGTACGGGCCGTACCAACCTTTCAATTTTCAGGCCGTACCAATGTGGTATGGCCTAGCCGTACCAACCTCGGAAATTCTCGTTTCTCGTTCTCGTGACTTCTCAAGCCGCTCGTGATGCAATGAAGAAGAATGAATGCATGTCTAACTGTTCCTAAGATGCAAAACAGGTAAAAATGGCTTGGGCTGCCTCCCAAGGAGCGCTCGTTTTAGGTCTCGAGCTCGACCTTCTCTCTTCAGGCTTTGGTTGGAGATGGATCGGAGAGATCCAAGCTCACTCGCAGTTCTTGGGGATGATCAGCAATGTAGTGCTTGAGACGCTGACCATTGACTTTGAAAGTCCGCCCCTCCTTGTTTTCCAACTCCACTGCGCCAAATGGGAACACTGCCCTCACTCGGAATGGACCGGACCACCTGGACTTCAGCTTCCCTGGAAAGAGCCTAAGTCGAGAATTGAACAAGAGGACCAGGTCTCCCTCATGGAACTCACGAGGCATGATGCGCTTGTCGTGAACCTGTTTGGTCCTTTCCTTGTAAATTCTCGCGTTCTCGTAGGCATTGAGACGCATCTCCTCTAACTCATGCAAGTCAAGGATGCGTTTCTCTCCAGCTGAGAGCAAGTCCATGTTGATGGCCCGTGTGGCCCAGTATGCCTTGTGCTCAATTTCCACGGGCAAGTGGCAGGACTTTCCGTACACCAGTTTGAAAGGGCTCATCCCAATCGGAGTTTTGAAGGCTGTACGGTAGGCCCAAAGTGCGTCACTCAGCTTGAGTGACCAATCCTTCCTCGTGCGAGCCACGGTCTTCTCTAGGATAGACTTGATCTCTCTGTTGGAAATCTCGGCTTGACCGTTGGCTTGAGGATGGTAGGATGTGGTCACCTTGTGAGTGACTCCATGGCGACTGAGGAGATTGTCAAATTGGCGGTTGATGAAGTGCTTGCCACCATCACTGATGACGGCTCTTGGAACTCCAAAGCGAGGGAAGATGATGTCAGTGAACAGTCTTTTCACTGCATTGGAGTCCGCATTCTTGCACGCCACTGCCTCCACCCACTTGGAGACGTAGTCAACAGCCACCAGGATGTACTCGTTCCCACAAGAGGGTGGAAACGGTCCCATGAAGTCGATGCCCCAGACATCAAAGATGTCTACCTCTAGAATAGAGTGGAGAGGCATTTCATTCCTCTTAGAGATGTTCCCGGTGCGCTGACACTTGTCACAAGCTGCGACGAAGGTCCTAGCATCTCTGAAGAGTGAAGGCCAGAAGAAGCCGGATTGCAGGACCTTTGAAGCAGTCTTGGAGAATGAAGCGTGTCCTCCGTAGGCCGAGGAGTGGCAGTGCTCAAGAATGGAGCGCGTCTCGTCGTATGGCACACATCGACGGTAGACGCCATCAACGCCAATCTTGAAGAGGTAGGGGTCGTCCCAGAAGTAGAACTTGGAATCCGATCGCAACTTCTTCTTCTGCTGGTATGACATGTCAGGAGGAAGTACTCCTGAGGCGAGAAAGTTCGCAATGTCTGCATACCAGGGCGCCGACTTGGTGTTCACTCGGTCGGTGGCATGGAACGTCCGATCTTGCAACGCATGAGTCGCGTGCATCGGTGTATCGACCGAGTGGATCTCCTCCATGGCAGAAATCGAATGGAATTGGTCATCAGGGAACGAGTCATCAATTGGCAGGCTACAAGAGCCCTCATCTTCCCAGCGAAGCCGGGACAGATGGTCAGCCACAGTGTTTTCGACTCCTTTCTTGTCCCTGATTTCGATATCGAACTCCTGCATGAGGAGAATCCACCTAATCAGGCGAGGTTTGGCATCCTGCTTGCTCAACAGATACTTGAGTGCGGCGTGGTCAGTGTAGATCACTATCTTGGAGCCAACCAGATAGGATCTAAACTTGTCGAGAGCGAACACGACAGCCAAAAGCTCCTTTTCGGTTGTCGTGTAGTTCATCTGGGCAGGGTCTAGCACCTTGCTAGCGTAGTAGATAGCACATGGCTTGTTCTCCTTCCGCTGCCCAAGAACGGCTCCCACAGCGTAATCACTCGCATCGCACATCAGCTCAAATGGCAAGGTCCAGTCTGGAGGCTGCAGGATGGGTGCTGAGACAAGGGCTTCCTTCAATCGGCAAAACGAATCGACACACTCCTGCGTGAAGATGAAATCAGAATCCTTGATGAGCAGGTTGGTCAATGGTTTTGCGATTTTCGAGAAGTCCTTGATGAAACGGCGGTAGAAGCCAGCGTGTCCCAGAAAGCTTCGCACAGCTTTGACGTTCGTTGGGATCTCCAGCTTCTCGATCACCTCCACCTTTGCTTTGTCAACCTCAATCCCTTTTGAGGTCACCACATGTCCAAGGACGACTCCCTCTTGGACCATGAAGTGACACTTCTCCCAGTTGAGGATTAGGTTGACTTCTTCGCACTTCTCCAGAATTTTGCAGAGGTTGGCTAGACATGAGTCAAAGCTGGTCCCATAGACAGAGAAGTCGTCCATGAAGACCTCAACCTCTTTCTCAATGAAATCTGAGAAGATAGCCATCATGGCTCTTTGGAAGGTGGCAGGTGCATTGCAGAGACCGAATGGCATCCTACGGTATGCGAATGTACCGTAGGGACATGTGAAGGTGGTCTTGTCTTGGTCGTTCGGGTGAATGGGGATCTGAAAGAATCCTGAGTACCCGTCAAGGTAGCAAAAATGAGAATGAGTCGCCAGCCTTTCAAGGAGTTGGTCGACAAACGGCAGTGGGAAGTGATCCTTGCGCGTGGCATTGTTGAGCTTCCTGTAGTCGATACACATGCGGTACCCAGACACCACACGAGTAGGGACTAGCTCATCCTTTTCATTGCGCACCACTGTCGTGCCTCCCTTCTTGGGCACCACGTGAACGGGACTCACCCACTTGCTGTCAGAGATGGGATAGATGATGCCTGCGTCCAGGAGTTTGAGAATCTCCTTTTTCACCACCTCTTTCAGGTTGGGGTTGAGTCGCCGCTGGTGCTCCACAGACGGCTTGTGATCATCCTCGAGAAGAATCCGGTGTGAGCAGATGGCTGGGTTGATCCCTTTCAAGTCCTTGATCGAGTACCCAATCGCGCCCTTGTGAAATCGCAGCTTCTCAAGCAGTTTGGCGGTTTGATCGGGGTTCAGACTCGCATTGACGATCACGGGACAAGACTTTTCTGGATCGAGGAACTCGTATCGGAGATTGGTTGGGAGAGGCTTGAGTTCGGGAGTCGGACGCTCAGGCTGATCATTGACACGAGTCGCATCTGGGTGATCAGACTCGTGTGCTGTCGAGGTGTCGGCCTTGGCAGTCTCCGCTTCACTCATCGTCCCAGAGTGTGATGTACGATCCTCCAGATCCTCAGGAATCGCATCTGCTGCACAAATCGACTCGCTCGCCTCGCTTGGCAACTTTGAGAGGAATTCAGCGTCTTGGCGCAGCGAGTTGTTGACTTGGTCGAGAAAGTAGTCCTTGACTAGATCAGCCAGGTACTCCTCGGTCCTGTCAACTCGGAAACATGTCTCAGATCGCGACGGATATCTCATGGCACGGTCGATCTGGAACTTCACCTTCTCTCCCCCGAAATTCAGAGTCAGGATGCCCTGCTTCACGTCAATAATCGCGCCGGCTGTACTCAGAAAAGGTCGTCCCAAGATGATTGGGACTTCCTTGTCTTCTTCCATCTCCATGACGACGAAATCGACGGGCACGAAGAACTTCCCGACTTGAACTGGCAGATCCTCCACCACACCAAGTGGAAGTCGGACTGAAGAATCCGCCAACTGCAATGTCATCCTCGTGGGCTTGAGCTCCCCCACTCCTATGCGATCATAGATAGTGCGTGGCATGAGACTCACGCTCGCTCCTAGATCACACAGGGCCTTCTTGATCGTCGCCTTCCCAATGGTGCACGGGATGGAAAACTTTCCAGGGTCGTCCAGTTTGGGAGGTAGCTCACTCTTCAGGATTGCGCTGCACTGCTCCGTCAGCTTGACTGTCGCGTGCCCCTCTAAGCTTCTCTTGTTAGAAAGAATGTCCTTCAGAAACTTGGCATAGGTGGGCATTTGAGTCAGAGCGTCAGTGAAAGGAATGGTGATCTGCAGCTGCTTGATGACGTTTGCGAAGTTGGCAAATTGCTCGTTCAGTCTGGTCTCAGCCAATCGTTGGGGGAATGGAACAGGTGGCCGGTATGGAGGTGGTTTCTCGGCCCCTTTCTTCTTCTGATCACCTGACGCTTTGGGTGGAGGTTGTGCATGTCTTGCCGAGCTGGTGCAATCTGCACTCGCTTGAGGTTGGGTGACCTCAGCTCGTTCTTGATCAACCTCCGTCAATGGAATTGACTCAGGGGTCGGAGTCGCGTCAGGTGTCGCGTCGAGAATCGGATCAACTGTGCCCTCTCTTGGCATTGGTGGCTCGTCGTATTGGGTCCCACTTCTCAGAGTGATCGCCTTAGCCTCTTCTCTTGGATTTGGTTCGGGTTGAGCCGGAAGCTTCCCTGGTCGAGAGTGGCTTGAGGTGACCATCTGGCTCAGCTGCTCCAGCAACTTGCTTTGGGCAGCCATTTGAGTGCTCATGCTCTGCATCTGCTCCCACATCATCTGATTCATCTTGCCCTGCTCGTGAGTGAAGTCGTCCACTCCGGCAGGCACATTCGACTTTGAGGGGTCAGAGGGAGCTGCTCGGTTGCCTTGGTTGGGAAAGGAAGCGTTCTGGTAGAAGCTCCTGTTGCCATTGTTGCTGTTGCTGCTCGAAGCTTGGGGTCTCCAATCGTTGTTGCTTTGAGGAGGGTAGTTTCCATTGTTGTTCGTCCGATTGTTCCAGTTGTTGTTGTTGTTGTACTGCGGCCTTTGGAAGCTGTTGTTTTGGAAGGGGGGTCTGAACGAAGAGTTGTTGAAAGGCGCAGGGTTGTTTTGGTTCGACCTCCAGTGTTGCTGCTCAACATGGTCCTTGGAATAGGATCGACTGAAGGGAGGTCGTGGGAAGAAAGAAGGTTCGTTGTTGAGAGAGTGGACTTGCTCGTTCTCCTCGTCTTGCTGCACCAGCGGGCATTGCTCGTATGCGTGCCTCTCATCTCCGCACATGACGCAGACTTGAGGTTGCTGTTCGACAGCCTTGACACTAAGCTTGTCCATTGCCCTCTGCATGGCGTCCATCTTGGCGGTGAGAGCCGTGATGTGGTCTAGCTCGTACTTGCCTCCTCCTTGGCTACCTCCTTGGCCTCCTCGTGGGCGTGACGTGTCGCGGCCGGACCACTGCTGGTTCTGCGCCATATCATCTATCAAGCTCATAGCCTCTAAAGGCTCCCTTGACATCAACGCGCCTCCCGCAACAGCGTCCACGTAAGCACGAGTGCTCTCATTCAGGCCGTCGTAAAACGTTTGAATTAAAAGCCAATCGGGTAAACCGTGGTGGGGACAAGAGTACTGCAACTCTCTAAATCTCTCCCACGCTTCATTCAGGGGTTCGTCAAAAATCTGCCTAAAGCTGGTCAGGTCTTGTCTCACCTTGGCTGTCCTCTTGTGAGGGAAAAATCTGGTCAAAAACAATTTGGACAAATCCCTCCAAGTCCTAACAGAGTCCCTAGGCAAAGATCCTAACCACTTTTTGGCCTTATCCCTAAGCGTGAAAGGAAATAAAGCAAGCTTTGTGTAATCAGCATTCTCACCGTTGGTCTTGATCGTAGTGATGCACTCGAGGAATGTCTGGAGATGAGCGTGCGGGTCCTCGTGGTCGAGTCCGTGAAAGCTGTTCTGCTGCACCATATTGACAACACCCGGGTTGAAGTTTGGTTGCTGTCCTGGAATGTGTGGCAGCCGGATCGCACCTCTTGCATCTCCAGCTCTCGGCACGTTGTACTCTCGCAGCGTCCGAGGCATGAAACCATCAGCTTCGTCATCAGTCATGCGGCCTTCTTCTTCTTCTCGCCTCTGTCTTTCTCTTTCCCTGGCCTCTGCCTCCATTCTCAATCGGGCTTCGTTGTCTGCCTCAGCCATCTTTTTGGGTTCTGGTGTGTTGGTACGGGTCGGACCAGTCTTGGTACGGGTCGGACCTGGTTGGTGCGGCCTGGTCGTACCTGAGTCTGTGCGGGCCGTACCAGAGAGTGGCTGAGCAGTGTCAGCTGAGTCTGGAGGAGTTTGGTCGAACAGGGGCCCCTTGCTTCTCAGATTGTATGTCAGCCTGTATTTGCCCGCAGGGGGGGGTTCAAAAGCCAGTTTTTAGTATTTTTTTTTTTTTTTTTTTTGAATAAGAAAAGCAATAAAGATACAAGATAAAATCTAGATCAACTAAGTAAGATAAAACCTAACTAAGCAATTGGTTACCGTCCCCGGCAACGGCGCCAAAAACTTGTTCGCAGCAAAGTGCAACGCAAGTTTCGGTACGCTTGAGGGCGTACCTTTTAAAACCACGTTAACACTCCACGAGTAAGGGATGCAAGTGCACAACCCCTATCGTGTAGTATAATCGGGTATCGATCCACAGGGACGGTTAATCACTAGGTTAGACTCTAAACAAACTCAATCAAAAACTAGAAGTGAAAAAGTTTGATTTGGTATTTAATTTCCTAAGGTATCAATTCAAACAGTTCAAACAGTTCAAGAAGATGTAACAAAATGTTTAGAACAAATGTAAATTGTGTTTTGATTATGGATAAAAGGCGTTTCCAGGGTTTAAGACTTCATCTGTGATCTGCCTCTAGTGGTACGGCCCGTACTAAGTAGGTACGGCTAGGCCGTACCTCACTTGGTAAGGCTAGGCCGTACCACCCTGGTAAGACCCGTACCGGCTTCCCAGAACAGAACCTACCAGTTCGAGTGAATGCATTTCCTCGCTGGTACCTTGTGCTAAACTCTTTAGAAAGGTTCAATAGACCATACCTAAGGTTCCTAACCCTCAACCGTCGTTTGTTGGATCAAGATCTAGGTTGGAATGCAATTGAGAGCCTTTTAGGGTTTCTACACCTCAACCATCGTATGTTGGTACAGATCTACCCTAGCTGATTGATTAGATGTCTAAGGCACCCTCTAATCTGTCGATTAGAGGAGAATTCAACCTTTCGGCTTCAATTCGAACTATTCTACCCTATGTACTTGAATTGGATGAGAGATTGAGATGATCACATGACCTTGATAGGTTCGATCTAAACCTAAAGGGACATCATACAACAATCACAGCAAGCAAAGCAAGATATAACAATGAAAATCACAATCAATCAAACTAAAGAGTTCATACAAAGTAAAAGTCAAAGAAAGTCAAAACAAATCAAGATTCGATCTCTAACCCTAGAAACTAAAATGATCTACTCACAGCACATAGCAATGTCTAAAAATACAATAAGAGGAAGAGAGATAGCCATGGATTGAAGGGAGATGGAGGAGGAAGCTAGATCCGTCGAGTTTCGCCTCTTCCTCTTCTTTCCTTCTTGCTTTCAGCTCCTTAGCCTTCTTTCTCTCTCCTACTGAGCTCTCAGATCTATCTGGAATGAATTAGATACGAAATCTGGAGAGTTCCCCGCCTTAAATAGCCTCTGCCCAAATTTGAATCTGTCAGGACGCCTTTATGTACGGCCCGTACCAATTTGGTACGGCCTGGCCGTACCAGGCGTGAAGAGCTGAAAACGGCTAAGTATGGTCCGACCCGTACCAAGCCTGGTAAGGGTCGTACCTCATCATGTGAATCGCCATTTCTTCGTGTGTTTTGCTCCAAACCTGCAGAAAACAAACAAACACTCAGCAGTACCAAATTCTAAAGATATAACAATGGAATGCACATAATTCTGGTGAATTATGGCACGAATCTGGTACTAAAATAGGCCTAAAATAGACTAAATATGCGAGGTATCACGTCACTGCCTGGGTCGGCGGTGGTTGCGGAGCAGGCGTCGCTGCCTGGGTTGGCAGCGGCGCAGGATCAATACTGGGATTGAGCCGCTTGGATTTCCGGCGCTGGACATTGTCAGTCCCGGCCATGCTAATCTGTGACAGTAAATTTGTTTAGGTAGAGTGATAGAATTAAGATTGAAGACTTACCATGATTAAATTAATGTTGCAGTATGCAAAGACTGAAATACTCTTTATCAAATATTTTTCTTATCATTTAATGTAGTCATCCTCTCCAACAAAGTACAAATAATTTGATTTACTGGTAAATTACAAGAACAAGTTAGAAGCAGAGGCAGTGGTACAAATAATTGAGTACTCGCGTACTAGCAATTTAACTCTCACAATATAATTTAAGAAGTGTTTCCTGGATATAACTAGATTAGGTTCATCCTAAAGAAAAAAAAAGAATGTGTACTACGATGTAATTGTCCACCGGAAATTAAAAACAATTGGGGTTAACATATTGACTAGAACCATATTAACCTTGGCGTGAAAAGAAGTTAAGCAAATTTTAAGGTGGACATGAAGAAAGTGTGCTTCCACCGGACAAAATTTAAAAATTATTCGAACGAAAAATTTGCTTAGGTACAGACCTTTTGAGAAATTCTATACAAATATAATACGAATACTTATAAATTAATAAATGAGGTAAAAATTTATGAGTGGCCTAGATTAACAGTTAATATCAGTAGCCTAACTTAAAATTAACAAACTAAGGTAACCAAAATTTCCTAGCTCGCCAGATAAGGTAACTTTTCAAGGCGAGCGAGGGTCGAGACTAATCCAGTGTTCAAAAGAGCCGCTAACCCAACATTTCAAACCCTTGATCAATTGGATTACGTTGTAACATCAAGGCCCTACTATTGAAATACAAAAACGGCCCTACTATTGAAATACAAAAACCCTAGATCGATGAAAACTTACGATTTTGTCTGTTTGAGGCAGTCTCCTCTCGATTGAGCGCGGTCTTGGTCCAAATCAACAGATCTCCGATCGGCGGAGTAGCCACCGGCCTAGGTTGAGGTATGAGAGATCGGGGAAGGCAAGGTGGTAGAGAGAACAGTCGGGCTGGCGGTGCGTCTTCGAGAGTAGTGAGAGGGAGTAGAGACTAGAGAGAGGAAAATGGTGCGAGTAGAGAGGGAGGGAAATTGTCACAGGTGCGAGTAAAGAAAGGGAGTATGAGGGTTTTGAAAAACGCTTAAGTCCGGGGTATTGAAAGTGAAACCCCTCTGCCTCGCATTTACTTGGACACACCTACTCGGATCGGGTCAAAAAATGCGGTAAGGTAACGTTTATGTTAAAATCCAAACCGTTTAATGTTGATCCGCACGAATCTTGAAGAGTAAAGAAGCATCACAAGACAGCGGATCTGAATATATGTATTATGTTACCTTAGAGACAAAGAGGCGCTATCCCAGGACTACTAAATGGAGACATCCATTGCAAATCAAGTGATATTGATTGACTATCGGACGGCTCAGGGTTACAGCCAACCTATTTTGATGATGCATGTAAAGAAATTAATTTCAATAAATAAAAAAAAAACATATTTACTTTTTTTAAATATTATGTAGACAAATAATGCATATAATTGTAATTTTTATTAAATTCCCTTAATATTTGCATTTGAAAACATCTTGATTACTTGTGGACCGTTCGTTTTCGCATTAAATCTCAACGGTCGATTTGTGATAAAATCATCCTAATTTGGTTTTGAAATGATCAAAGTAAATAATTTAACTTAATGAAAAAGAGAAAATTTACGTTTCGACTCGAACAGACTTCGATCTACCGATAAGTATTTATAGCCCTACGATGTTAAGGTATTTCGTCGGTTGGATGGATAGGTAAATTAGCATAAAATGTAATCAAACTTTCCGAGAATCAATTAAATTCGATAAATTTTTATTTGAACGGTTCCGATCGATCAACGGAGCACATATATATACACGAGCCTTCATTGACTCATACAACCATAGTTCATGTTACATGTTCATGTATAAAAGATGTAATTGTTTTAATGAAGACCATGTATTCCTATATATATCAACATTATGGGTCAAAATCATTTACTAATGCAATATACATACTTAATCATCAATTATTTTGTATATATTCTGTTAATTTAATTTTCAATGTATGTAATTCCTAAAATATGAGAAAAATTTGATAAATTATGTACGTATTATTTAAGTATCAACTAAATTCACGGTTACTCATAATCAATACATCCTACTGTTTATTCGATATTTTTTACCATAAACTCCCAATTAACGACACGATTCATTAGTAATTGCTTTTATACATTTCATTTTTCTTACCTTTATCAAACCAAAAATCTAAACACGTGAACGTGTCGCCATACATGTATAAATTCAACATCCCGACCTTGAAATGAATATACACTAAAATTGGAATCAAAACAATACAACTTTATTTTTTATTAAAGAAAACAAATAAACATTAATATCAAATATATTTCGAAATTACCTAAGTGAATACATTAATTTCTCATTGTATAAAATAAAATGTGACAAAAGAAATTTAAAAATTAAGTAACTCACCATACATTAATAAATTTGTACTATTTTGCTTAGTGCAGTGGCAATGGGTGATATTTGGTACAAATGAAGGCGTTTTGTTAACAGAGCATTAATGGCTTTGCGCAGTGCACATATTATTCTCTTAGAGCAAGCTCCCACACTACAAGTGCCGAACATTAAGTAAAAACAGCTCTCCATTCAGCACAAAGGAATTAGGATTTCCCCCCAAATGGCCCCTGGGAAATTTCATTTTCCCCCCAAATATCTCGAATTCGCCTATAAGGTACCTCATACTATACGTTGCCGACGTGTCCGTTGTTATACTCGGGAGGGCGCACGTGTCCCGATCACGTTTGCTCTAAGATTTGTAGAGAACACATCATATCGGTTGAGATTTGTCAAACAACTTGGCAAAATTGCGATGTAACTCCGAGCCTGTGAAGTCCGGACAGATGAAACCCCCCTTTATGCATGCCATTTCTATCGCACCTACATTTCATTTCCACTGAAACTAAGTTCACCTGTCGCGCCTCCCTTGTTGATGGTTTGTGAGCGTTTTGGCGCTTACGACCTTGACGGCCGTTGAGACCGTATCAGATCTGAACCCAGGATCATCACACTTTTAGCTCTATTTGTAAGTACATTGTTACTCTTTGACATTTCAGCAAAATTACTTTCGTCGAACTAGTTTCCTTAAATTCTGGCTTTGGGTTCAGAACTAGAGGTAAGGCCTTGAGATAAGAAAAGTATTTCGGGTGATTCTTTCCAAAATTTACCTCAAATTGGAACCCTTAACTAGAATTTCTTGGAATTCTTTTTATTCTGGTCTTGATTTCCTTTTGGATTTATCTATCTTTCTTAAAGTAACAAAAAGTAACAAATCCATGCTCAAGTAGTTGTCACTTATTGGACTGTAATTAAATACTAATTTAGCAACAACTTGGATATTAGTAGTAATAGACTATTACGACTAACAAAGGAGTCCTATTACAAGACAAAAAGATGTTCTTAATTTTTTTTGAACATAAAGTGTATTAAATCAAACTATCCAGTTTGCTTGACTGTACTAGCTTTGAGTTCAGGTACTATTCGAATTTATTTGTCTATATATATATGGCTGACCAATGTATGGCATTATGTTATAACCTGGAATTTGTGCATTTAGTTAATTGTTTTCCCGATTAATACCTCTCTGTTGTTGACCAAAACTAATAATTTTTAAATTATCAAAGTTTTTTTCAATGATTGCCTGTGCTAGAGTTTATACACTGTCTCCATAGGTTTTATATGTAAAAGACATGTAGTTGTAAACTTGCATGAATGTTGGTGTAGATGCCATCCATGTCAGTCCTTATGTCCATTCTCTCAATCAAATGCTGCACTTGATGTTGGCTTAAGAAACTATAAGATTACTATTTCATGCAGCTGTAAACTTGCATGAATGTTGGTGAAAATTTCCTTTGATGCCGAATTTATGCAGCTGCCCAAAACTAACATGAATTTTTGTTGTTTTTTTTTGCAAGAGGTGGACAAAATTAAACATATGGCTCCCAGAAAATCTGCTCTGAAAAGAGCAAAAGCAGCAACATACAAAAAGAAAAAGCGCACGATAGATGAACGTAATGAAATCGGGGAGAGTTCTATGGGTCCAATAGAAGGTGAAGTACAACCACCAACGAAAAAGGGCAGAGGCCCTGGAATTGTGCGAGACGCGACCGAGGATGTCGAACAACGTCCAGAAATTTGGGTGGTTGGGAAAAAGGAGTTCACCTGTGCAATCAAACCAAAAATCAAACCAAAGGATATCACCGCATCGATCACTAGGCTAGCTCTCAACTTCATGCCTGGACCAATAAGAAGTTATCACAACTGGGACAAATCGTGGAAGGACATTTTCGAGAATGCGTTCTTGGTAACCAAACACTTTTTATTTCTTTTGAAAATAGCGGGTGTAATTCCTTTCTATTATGTGCTCTATTATGTGCTTTTTAGAACAAAACATACTGCATCTAGGTAGCTATGAGGTACTGACCAATATATAAAATGATAGAACTGTGGCTACAACTCGAGTTGACCACATCGTACCATGCATCACACTTTTAGCCTCTTCTGGTAATGCATTTTTACCAACTGTTGTGTGGACTATATATTATGAAAAGGAATGCTTACAGCATAACAAGTGACTATGCTGGGGTTATTTTGGTGCCGATTTGGGTGAACATGTTGATTCTGGTACATTAGTACCCCCGTACCAGCACCTTGATAGATGCTGTTGTCTTCTTTGTTCTTTGCCTCTAGTACCGATTTAGTCGAATTAGTCACTAAATTTTGTTGATTTAGTCACTACCCTAATTAGTCACAGCCACCATTGGCCAATCTAATTAGTCACAACCACCATTGCACAGCCATCACAGCCTCCATGTGTTGGCGTATTGCACAGCCTTCTCCTACACCGCATGATTTAAATTATTCAATAAAAGTTCAACTTACCGACTAATATGCATGTTGGGTGTCGCTCCATAATTTCCAAATTTTACAGGAAAGATTCAGGTACCGGGCAGATCAAGATGTCAGCCTTTGTCGGGCCGTTCTAGATGCCATTGCAGCCAACGATACACTGAGGAGCTGAACAAAGCTAGAACTAAATGCATAAAGAAATTTGGAGATGATATAGATTCATGGAAGAGCATGGTTCCTCACTGGTGTCTTCAACCCTCCCATTGGGCTGGTCTCTATGATATCTTTAACACTGAGGATTGGAAAGGCCTGAGCAAACAAAACAAAGAAAACCGCCTTGCATCTGGCTTTGCGGTCCCCCACTACGGTGGTTGTTCAAGCGCACACCAGCATCTTAACAAACTGGTAATTAGATGAACTGCACTTGTGTTAAAAATATAAAACACTGTAAAATGTAGTCACTACTCTATTCGTGTTGACTAATTTATTACTGTTTTTCCTTGTGGAGAAAACTCTGAAAAAGGGAGGAGCACCAACTATGAGGGAGCTCTACGTCCATCTTCACAGTAGAACTGCAGACGGGAAATCACCGGTGCTGGCCAAATACAACGAATCCGTGGAGAGTGCATCTGAACTCAATGATAACGATGAGGGTACTGTGTCGCTGCAACCCATAGACTTTGACATCACCTCCTTGAAATTCACCACGGAGAAAGCAGAAAAAGTATTTGTAAGTTTTTTTCCGACATCACCTCCATGATAAGCATAATATTTCTAATTTCCCCTTCTATCTATTTAAGTTGTCCTTTAATTATTTTAACTAGTATTTTGACAAATATATCCTTGTTCCTCTGACTTGACCTGGTCCATTGTTACACCTCTGAAACTATGGTCAAATTGAAGACTGGATGATCACCTTAGAAAATTTCATACAAATATTAAAAATCTAATGTGATTATCAGAAGTACAAGCTTGCATGGCAGAGGTCTCAATCGACCAGGTCAATTGGGCAAACACCATCCAATTGAAGCCTTTCTAACAACCCGCAATGAAAAATAATCATATTGCCGGAAGCCTTTTATTTTTCCATATACCTAAACGGTACTGAATAAATTTGTCCATAATATATGCTTCAACTGAAATTACTATTCCATACTATTACACATGCCATTGGTTATGAGTTTAGTTTGTACGTGCTAGGTTTGTGCTTGGAACTGTTGCCGGTCCTTTTTTCCGACTATACTTCAAATTATATTTAAAATGACTTTTTTTAACATTTTCAAAAATCTGATACAAAAATGTACCTGCCCAAGCACCATATCTCTAGATGAACTTATTATCTATCACAACTAAGTCCCCTAATCCTGTCAGAACAGAAATTTTGCATTGTAGCTACATTTAACATAATTCATTCAAAGTAGTATAGGAAGTTGGGAATTTATAGAAACGACCCTCAAAATGATGCCGTTAACTGTTTTCAGCACTATCAAGTGAGTACCAATAACTGTACAATACCAGTTTGGCAAAAACAAACATTACAATTTGGAAACAAATATTTAGCAATAATATATATTTCTCGACTATTGCATATAATAGACAGATGTTACGGGTATGACTGCTCACGAGGACCATGCTGACGTGGATGAGGCTGACCTGTTTATGTCAGCGGTTGGCGGTAGCTACCATGGCCGTGTCAGAGGCTTTGGATGCGTCTGATCACTCAAAAGAGAGCAATGTTTCTTTTAATATTTATAAACTCGTAAATGCTATCGGTTCGGACTGCAAGCGCACAATCCTTATCGAGTAGTATATGCGAGGTCGATCCACAGGGAATATTGGTTCAGTGCTTCGAGCGATCGAATCACAACCTTTCGAAAGGCTAGATGAAATCTGAAATTTGAGAGATGTTTGTTGATCAATGTAAATTAGGAAACAATTAAAAGTAATTAAAATAAAGATAGAGATGAGGATTCCTAGGGTTTCAGCACACCATTGCTACTCAATCCGTCTTGACAATATATTCCTGTTGCGTCTGATTTCCTGTTGTTGTTTTATGAAAGATAACTACAAAGGTCACTGCGATTTATGTTACGCCAGAATGACAGATCTTTCATCGAGACTCTACTCAGGACAATGCGATTTACCTTACGCAACTATCGGGTCTCTTATCTCCCAAATTACTACACAGATCACTGCGATTTACCTTACGCAAATGATGGAACTTGGTCATGCGTTTTGTTGTTCTGGTTTATGGTTTCCCCGCGAAGGTTTTCTTCACATAAACCTAATAGATCTCAACGAGGCTAACTCATCCAAATAGTTTAAAGAGTTATTAAAGCACTGTCACTACTCTAATGAACTCAAACTAGATCATTGAAATTAGATGAAGAGGTAGTAAATCACAAAAGCATATTCGATACAACAACAAGGAATCATAAACAACAGAAATATATATATCAAAACATCAAGAGTAACAAGGTTTACTGCCTAGCCCTAAGAAAGGGAACTTAGCCGCGGAACGGCATGGTTACAATCACTCCTCTCTTCTCTCTTTAATCAAATCTAACCCTAATTACAAAGATGAAGTATTCTTCTGCCCAGGGGCCTTATATAGGAGTGTGGGGACGTGTAGAGGTTGATTGGAGGCTAAGAAATCAATCTGGAAACAGCTGTCGGCAGTTATTCCCCAAGAGATGCCTTCGGATACGGACCGTATCAGGTGATACGGTCCGTATTAGGACCTTGGCAGTTAGGGTTTAACTGCTTCCAGCGCTATCTTCTGGTCTGTGCTAGGCCTGGTCCGTATTGGTCAATACTGGCCGTAACAGGGACTTAGTCGATGAGCGTCGCTGATCCGATTGACCTGATTCTAGCTCCATTTGGTGTAAAATAGTCCCAAAACCTGTTTTCTACAATAAAACATAAAGAAGGGTGACAGTAGCCTTTTTCTCTAATAAAGTAAACATAAGTGTGAGAAAATATGTAAAACCTAAGCCAAAACCCTACGTAAATCATCATCATTTTGACTCTGATCACGCCTCCCAACTTGAATTGTTGCTTGTCCTCAAGCAACGACATCCCGGCTGGTCAAAGATCCGGTCTAGGTTAAACCATACAATCTCAAGGACTTGTTTAAAAATTAAATTAGGGCTTAGGTTAGGTACAATTGGCATGACAATAAAAATTTAGAACTCTAAAATATTAATGATCTCTCCCTTGAACAATTTATTCACCCCATGATTGACCTCATTATGCTAACCCTAGAAAAATTATTATTGAACAATCTAATTCACAAATATCCTTAAAATTGAGAGTATTAATTTCCCCTTCGATTATAAATGGATCCCTTCCAATCAATAGGAATTCTAATGATATAAATTTTGATTTTCCTTCCTAATTGATTGGAGCAAAGTATGGCAACTAAGTGTGTTGGTACTTGTGACTATTTTTCAAAAATTAAATATGTACAAGAATTTGAATTTGGGAGGTTTTCTCGAGCCTATTGGTAACCAGTCTTGCGTAGGCACCCGTACTCTTTTTATCCTCCATCTTTTATTCTATTTTTTTTTCTTTTTCTATATTTTTCTATTTTTTTTTGGGTTTTTCTCATTTTCGATTTTTTTGTATTTTTCTTTTTTTTTTCGAAAAATAAAATAACATATTTTTGTGTCACAAGCACCATGATTACACACAATTTCAAGTATTCATTCATACAAGAAATTATTGCATAGTTTCGCTAGGGGTCTATCTATAATAAATGGGTATTCTAAAACACTATCAAATTTAAAAGACTTTGCAAAAATAAATTACTCAAAGATAAAAATTCTAGGGTTTGCTATTTTTGATCAACTCTCATGGTTAGCAGTTAATTGTTCACTTTGAAATCACTAATAATTAAAATTCTGAATTTTTTTGTATCATGGCCAATTGTCTAAACCTTAGCCTAATTAAAATTTTAAAACAATTCCTATTTGATTAACCTAATCCTAAGGAAAAATAAAAATGCAAGCTAGCTAAAAAGCCCAATCTAATCATTCT